>BOPP01000121.1:843708-888453 GCA_017312745.1 Gryllus bimaculatus | reverse complement strand
GACATGGGCATTGAACAAGATCAATGTTTTTTTAACTATTAAAACTTTAATGTTTGCGTTTTTTATGACTAACTGAAGAAGCACCCTTTAAACCTCAATCAATCAAAAAATCAAAATTGAACTTATTTTGTTCTCGTAGACGTCGGCAAACAAAGTACTGATGACAATTTCATAAAAGATATTCAAAGCAAGGGAGGTGACAACAAGGTTTGATTTTAGTGATGGAAAAAATACAATGGTATTTGAAACAAGGGTTTTGTATACACTATGTGATCAAAAGTATCTGAACACGTCCAAAATGTTATCTTGTGGTCGTGTTTTTCATGCAGGGAGCTTGTACCCCTTGTGGTTTTGTGTGGCACTATCACGGCACAGGCCTACGCTGATGTTTTAAACACCTTCTTACTTCCCACTGTTGAAGAGCAATTCGGGGATGGCGATTGCATTTTTCAACACGATCTAGCACATGTTCATACTGCACAGACTGTGCCCGAGTGGTTACACGATAATTCTCCGAACGTCCTTGTAATGGACTGGCTGCCATTCCCCAAGAAACCTTCCAGCTTCTGATTGAAAGTATGCCTGCGAGAGTGGAAGCTGTCATCAAGGCTAGGGGTGGGCCATTACCCTATTGAATTCCAGTATTACCGATGGAGGGCGCCATGAACCGTTAGGTCATTTTTAGACACGTGTCCTGATACGTTGGACCACATAGTGTATGTGTAAGAATTTTTAAATAAAAATAATTTTTAATAAAAATATTTTTTAAATAAAAATGACACGTACTGATGTTAGTATACAATAGGGTTGGGAGATTAAATGGTAGTCCGAGAATATGAAATCGAGTTGCCAGTAACGAAAATGTTAGACGTTAATCAATGCTACTGTACCTTAAGAAAATTGACAAAAACGACAGCAAAATATGTGAAAATGGATTACCCGGATACGAGGTAGTGATGAAAACTAGAGATAAGGTTTGGTAAGTTGCAGTTCCGTTAAATATTAGTTTAACTAATTTCAGATGATAATTGAATTAAAAATTAATTCATACCCTTTCTTAATAGAGAGATGATGGCAAGAATGACACAACACCACTCATAGACTGCATTTTGTGGACCTTAACTACCTACAATATATCGTTACCTGAAGTATTATGGCAATTTGATGAATTGCAATTGCTCTTCTTTAAAAATACCAGCAGTGGAAGCAAGACATATTAAATTGGGAGTCACTTGATTGTTTATCTAAAAATAAATAATACATTTTGGACACATTTACATGGAATTACTCAAATTTACATCCAGAAGACAAATCAATATTAATTATGAGTATTTTAAGGAAATTGGGAAAACAAAATTATTTCACGATTTAAGAGTTGTAAGAAAATATAATATTGATAGTAATCACTTATTACTGAAGAGGAAATTTGAACTAAAACTTTCGTACCTGGTGGTGCGAAAAAAAACTGGCAAGTGTGGAATATTGGAAAACTAACATGCTGTATGATCAATATATTACGGATCATGCAAACGAAGAATGACACAATATATTCGAAAATTCTTGGTAAGAGAAGTAAGAGGTGGAATAGAAAGATTTCTAATATTGTGGAATGAGGAGAACGATATTCATGGGTCGTTAGAAGATGGCATATAGTGAAGTGAAACACCTTAGTTGAGACGAGAAATATATCTGATATTCAGCAACTAATTACGATTCAATGCCTACAAAATTCTAAAGATCTTTGGAATGATGAAATATTAATTAACACAAAATGTGTCCTGCCAACCACTTTACAATACTGGCGACATTGATGTGTCAGTATTATAATATAATTTGATGAATAGTAAACACAAAAAATTATCCTGGAATAAACAATCTGAATACAGAACTATTCAAATTCATGCCCCCTCAAGCACAGTAGCTATTTTTGAAATTGATAAATTAGTGGTAGCAGAACGCGTAATGGAAATACCATAATGCAAAATATAAAATACATTCTAATATTATTTCAGATATACTGAAAAATATAATAGACTACATATTATTTAAGGAATAAGCAGAAATGACAAAACGTAGATCTTGCACTGGTAATATTGTCGTTTTGAAAATACTAAGAGAAAAACATGTTTATTGGTTAGACTAAAGCGATACAGTGTGAGAGGCAATGAAGCAAAGTTGTATTCAAAGGCACCCCATATTCGTTAAAAGGAAGAAATATGTATAAAAAGAGCCAGAAGAATTTTACCCAAAAATAAATAAAAATAAAAGACAATGGGTATAGTTATAATAAATTATTTACTTTGTAAATTGACAATGCAATTCGGGAATGGAAAAAAAAACTGATTTTCAATATATATGCTAAAAAAAAAACAAATTAATTCCTGCCATTTTCTTGGTCGCAGAGATAATCTCTGGCGATGAACACTTCCTGCAGAGAGGTTTATTGCTGAACGTATGCTCAGAAAGTACATGCACAGAACGTATTGAAAGAACACTGATTACAAAGAGTACCTTTTCAACACGAAAAAGAAAACCAAGGAGGTTACTGTTTCAGAACTAGTCAGATGTAAATGACGCTCTGAAAGTCAGTAATTTCCATTTTCTAGATTTTGACTTTCGTATGAAGATGAAGTTGATGTGTAAAGTGAACTCGTAAAATTTAGCGGCATGTGTGAAACTAATGGGATAAATCACTCAAATTTTTGAAAAATTGTACATGACCTTATATCAAAATCCATCTTTACGGAACAGATTTCATTGAGGGAAAATCTCTATGTTTTAATTGTAGTTGTAGGAAGACACCGAACAAACAGGAAGAACAAACAAATAGGAAACAAAGTTTCTGCAATTTTCGAATCATCAGGATTTCCAAGGAACAGAAGACCTACGCAGAAGAAAACGAACCTTTTAAATTGCTTTCACACTATCCAACTACAAAATTTAATCAAAAATGATCGGACCATTTTTTTTGAAAATGTGGGAAATGTCCCAGAGACTTCTGGTAAAGTACCCTCCAAAATTAAAATATCGGTTTCAAATTCAAGAGCCCGCATTATAAGCCAGATCGATCTGGGAATATCAATGTTGGAGAAAACGAAGCATTACGTACCTTTTTTCGCGCAGCACTGCGTAACTTTCTCTCTGCGTAAGCGGTAGTGAGAAAGTAAAAACGAACAGCAGAGATGAGGGCAGATCATGTAAAACATGTGGAGCGCGAACGGTTCCCGTTTCAAGTCTTTCTACATAGCTTAAAAAAAGCGAAGATTTTGTCTTCTGAAGATTTTCGTCATTCACGTTAACTTCAGGAAATTAAATATTCGTTGTTCCAGAAGATTTAAAAGTAAGAAAATTCTAATAATAATTGGTTATGTTATGGAATAGTCATGAGATCGTTGAGATACGGGATATCAATGTAACAATGGATATGAAGATCACTCAACCCAATAAGTCTGATAAACTGGAACAAAAGTTTATCGTTTGTGTAAAAATTCCATTCACTGTATCTTAGAGCTTTGGAGAAGAGTGGTCAAGAATTTGCATAAAAGACTGACGGAAGTATTTTCTTTTTCTTCCTCTTTCTCAAACTCTTTCACTCTGAAACATTACGGATGAACGATCTTGAAATAAGAAAAAAATTGCTTTAAAAAACAAGGGTTTTAGAAAGAAATTGCGTCATATTCTGACAGGACATATGTTCCTGATCGCGTAAGTCCCCTGTACATGTCTGGCTATCCATATTGTTAGCAATGTCTGGCAATCTGTGTAGCCGGATAATTCGCATGATCCGGTCATAACTCGCAGCCCCGTGCACCCGGCCCGCCCGATGCGGCCCCGCCCTCTGTCGACCTCTGAACTCTCCTGTTACCCCCCGGCGGTAGCATTGGCCTCACCCCCTCGCCGTCACGCCCCTCGCTTTCTCGCTCCCTCGGCCCTCCCCACCACGCCCCCTAGCCATCTCCGCCCTCATTCCCTCGCCCCTAGCGTTCCTCAGACTTTTCCTGCTCCTCACCTCTCCTCTTCGCTCCTCCCCACCCTCCACCTTTGGCCTCTGCGGGCAACTTGCCTTCATCAGCTCCTCCCCCACCGCCTCACCACTTTGCGTCCTGCCCCTTAACCTCTCCCCTCGCCATCATCGCTACAAGCCGTGGTCGGGGTTCCGCCGCCCCCGCCTTCTCCATTTCAACCTTTCTCGCTTTTCCGCATCCCCAGGCGTCCAAGCCCCTCTTGTTATGGCAGCTCCGCTTCCTCTCACACTTAGCACATCGCCATCCAGCTGATTTCCCACCGCCGCCGTCTCCGAGCCACACGCGCTCTTGACTTCCCGCGCTCCAGTCACCGTCTATCCGGCCGTCTCTCATCCCCGTTGCCCTTCCTTCTGGACCCTCCGTTCCCAATTCTCCTTCTTCTTCCCATTCCCAGACCCCCGAACCTCACCTGCACCCTCGCTCTTTCGCGCTGTGTGCTTCCGCGCACTCCGCACTCCTCCCCCCCCCTGTGGAGCGGAGCGCGCCGTTCTGTCTGCGCCTGCTCGGACGTGGCGTTGCGGGTCGCGCTGCCGCCCATACCGACTGCCCCTGCACGGCCGCGCGCGTCGGAGAGCCGCGCAGGGGCGGAAAGGTCGCGGCGTCACGGGGCCCGAGGCTGCTGTGCTCATCGCCTCGCACTTCTGTCCGCACTGCTCTTCCTCTTAATCGGCACTATGGGACCGGAACACACGCCTCGTTATGATTTGGCCCGGACATCCGTCATTCCCTTACTAGCATTAAAATAAATATTCTGCTAATATTGTCATTATCAGTAAAAACAAATGTGTAGCCTACTTAATGTTAATATGGCATATATAGTTAAGGAAAGGACTTCCTTTGTAGAGAAAATACCTAACAAAAGTTAGTGTCGGCTATTATATTTACAGAACAGGATTGCTGCACGCGTAAATAGAACGTGTATTAGGCCTAAGTGTATCAGCAGGAAGAGAATTTTAGCGGCCAGCTGCTCTGGTAGTTTTTCGAGGTTTCGCAGATCAACAGCAGGCGAATGTCGGAGCAATTCCTTAACAAATTAACCACGTACACGCGCTATTCTTTCTCCTCATCCTTGTCCCCTCATCTCTCCTGACATGCACAAACGCACGCACGCACGCGCGCAATCACACATGCACACACACGAGCACGACACTAACACTGCCACTGAATTAAAGGATAACTCAATTGTTCCATATGGAAGAAGATACCGAACGTATGTTATTTAGAATGCACTAACGTTTAACTGAAAATTTTATATTTTTGGTTCTATTTTAAGCGCGAAAGAATCACCATGTATTTGAGACAGGTTTCTTAGTGATCGTAAATTTAAATTGAGTTATCTTGAGTTGCCAGAATTGCCAAGAATGGTCTTTGCATGATTGTATTGATCGAATGGTAGACAGATTCGCGGCAAGGAACCCAACATGACAGGGTGGCGAAATCTTGTGTCAAGAAAGAAGCGCAGAAAACAACAAAAGATAGACATGAAAAAGAATTATCTTCAATTCAAAGAGAACAAATAGGCGAAAAATACAGCGAGATTTTATAGACCAATTAAATTCGAATTTGTGATGGTGACACCACATAGGACAAATACCTAAAGAGCTCCTTAGAAGAAAACATTAAGAAGCTTCAAGCACCAAATTGAATATTGGGGGTGCAGATATCTCTGTACATCCCAAATTATTGAAATATATGAGGGAAAAGTGTGTAATTCACGTATGTTAAAGCATACTCTCAGAAGTTCTTTGTTTATGACGAATCTCCAAAGCAAGCAAGGAAGCTTTTTATGTTTGTCTTTCCCGCTCAAATTGGTTTTTTTCGAGTTCCTTCTTCACATTTCTTACAGCCTATATTTTATAAAATGGCGGATTCGTGGATATGAAGAGAAGATACTGTAAGATCCCAGAAAAACGCAAATAATTGTCAAATTTCGAAAGAAAATGGGACTCTTTAGAGACATCCTAAAACAAGGAAGTGGTACATCGAACGATGGGAACACTGTTCGAAAATTCTTCCAAAATCAGAAAAACTAACATCACTGGGATATATGGAATTCTCATTCGCCGCTTCTCTGATGTTTTACAAGCAGCGAGGAGCGGTTATGATGTGACTACGGAAGTTTTCAGAAAAACGCGTTTGAAACAGCAAAAGTTTATGCCAGTTTATACTGATGGGTATTTAACGCCTGAAACAGTGCACAAAATATTAATTCATAGCGCTGATGTCATTAATGAAATGATTGTCTCAATAGGACAACTGTCCGAAGACGCACAGAAAGCCCGACACAAAGACTTCAAGTCATGTCGAGAAAGAAATACTCGAAAATCATCTAGAGTACGTAGCAATGAAGATCTGCTTCATTTCCTATTGATTTCTTCTGACTCAATAATAACAAGCATCCGGCAACTATCAACTAAGGAAACTGACTAGCTACCGACGGAAGTTTTGAAGTTGTGTATGTTCCTGAAAGTGATGTACAATGTGAAAGTAGAATAGCAGATTCAGAGAGAGATTATTGTCTACTATTGTAATTTTCTTTGTTATTTCTTTTTATATTTTTTATTTGCTAGGAATGAATTATAATCAGAATATTTCATTTTGAGTTAGTGTCTCATGAACCATTGGTAGAAGTAGGCAATTGCATGGAGTATCTGTGAGGTAGTTTCAACATTGATAACCTGGCAATACTTATCAAGACTCGGGGGCACTGAATTTATTATTTTATCCGTCCATCCATTACAATATAATGGAAAATAGCACAAGGAATAATTTTGACTATTTTCAACACCGTCAGCTTTACTATCCTCTTGATAATATTTTAATACCGCTAGATGAAGGAAATCAACCACTGTTTGTCGCTCCCTGCCATTCGTCTAATTCAAATGTTCCATAGGAAGTGGGGCACGAGGTGCGGCCAATAAATGTTTTGTTATCCGAAACGCAATGTTTCAACTATTTCTTGCTTCTGGGGGAAAAGATGTCTTAGAATTTCGTGAGGCAGGTGAGTAATTTTAACTAAGCTTAAGCTGTGTTCGTACCAGTCGCTGGACAAATACTCAGACATTTATTACGCCAATAAATTAACCATAGCTGCTTGTAAATGTCAATGGGTTCTTTAGACAATTATTTGAAAATAGTTAAAAGAGAAGTATTAAAGTGTTGCACTTCATTATCAATGTTTATGTTCATTATTAATGTTCAATTTAGTATTGCGTATATTTTGTCATTTTTATAGGTGGGCAATAGGTTAGGTTGACTTCGGTTTTCGTGCTTTTCTTTCTTTTTTCTTTCTGTGTTGGATTGGTTTAATCGAAAGTGAGTTATCGTCAAATATTTTGTGATTGTGTGTAGTACACAATTTTTCTAAGGTCGTGTGGTTTTTTATTATAACCAATAAAAATAACAGCATAGTTTGTACAGCGTAGTTCGTAGTCCGAGAAGCAGTATTTCAGTTGTTATGAATTTCGGAGCAATTTTTTAATCAGTTACTCCTTAAAATGCCTAATGAGGTATGACACATTTAATATTTGATTCATCAAAAACATTACTACGCATGATATAAAATGAAAAGATATTTAACCGTATAACGTCTTTCAAAATCTGAATATAACATATTTCCCCGAAAGTTTATCCTTAACGGCCTGCACCAATTTAAAACTTATTTTATTAAAAAATTAGGCAGGTTCTTCTTGAGCCAGTTCTTCTTATCATCTTGAAGACTGGAATTTTACGTTCAGTTAAAGTATTTTTCAGAGAACTTCTCTGTGGCAGATCTTAATGCGCGACGGCGGTGAAGGTGGTGGCGAAGCTGTCTCCCGATTTGCCTTGTTTCCCTGCCTAAGTCGGATGTGGGTGGAGGTAAGATTTCCTGAGCGTTCCTCTCAGCCGAAACGGCATTCCCATCTCCGCGCACAGTAATTGACGGGGCGCCCATCACAATACGCCGCGGCATTTCTAGATCCCGAGAAGTTTTCTGTCGACACGTAGAAGTAGTAAGAAATTATTCTGGCTTCCGCTGCGGCCTGGGATTCCGGAAGACGTGAGAGCTTTTTCGCTTCACGCGCCGGGGGTGGGGGAGGCTTAGCGATGAGGATGGCGCGGACGCGGCTGAAGTGGTCTCGTCCAGATGAAATATTTCCCAATCCCGATTTATTAAATGTGCGGATAAAGAGAGAAGATCTTCCCGTGTTTTAGACCGTTCTTTGAGACATTTTGGGGCAGAAATTCAGTTTCTTGTGCGAAGGCCTCCTATACAATACGATAAAAAGATTTCAAAAAAGTTAAGGAGCCACGGTTTAAATATCAGAGACGAAATTTCACGAGTGAACAGCTCTCATTTGATTTATTGAGATTGATTATTTCGTGTTTCCGGGAGCGTCAACAGTATGGTCATTAGTCCTGTAAGTGAGGTGCATATGTTTATCATGGGGTGCCGGTGTTCTTCCTCTACTGGATGGTGAGATCCGGCACCGACCGACAACTCGGCTTGGGGAGTTTTACCCATTCAGATACGAGCATTTCGAATAAGCGGAACTCCACCACAACCGGGACTAAGCTGCAGATTGATCTCCCCGAAGAAGTGGCAAGGTAGTGCATGTGAATGTAAGTAAAGAATGATTATAGAAGAAGGAAACGAAAGGAAAAATCACGCGCGGTCTGTGGCCCGTTGGTTAGGATACTTCTCTGGAACTTACCTGGTATTGTTCGGAGAAACTACGGAAAACTAAACTTCCGAGCAGCCGACAACTAAAATTCTCCTCCAGACAGCGACTGAATTCGACATATCTCTGCAGATACCGTGGAAATTTCTGCGAATGTCGGGACTCAAACCTTAGGACCTCCCGGTCAGATGCGCTGTAGTGATCAGTTAATGTCCTAATTTATTTAGAGCTAACTGAAAACGTGTTGGCTGCGATTGCGTGCTGGCCGAAACCGCCAGAAATGTCACATCTATCTGCTTATTGGTCTATAGGTAATTCTTACTTCAAACTTGCAGGAATTCCATTCTGCATTAATTTGTATTGGATGCTTACGCGTTCAAAGTCACATGTTGGCTACCCCTATCCGGGCATTAGCGCATTGTGTGCTTGTTGGCCACCGCCTACGAAATTGCACCGCTCGGACAGCCGAGAGCTTGTTGGATATTTAATACCTTCTCTTCCTGAAACTTTTTTGATTATATTATATCAAAACGGCTTTTGAACATCTTACTGATTGACAAGTGTATTATTCCAAAACGTTTGTTCTTCTTTGAAAAAGAAGAAAGTTTAATGAATCATATTCGATTTTACCAGTGGAGTATATAATAATTGAGCGTATTATGTTGTAATGTAACGGCAACGCCAGGTGACAGCAGGTATTTTCATGGTTGGTTGTTAGTGATTCCGGCCGCGTCAACTGCTAAGATCATTAGTCCCATAAGTGTAATGCATGTTTTTTCCTAGGGAGGTGGCGGTGATCTTCTCCCGCTGAAGGCCGAGATCCGGCGTCGACCGTCGCCTAGAGACGTCGTGTCGGCTAGCGGAGTTTTCCTCAAACCACGTACCTCGCATCAGCGGGGCACCGCCTCAGCCGGGGCAAGCTAGGAAGCTCCCAGAATAAGTGGTAGTATAGTGCGTGTTAGTGTAAGGGTGAGGATGTGAGAAGGAAGATGAAGGAAATATTGCGCTCAGTCTGTGGCTCTTTTATTAGGATACTGCTCCGGCATTCGCCTGGTGTTGATTGAAAAAAAAACACGGAAAACTACAGGTCAGAGAAGCCGGCCGCAAGAATTCTCCTTAACACAGCAACTGAATTCGATCTAACTGACAAGCTAGTGTCGAAAATCCTGCCACGGTCGGCACCCGATCAGAGGCACTTCAGTGACACCAGTTGGTGCACTAAGCCTCATCTTCCGATGAGAAGTTATTTTGACACTGTTACAAGAAATGCAAGAAAAGTGCACTTTGGCGATCGAGGGTCTGTAAATGACGTGAACGCGCGAGAACGCAGCTGCAGGAGCTCGACAGAGCCGCCGTATGTCAGTGTCACCGCCGTGCCGCGTCGCCACTAACCTCACTCCCAACGCCGTCAGACGCCCGCAACCAACGAACCCCAAATCACGTGACCTCGGGACCCACGTGCATCTCGGAATGGGAACACGAAGGTCTGAACTTATGAATCTGGAATCGCAAGCGAACGGTCGCCCGCTCGAGGCGCCGCGCCGCGTCTGCTGCCAGGCGTCAAGTTTCCAGTGTTGAGATTCAGAGTGATCACCCGCTGTCGCCACCGCCGCTCAACACGGTCAATGTCGGCGAGGCCGCAGTAGGACGCTCCGCTGTGCACTCTGTTTAGGATAAATGGATAAACCTTAGCGCAATAAGTACGTGCAGATAGATGGCCGCACCGGGCTTAAGTTTATAAGCAGTAAAGGATTCGCGTGCCGAGGTAGTGTAATGTCAACGCCAAGCTGCTGCTATGCCCGTTCGCGCCGCTCTGCCTGTGGATGCCTGAGAGACCTGAGGCTGCCGGTAGAGCCGCAAAGCGAACGCCTTGAGCTGCTGACTGCTCGAAGAGCCGCCGTCCGGGCGGGCCGCCGCCACCAACGCCGCTCCAGAGACCGCAACGAGTCAAGGACAATATCCCGAGTGCTGGAACGATGAAGAACAGAAGGTCTGCATCCCCCGAAACGCAGTTATAATTAGACTTACGATAGCTCATATGTAGCGAATGCGATCGCCTATAATAATTCACCATCCCATCTCTCATTTTTGGATTAATTAAATCCGTATTAAATTCCATTCCCGTTTTTCAATGCGTTGCACATGCTCTTCTCGTCTCCGCACCTCTCATACATCATGGCAGACGGGTACAATGCAGAAACCAGCGCGGTAAGTCTGGTAGTTCTGGATCGCCCACGCCACCAGCCTCTCAACCTGCGACGGCTGCCTGGTCCACTCCATTGGCGACATCTCAGCATGGGGCCAGTACTTGTGACCGTTGCGTGGGAAACTACAATATGTTTTAAGATTTCGTAAGGTTTTACGAAACGGTGATTTAGTTAGTGGTGCTACAACAGCACTTACTTTCCCGCATTATTTGCAATTTTAAAAAATCAGAGAGTTCAACAAAAATGAGACACGCGCTATTTCGTAAGCATCTCTTCTTCCATCCGTAAAAAAATGTAAAGAAAAAAATTGGAGTGTTTTTCGAGAAAAAAATTAAACTTTTTAATTCCCTATATCTCGCGCCAAATTACACGAAAAGTACTAATATTTTCGAAAAATTGAACATGAACTTATCGCAAGATCCGTTTTTAAGGAACACATTTCATTAAGGAAAAACCTTTATCTTCAATATTAAAGTTGTAGGAAGTCGGCCAAAGAAAATGCACTTTTCCAATTTTAAAAAATCTGAGATTTTAACGAAGATGGGAGCTGCACCATTCTCTTAAGCGTCCTTTACGCTTTACAAAGATAAAGTTTGATCAAAAAATTTTGTGCCATTTTTGAAAAAGCATATTAAAACATTTTTGAAGCTTCATGTATATTATCATCGAGATATTCGTTTGAAATTCCACAAGCCTCGAGTTCATTCAGGCCGATTGGGGAATAACAATTTTGAAAAAAATGGAAGAACGGTTTAGGCCAGGACTGCACAACGCCTACTCCCGCTGGCATTCTGCACTTAAGAGAAAGCTGTCTGCCCGGGAGAGCGCCGAAAGTGCAAGTGGTGGGGTGAAGGCAGCTTAGAGAGGAGGGGAGAAGCCGGAGTGGGACGTCGCGGCGCATACATTGAATGCCTGGGCGTCTACTGCAATGATCTATGCTGTGGAATAATTTGCCCACATGTTAAATGGGCAATCTACCGAATTTCCAGCTACAAGGGTCATATTTCACTGTACATGTTCTTCGGTCCCGTGATATGTATCGAAATTTTAAAATTCTTTTTTACGTTATGAACATTGTAACTCATAAACAACGTTTGAAGTCAGTATCCTATTTAAAAAATATTTTGTAATTTTAACTAACAAAAATTTACAACTTAATAATTTATTTTTCACCATGAATGATTTAATCTCCAAATGAAGCAAAACGGAGGAAATTGAGAACAGACTTTCACATCGAGAATAAACGATTATGAATCAATAGTGTTCATTAATTTGAAATTAGAAATACATAATTTACGCACGCGCGCGCGTATCCCGAGATCAGTCAACGTGCAGACCTGGCTTAGGCGCTAGCGTTGACCACAGATGGACAGATAGACGAACAGACAGATATTTCACCATTAATCGATTTTTCGGTATCAAGGACCTACAAAATAGGATTCTGGCTACACATGTGTTAAAGATTTTTTTTATATTTCGCAACAGGACTTATCCACTTTTCCGTTACCAGGACCCGGCAATGAGGGTTTTTCTGCCCTATGCTGCTAATGTGCCTATTACATACATGCATGCATAGATACATGCATTACATACATGCGGCTATTACATAATTTATTCTTTTTGCAAAGTATCTTCGCAAGAAGGTTGAAAATAAGTCTTCCAGCATTTCGCTCCTAAATAATAATATCGTTTCTTTCTCCCTTTTTGTGCAACATGAGCCTCTCTGAATGGCACATGGCACTCTTCAGAATTCATCTTCACAATACATTTTTCTTATTAAATTTTGCCAGTTTTATTTATTATTGGTTATATCTAAAAATATATATCCATAGACTATCAGAATATTCACACATTTTGTAATAAAATATGAAATAAATTCACAGCTTGCTTGATTAAAGCGTAACTCTGACTTCAAATTGCGCCGGTTTCCGGTTATGATTAAAATAGTAGATTAGGCGTCCTTTCTCAGTGGTTCATAAAAAACAAAACTTTGCTTCCAATAACGTAACAGTAGGACGTGTCTATTTCTCGTGTTGCACCGATGACCTTACAAATTGAAGATGACCCTCTGCCAATGTATGCACCCCTGATTGTGCGCGCTCGTTTTACAAATGAATAAGTTTTCTAGAATCCAATCTAGTGAACGAAATTGCCTCAATGGACAATTCATTAGTTTCGTCAACACCTCCGCTACTGCAGATTATTACCCTGTAATACATTGAAAATCTCTAATTGCTCTTTTGGTTATTACATTTGGTCATTATAATCACCTTCCATTTGGGTTCTGCAGACACTTGTAACTTTCAGAGTATACATATATCATTTATAACTATTTGCTCAGTGTTTCTATTCCTCTTATTGTATTTTTAATTTAATTCCTCTCCGTCTCTCTCCCTCTCCAACTTTCTCTCTCCGTCTCTCTCCCCCTTCCTCCGCCTCTCATTCACACTTACTTGTAGTTTCTGTCTCTGAGCAGGTGGGGTAATATCGAGAAGCACCGGACCGGCAGAAATGTAATAGAATGTTCAAGAAGATCTCGTCCTAGATTACGGTGTAAGAAACGTTTCTTTGAGGCCTTTGGTATCAAAATTTTAGTTTTTAATGTCCTAGAACTCTTGCTTTAAGAGTTATTTAACGATATTGATTCAAAAACGCTGCCAAGTGTTGTGGGTTGCATTTGAGACAGATATTTAGTTTTGTTCTACACGGACATTTTCCGGCGTTTCACAAAACTAATAGCACATAAACATTTTAGGTGAAAAAAATTAGATGTGCCAACTCTCATGAGGATAGGTCACACGGTGCTGGAGTTAACAAATCGATTGTTGGCAACACGTCTATTCGTGTCCCCGTTCGTTTGTGACCAAAGGTAGCGCCAAATTCTTTCATTCAATTTTCTCCAAAATTAATATTTCCCGATCAATTTAATTGAACACAAGGCCCTGTGAGTTTGAAACGGTTGAACGGAATTGCGAAAGTCCAAATATGTTTCGCCAGATTGCATTGATTGAGATTGTAAAATCCTTTAATTTTAATAGAAATGTTTTATTTCGCGGTTTGTAGAAGCTATTATTATTATTTCTTTATTATTAACAACTACTTTGGTCCGACTGTTTCTAAGTTTTTGAAGTAGATGTAGGAACCTGACTGGGTTTGCTAGTATTTGTTGCCTACACAACCTGACGCAATTTGTGCTAAGCTATGATATCTATACATTTTTAAACTAGATATATATAATTTTTTCCCTAAGATAGATGGGTTGAAATTGTGTAAGCGGTGCTGCCTAGGTCGTATCGGGAGAGTGAAAAATGGGTGGGTTCCTTGGAGACGATTTATTTGATATCTGTTCATCACGTATTGGAGAAGTTTGCCAAATTTAGGTTCTAGAGGTAATCTTAAATTTACGAGATGACTGCTAGGCCTTTTAGTAATCCGGACAACATATGTAGTCAGCAGTGCAGCATATGTAGTCAGCATATGTCAGCATATGTAGTCAGCAGCACATTCAGATATACATTCATATTCAGATACATTCATATTTTTAGATTTACTATACCGAAAGTAGTGATGATTACCACCGTTTTACACGTCTGGATGTAAGCGTACAACTGTCATTAGAATTTCCAAAAAATTGACATGGTTTGCACTGCATTAAATTTGAGGTAATATGTATTCAACGTTTACTTTTACAACAGTATAATTTCAATATTCTTCTGCCGTGGTAATATTCCTCTACATCTATTGCACAATCCTGGATTTGATTTATGTACATATTATACAGACTATAAAACCTTAAAAATATGGCTCTTTATTTCCTTTCTTTGATCAGTTTGTTTTTTGAATAGTTAATCGGTAAGTCTTTTATCAATACATGTTATTTGTTCTTTGTCGGATCTTTAAAAGAATTAAATTGATATTTTTGCTTTCACAAATTTTATGGTGATTTCTGAAGTCTTCTATTATCGTCGGCATCAATTTAATTTAGTCTTCTGCGAGTGTGATCGTGAAGTTCGCAGAAGCGTGTTTGTTAATGCATTCTATCACTTGTAAATACTGTACTTTGTGAATTAAAATAGACGGAATTCCTTTCATCCTGTACAGTTTCGATATCTTCCATGTGATCTTCAAGGTTAAAAATACTTCAAATATTCCCGACCAAATAGATCGCATATCTGCAAAGAAGGGATACAAGTTACAAATAAACGTAACTGAGAATTGTTGTATCAGTTTCTGGCAGCGAATAAGTGAGTGAAAATAAGTTGCTAGAGAACATTTCCAGTACGATTACAAACTATAAAATTTCCAACCACCCAGCCCATGCCGGGGATAAGCAAATTAACTTGTTTCCCAAGCTCCGGCATTACGTAATAACTCTTTCGAAAGATCTCATAACGCACTGATCCATATAATGGTCTGTTCATTTTTCAGGCTAATGATTGAAATTCGTATGTCCCTTAACTGCACTTCAGAACCTAGGTCTTCCTTTGAAATATTATAAATGGAAGGCCCTTCATGTCATAATTAATTCTGACAAACTATTGTACAAATACCGTGTAAAGCCTGTCATGCATTTATGTCATGCAGTAAATGCATTTAAGTACAGACATTTTAAAATGTATGAAAGCAGAGCAGTAAAATTGATATAAAATTGATGCCAATGACTAAATAAGAAAATTCTCTCCAGACATGTGGTTTTAGTTTGTTTTAGATTGTTTATTTGTTTGGTTATTTGTTTGTTTATTTGACTCATTTGATTGATAGTTTATTTGATTGTTTGATTTTTTGTTTGATTGGTTGTTTGATTGGTTGTTTGATTGGATGTTCGATTGTTGTTTGTTATTTGTGTTACTTGTTTGTTTGTGTTTTTTATTTGTTTGTTTATTTGTTTTACGACAAAAACTGCCACTCCTCGGCCGCTGCTTATCGCTTCGCAGTACCTCGACTGGGACCAGTGATAAGAAGTGTCCCAGCGGGGCCGTGTTAGGGCCGTTCAGCAAGCGAGTGACTTGTTTAAATATCTCTGTGCAGTGAAGTGCATTTTAATAAGTGTTTATTACGAGAAATATCAGCACTATGTGTTGTCGCCCCGGCGACGGGCCCTCTAGGACCACTTTTAGTGCGATCTTTGTTAAATGTTCAATCCAAGAATGGCAGAAAATGAGAATGCATCATTTCCTCCGCTACCAGATGTGGTGTCGTCAGCTCTATACGCACTTAACGACTATCATTATACGGAACCGCATCTAATTAATCACCTACAGCAGCAGCAGCAGCAGCAACAGCAACTGCATCAGTTACATGCAGCCAGCCAACCTGGGAATTCAACCTTCACGCAGCTGTCTACACCACCCGTGGGATATTCTCAACCGTTCCACAGATAAGTACAGCGCATTCTCCTTCTCTTAAGCGCCCCAGATTGCAAGATGCAGGGTATAACCAAGCTTCGTATGTACAGGGATGCAGCATGCCTTATAGTGCAAATGTGCCTCTATATAACATCCCAACCGGCAATAGATTTTCCACTCTTGATCCTGACACCGACCACGTCCCAAAGCAAGGTGCCGCAAACAACGATTCTCCTTCCTCACAACCGATTAAGATACCTCCAATCATTATTCATGATCCACCTGTTCATTCGGAACTCATGCAAAAAATTAAGGATTTGCTTAAGCATGACAATTTTGTTACTAAAATCAGAGGACCTTATACTGAAGTACAGTCGAAAACTTTACTTTATTTCGTAAGCACTTGTCAAAGAAAGGGCTGTACGATCATACCTACAAGGACCCGACAAAGACTACTATTTCTCTGGTGCCACGAAATGTCCCAACATCCTATAGTGAGGAAGAAATGCGCTCTGAAATTCGCATAATGAACTTGTCATTACACCAATCTCCGTCCATTTCTCCCTCTTATCAGTAAAATTCTATTCCAAAATATTAAAGATCCCTTCAGCTATTCACTTTCACATAGGTAAGCAAAATCCTCATCGCAAACGATTAAAAAGAAAGTTACCAAGATAATTTTTCGATCACCCATGGGTACAAACCGATGAGTCTTTTCCCATTATAAACATCTGTATAAAACCAATGCATTGTCTAATATCTAAAACTAAATTTCTGTTTATTCTGCTTGTTCCCTTCTCAAATGATTCTTGTATATACATATTATTAATGTATCAATCATATGCGGCTGCACAGGGTCAATGACCAAGCTAGAATAAATAGACAAAAAAACAACTGTGTGAAGTAATACGGAGGGCACTGCAAATATGTGCACTTTCTTGATTTCTCTGTTATGTCTGTCCTAACTCATACTACATATTAAGTTGAATTATGTATACAGTAGCAACGAGCCTTTTTGGCAAGAATTGGTATGAAAATATTCTCTCCCCTGTGATAAAAACGATTTGCAAAGGCAAATCAGATGTAGATTTGGGCTATTATCCCCAGTGCTTTACGTGAAGGAAACGCGAAGACATTTAAACCAAGTAAGTTGTCGCGATAAAGGAACGAATCCACAAGCGCGAATGAAATGCAAATGAAACACACGGTTCAAACACAAGTCGCAAACATTTTCCTCGATATTTTGGTGAGAAAATCTCTTTTGAACATTGTTTTTCATAAAAGCTAACAGTCGAGTCCGGTTGTAGTGAACCCACGAAGACTAAATTTGTGCTTCATTAAATTAGAGTATCACTACATCCCATGTTGCGAAAATAAACTAGTTTCATCTCGATGATTGATTTTGTTATTACAGGGGTTCAGTAAAATATGGAAACACTCTGAATTCGAAATTTCAATGTATTAATTTAGTGTCAAGATAATGGTTTTTATTCTAGTTTACTGTGCACCGATTTTTTCAAATAATTTTGGCACATCATTTTCTAGAACTTGGGCGTTCTCGACACTGTTTTCTACTATACCGTCTCTCTCAAAATATTTTAGCACCGTCTTGAAGTCCTTTCCTTGTTGGAACCCTTTATTCATTTGTATCCTCTTTGTCATCACATTCATTTTCTTTTGGTTTGGCAGATCATGTCATTTTCTAGCATTGAAGTTGTGAAAACCAGATGGAAATTCATCACTCATCAGGCCATGTCGATGAAGTCTTTAGAGTCGACAGAATTGCAATAGATAAGCTGAAACAATTTCCTCAAGGGTTCTGTTTCTCAGATTTGTTTATTCCACGTACATGCTAAAACAACGAGGCCCTCCAATTGAAAAGTGACATTGGAATTCGTGGTCCTGGGGCGAAGCCCATGTGAGGAGTTCAACAAAACCAAATAATCTATTGTATATTAGAAATGTTTGTAAATAGGGATCAGTGGCTTAAGTTCACTATGATCGTCATATCCGAGTTTACTATATCAACAGTCGACTGTATATTGTACTCTGGTGATGCTTATTAGAGTAGTGTTAATAAAATAAACTATTGCTGGAGATATACAACGTAATTCACGCATTTTGAAGCATTGCACTGTCTTCCACTTTCAGAAAAAAACGTATTTTCTTTAACTTAGAAAACTAACAACTTTAAATTCTTTATATTTAAGCACTGAATATTGTGCTAAATATGTTATTAATAAATTATTGTACTGTATGTACTATTAGCGTGTGGGTATGGGGCGATAGTTCGTCGCCCCCTGACGGAGGGCGATGCGCGGCAGCAAAGCGCGCCAGCAAAGCGCGCCAGCAAAGCGCGCCAGCCTTAGGCGCAGGCGAGGCTTGGCCGAGAGCCCCGCCGGCCGTGCAGACGCAATGAGGGCGGGCTGCGGCGAATGAAACGCGGAAGAAGGCGCATGACGCGGCCGTGCGATCGATCACGTGGCGCGCGGCCCTTGGGGACGCTTCGCCCCTCCCCGCTCCGCTCCTCCCCGCGCGCCCCCCGTCCTCTTCGCCCCCGCCTCCCCTCGCAGCACCCCCCTGCTCCGTCCCCGATCGCATCCCAATCCTACCTCCACCCTCCTCGCCCAGCCTTCCCGGTTCTGTCCGCACCTCCCGATTCCACTTCACCCTCCCAATCTCACATCGCCCCACCTCACGCTACGTCGTCACCCATCCCACCTTAACTCCTCTCCCTCTCTTCTCCTTCCACTTCACCCCTCAGTCCCACTTCCCATCTGCCCCTTCTCCTCTTCACCCCTCATCCCCACCACTCACCACCGCACCGTCCCCATCCCTCATAACCCCGTCCCATCTCACCCCTCCTTTCTCGAGCGCAACCCTACCCTCTATGCCCCTTACCAGAACATCGTATCTCTTCCCGCCATCCTTCGCAGCACTCTGTCTCTTCCTGCCTTCCCCGTCGCTCTTTCCACCGCCTTTGCGCACCCTTTCTCTCTAGGGAGCAACCCACCCCTCCAACCTCTCCTCTCCCTCCCCATCCTGCTTCGTTCCGCTCTGCCTCTTCCCGCTTTCTCCGTCCCTCTTCACTCCACCCCGCCTCACCTTCTCGGGATATACTCTTTCTCTAGCTCCTCCTCACCCCACCTTCCTTAGCCCCGCGCCACCTCTCCCAGTCTTCCCCTTCCCTATGCACCCCACTACGCTGCAACCCTTCCCATCATGGCTTTTCCCATGGCTCTCGTGACCCTTCTCCCCGCTTCGCCTTGATTTGCCTCATCACATCTTCCCCGTCTTACTTCACCCCGCCACGACACACCCTTCCCTTCCCGGGAGCGAATCTCCCCACCGTGCCCTTCTTCGTACTCGCCTTGCCACCGTGTTTTGCTCCGCACTACCCTCCCAGACTTCCCCGTCTCTCTGCACCACTCCCTGTCGCACCCCTCTTTGCCCCCGGCACCGTTTATCCCTCCCCGACCCTGCATCGCCCTGATCTGCCCTCCTTCCCCGCCCCTTTTCGCGTCGCGTCAAGCCTCCATATCTCCGGCTATGCACGCTGCACGAATGCCGACACCGGGCATTTTTTGCTTTTTTAGCAGTTCTTTTCACCCAAAGCTTCTGTGTCATGGAAAGATAAAAAAACGACGGCGATACGTAAGAAAATATATATTTCAAACATTTAGTTAAAGGATGCATTTATTTCGAGTCGAAGCAACAAGAATTTTACAAGTATGTTTAATGAAGATTTTCTTAATAGCATTCCGAATAAAATGTTATTTTTCATTAAAAATCACTGCGAATTCTTGTATTACCGTGTACATCCATGTTATATTCAGTTGCAAGTATAATGACGTTATTTCCAAAGAAAGATTGAAGTTTGGCAAGCAAATATGAATCGACATGTGTTTTTAATACGCTCTCTGACTATTTTTACAAACTTTTTAAATGTCAGTAAGTCAGTAATAGTTTGGCCTCAAAATCATTACAAGGCAGGTTAAATCAGATTTGGCGTCACTCTAACATTTGCGAGCTTCTATTTTCGAGGAAATGTTGCCATTTATAGAGAGAAATTAACTTTCCAAGAAATGACAAATCGTAAATGTCTGGCGTTATGACTTTGGTGGCGTTAGAATTAGATTTTATATATTATATAATATATTATATACATTATATATAATATTATGTTTATCGCATTATTTTAACTTCGTGTTGATCTATTACTTTCTTCAAATATAATTTGTCTCTAGATGCAAAAGAGTTGTTTGTTGGTCTGTAATAGATTCTGTTTGACACAAAGTTCTATTGGTTCTAAAATATCTCCAAGTACTCATTAATGTCGTCCAAGAATTTAATGTCGACAAGAATTTCAGGCAATTTCCTTTCATAATCCCAATTGTATTTGATTTAAAGCTGTCATGAAAATAGTGATTGTTTCCCCTAGGGCTTTTTCCATATTTCCAGAAACAGCCGGTTACTCTTTACGTCCCAATGGGACGCATATTCGACCATACAGTAGACACTAATACACTTGCAGGCTCCTCTGGAGTCAACAGAACGCGAGAATCTCCCCGACAACACAGACATCAGAGACAAGGGACAAACGTCCATGCCCGTGGCGGGACTCGAACCCGCGACCTTTCGGACCGAAGCGCCAACTCGGTACATGCTCAGTACACGCGCGGTCGGTACACGCTCCTAGCAGCCTCGGCCTTCCAAGTCGGCATGATCTTTGTGCTAATAGTTTTTTCTTGAAATTCGTAATTTATTTTCCCATTCTTGCATTGTTGTTTTAATTCACTCGGGTGCCATGGGACCGGAGGATGTATTTCTCTTCGCGTTTTCCAAGGTGCCTGTTTATCGACAATATCAGTTCCAATTCAATTGAAAACCTGTACATTTCTATGAAGAGACGTTTTCTGATAAATTTCATGGGCGGGTGTTTTGGAGCTGTCTTCCCAAAGAGACTAATAAATGATTTTATATTGTAATAAATATGTTTATATTTAAGACATTTTATTGAGTACGTTGTAGATAGAATGATGATTTGAGCCTCCAAGAGGAAGTATATGAGCATACATTAATACTTTGTGGCATGTCTGATACAATCGCAAGGTGTATTTGCGTTTCGGTTCCAATTGAGAATTCAAAAGAACAAATTCGTGTATAGAACATAATATGAATAGACAGTGTCGATTGTTTTTGCCAGCGTTTGCTTTTTGCCTGAGCCTTTGAGTTTGTGGGCGTTATCTTCAAATTTCGGTTGGAACCACCCGTGATTATAAATCCTGAAATCTATCTGTAAACAGCGAAAACGAACTGCGGAATCTCTCAGAGTAACTGCCCATTTTGTGCACCTGCACCCAAGAGCAAAGAGTACATATTCCATTACAATTGGATTTTCGCAATCCTATGTTCCACGCCAGAGAAAATGCAAAAGAAATTTAGCAATTATTTAAGTCTTAAAATCATAACGAACAATCATGCAACCCCCTCCACTTGACTTCAGGAAAATTGTTCCTTATAACCGACCTGTCATTTCGGAGGTGTTTCTAATTAAATGCTGATGCGAAACCAGATTTCATTGGCTTTAATCATGTTTCGCTAATTAATAACACATCTGGGGTCATTTCAGTTTAATTACTTAAACATTCTCAATTTTACAGCGTTAGCACTAAAAACATAGTTTTGGGGAACATTGTGTCCTTGTATACAAAATCTGTGATTTTATTTTGTTTATTGGTTAGATAGTTAAAAAGAATCAATCGCAATTAAAAAGGACAATCGATTATTTTATACGAATAATAAACACAATTAAATTATATTTAGGCCAATTAATCTAACAATCAATTAAAGATTACGATTATAGAGTTTGATAATTTCAATTAGATATAATTTTTCTAAATTTTCTAACGTATTTAGATTTAAATAAAAAATGCTGCTATTTCAAGCTTCGTCATAAGCTCCTACTGACAATGCGGCTATTGGACTCGCGGCTTTGAGCAGCCCCGAAGGTGATGATTAGCTCATTATAATAATGTAAATCAATCAATCATTGTTTTCAGAATCGCTCAGAGCCGTCTTATCGAACAAAGTCAGAGTTGTTGTTTTCGAGCTAATTCACCGGGTGAAATCAGCATGGATAATCAAAATGATTGTTAATTAGGCTGTATTAAAAACGCATTCAACTGAACTTCTAATACATTGAATACTCTTGAAATACATTGAACATACTTGAAATATATTGACATGTCTATAAAAATAATTGAAGGTTGGTACACAATATTAACTGTACTTGCATGCGCACTTTCACATCACATCGGATTTCAGTTTCTCAATGTCGAACAACTAGGAAGAATAGGCGCTGCGCTGCGCCGCATTGCGGGCTTGCCAAGGGCAATGGCAACAGCTTAGTACAGGCCCTTAGTAGGCGCCCGCGCGAACTACTTGCCCACCTGGGAGCCCGGCGCTCCTACGGGCACGGGCAACTTCCCCTGTCTTCGCACTCATTTCCCCTTAAAAATCCAGAAACTGGTGTACATGCGCAAGCTGAAACTGCGCGAGGCGGTGTATTATAGCTTCACACGAAAATATGTTGGCCAGATTTTTTTCTATCAAATAACCGAGAATTGTATTATGTTTATATTCTTCTCTACTTATTATTATTATTTGGTGTTTATTTTATTACTAAATTCTCCTTTTTATGAACATCTCTGCTGAGAGACAGGAATATGTTTCGATGGCGAATTATTTCCTTTCGTTTTTTTTGTGTTTTTATTAAATCATTCAGTTATTCATTGTATTTAGCAAAAATGTGAAATAAATGAAGTCTCTGTAAGTTAACAATTCTTGCCTAGTCAGTGCTTTTAAGAGGTAAGAATATTTCTTTGTTACACTTTCTAACCTGAACGTAGAAAGTTAATGCTTTTATATCACTCTTAAGTAAACACACGTAAGTTCTCTCAGGATATAATCTCTTGCCTTTCACAACTGAGTTTCTGTGTTCGATTCCCTTATAACTCCCGTAAAACCTCATGTGAAATTTGTTACGCCAAAACAAGTTTGTCTACTTCACAGGGGCTAGTCCAGCTCCTGTGCAGCGTCCTAAACCTTACTCCTATCCTTATTCCTTCCCAATTCTGGCTGATGGGTAGATGACGCAGGTCGCGTGCGAGACACGAGCGCGAAGAAGCTACCCGTCGCCGATTACCTGACTTTATCCAGCGGCCCCTAGAAGGCGCTTAATAACGGAGGATTACTCCACAGCACTCAACGCTCCTTAAGAAGCTATATGAACGCAAAAAGTTCAAAAAGTTAACTGGATTACAAGATTCTTTTGCTTCAATTTTTTTAAATTTTACTCTCAACTGAGAATGTCAAATCGGACTTACGTGTTATTTCATTTCAATGAATATAGCTAAATTCGTGACAATATCTGTCAAGTAACGTCTCCCAAAGACTGACATGGGCCAGGTATCAAGTCACGTACCGCCGCCTCGGAGGAATTTGTACAACAATTATTTTTAAATCTCTCGCCAATTTCTCTGTACGCAGTGCCCGCGACCTCTAGTAAGCTTGTTATCTTGCCCACGTCCTTCAAATACCTGGCTTAGTGTTTCATTATCCTGAATTGCAACTCGTGTCCTTAGGAGAGCTTGTTCTCTCGGGTGACATTCTCTCACAATATGCAGGGCTGCACAAATCCGGCGGAAACGACCATTCGCGAAAAATTTGGAATTTTTTTCAATAACGTCTAGTGCGTGACGGCCGCCATTTTTCTCGGCACTTATAAATAGTGAATATTGATATATAGAAAAAATTAGGCCAAATTTCGACCAGTATCTGTTGAAAGGCCCCTTGTTAGACGTATCAAATAGTTCTCCTTCATAGTGAGAAACGAATGCCTTCAATTTCCTTCCATATCTTTGGACACCATTTTAGAAACATTCTTCATGAAAGCATCTGACTGAAATTTTTAGCAATTAGAGGCAGGGACATTAGAAATTGAACAGCTAAATTTGGTTATCTTATCAAAGGAAGTTTCAAAAACTAAGTCATCCATATCACAAAAAAATAGTTTTGGAATAAAACTAAATACATAAACATTTAGAACAATTTGTAAAACTTAGATTAAATGCAGAGGCTGCCATTATGCGACACTACCCTCAGTCGGTCTTAATGCTCTATAATACTATCTCCTACGCGGTACTGTTTACTTTTACTGCTACGTGCAGTGTTCCTCCGAGCGCTAAGGAAAAACGTCCTCACATCTTGGAGTAAAACACGCGACTGAAGTAAGGATAGATTTGTATAAAGTCGGTAGGATTTAATTCATTTTTTATCACTATGCAAATTAAATAAAATTATATCAATGTATTGTCAAATGTAATGTAATTTACATATGTTGTGTCTGGGATTGTGATGTAAGGAGCAATCAAAGAGAGAAATCGCAAACATCGACCATGTGTTTATTCAGATAAAATGTACCGGGTGAACAGCAATGTTACTGCCTACTGACAAAGTTCCAAGTTCTTGCGTGCTAGTCGAATATACACGATCAAAGTTACCAGGGTCCCCACTCTCTGATATGGCATTTTCAACTCCGGGCGTCGGTCCTCGAAGCACTCGATCTTCCTGCGCGCTGATTGAATTGCTTTATGATCGTAGAGCATTGCCATACTGCACAGTGGTCCGTATTCCACGTGGCCGCGTGGTGCAGTGATGCTCTATTTCCTTGCTGCGAAGCGACTCCTGTCCTCTCGGACATCTCTGGTTGATCTGTAGCGTAAAATGAAAACAATGGCGAGTCTGTCCCGAGCGTGCGGTGCGGATTGTTTGAAGTGCGAGTACAGTATGAACAAATTAGTCATCCAATGCAACAGTGATGTAATTGCAAAAAATGGAATTTTACGGACGAAGCAAAATTCTTACATAAAATAAGTTCAACCAATCTTATTTCCACAGTTATAGCTATAACGTCCTGTGCTTTGGTCAGTTGTTAATTCTTACCAAGATCTGTATAAAAATTAATGTGTAATATAATTTTCTGGTTTTAATTTTTTATTCACCCCATTTCTGATATTTGTGTCATTGTTTTCCTCAAATGTAAGAGTCTTCTTCCATAATTAACAATTATGAGTCGATATCGATTTTGCTTTAAGTGAAGAAAGTCGCAAAGAAAAAAAAGAGGCTTAATTGAAAATTAACGGTGTTATTTCACTGTAAATTGCTGGTTCTTTGTTTCACAGAGTCCCATAGAAGACACTTGTGACAATTTTCTACCGAAAACGGGTGAGTTTATTGGATTACAACTCTACAATTAACTGATGGGTTGTTATTCTCAAATGAGGTTACAATCACCTGACATTTGAACAACGACGTAACATCCGGGCAAGAAAAAAACAACAATTCAGCCGATATGTCTGCAGGTGTAAATACATTTCTGCAATTGTCCCGATTTATTTATCTTCCTTGACACAATTGAGCAGTAACATCATTATTCCATTGGATGGGCGATAGAACTCGATTTGCCTCACCACAACTCTATACTTGTGCCACTGCCTCCAGTAAATATCGGCCCATGAAGCTACCTTTACCACTGTAATGACCTTACCATTGTGTACTGTGTTTTCCTTTCACGTATACGTACGTATATACGGTGTAATATACGTAGTATTGGAGAAGTTACGTAATGTTGCGGAAAATCGATTTCCAGATTTCAACGGAAATACACGTTTTCCCCTGATACCGAAAAAGTGTTTTTTTCAAAACATCCGACTGTTCGTCCGTCCGCCTATCTGTCTGTCCGTTTGATGTCTATGAACACTACTAGTGCTTAAACAATGCTTAGGATTTTTTCCAAATTGAAAAAGCCCCTGTCCATCTGGGTCGAGTCAAAACTTTGACATTTTGAAAAACTTACTTCAAAATTTGGGGTACTTAACATAAGCCCTGCGAAAATTTTCAAAATGTTCTCAAAAACAGCTCCAATTTTTTTCTTTCATTATCTTGTAGGAATAGAATAAATTACACTTATAAACGTTGCATAGGTTCAATTTTCTGGGTTAACTCTGAATTTTCGAAAATTTCAAAAGTATGAATTTATTTCGGTGTCTTCCTTCAACTACAAAACTGCAGATAGAGAGTTTTTCTTGAAAGAAAATTTGTTCTCCATGGTCAGTACTTTTATTGTGTACATTTGCACATTTTAAAAAGTCTGTAGTTTTCGCGCAATATTGCATGCATTATGTGCAATTAAAAAAAACATAAAAGGGATATTGTCAAAAACGGCTCCAATTTGTTTTTAATTTTTGATAGGGATAGTGCTACATATACTCTATAAGATGACATAACCGCCACATTGCTCTATTCTTTTGTTTTTTCAAATAGCATGAAAATGTAATTTCTTTCACTTGTCTCTTATGTCGGTAATATTTATATTTGCGGCAATTTGTCCACATTATTGTATTTATAAGTACATTTGCTTTAAGTAGTGTCATATAAATTTCTGTTTTCTGTGAATGTTAGCTCAAAATTCCGCACTTTCAGAAACGCTCAAACGCCATTTTCTCAAAAACTGCTCCAAATTTTTATTTGAAAAATTTCGAACAGAGATAATTGCACACTTTAATATGACGTCAATTTCATTTCTGTGTACTTTATTTATACAACGTAAATGTTTTGAAAGATATCTTACACCGTTGATATGCACTTTTTCTGTAATTTGTAAGCACTATTATATTTGTGTGTTAAAGTGCTTAATATGATTTTAAATGAAGTTTTTCGAAAACTAAATAATTTTCTGTGAAAAAGAGCTTCAAATTTTGATTTTACAGTAGCGCTAAACTACTGAGGTCATTAGTTGTAAGTGTAGTGCCTGCTTTGCTCGGAAGGTGGCGGTGGCTTCCCCGGCTGTGTGGCGAAATCTAGTGCCGACCTACCGTCGGCTAGCGCAATTCCCCAACCGGATATCTTCCATCATCCAGGCATCGTTCTAGCCGGGGCAAGTTCTAGGCATCCGAGTGGTCGACCGGCATGCACAGTAGTGTAGTGCATGTTAATATAAGTGTGTGTTAGGGATGAGAATAGGACGAGGAAGGGGTATGAAAGATCGCGCGCGGTCCGTGGCCCGTTCGTGAGGATACCGCTCCGGGATTTGCCTGGTATTGATAGGAGAAACCACGGAAAGCTAACGATCGGAGAAGCTGGCCGATAGAATATTTCTCCAGACAGCGACTCCAGACACGAAACTAGAACCTCCCGGTCAGAGTGGCTGCAGTGACATCAGTTGATGTCCTGAGCCATCTCTCTCGCTTGGTTCTATTCGAGTAAAAAAATGTAATCCAAACATTTGGAGCCATTTTTGAGAAAATCGTGAAAATGTTGAGACTTCGTGTGAAGGACGCCCCCCCCCAAAAAACAAAATTATCCGTTTCAATCTCGCAGGACCTTAAATTCTTCCAGATTGAACGAGGAATAGCACAACAAAGCGAAGCAAATTGCCCGAACGGTTGATCCGTTAGCGTTGTCCACAGACGCACGGACGTGTATGGACGGACGAGCGGACAGGCAGACGGGCGGTCGGGCAGGCGGGCGGGCGGGCAGGCAGACGGGTGGTCGAGTAGACGAGCATAGAAGAGACGAGCATAGCGAGAAATAGCTCATTCTCTGTGTTTTAAATACAGATTTTTGCTTTATCATAAAATGCTTCGTATCTACAAATGCTTTATCGTAAAATTGTTGTATTGTACTTGATATGAACAATAAATGGAATCATGGAAGCAGTAAATGAACAAGTGCTGGGTAAAAATACATTATTGTGAATGTCGATTAAATTTGCATCTCGATGTTTACTTTACAGATCGTAGGTATTGTGATGTACTTAATAAATACACATACCAAAAGTAGGATAATTGAATTACATTTTTATTAGATTAGCCTATAATCATCATCCACTACTCCTGTAGCTTTCCGTAATTCAGACACATTTCTTGCTACATCTGTGTAGGGCTGAATGAACCGAGAGGGCATGTTACCTCACCTGACATTTCCACGCTATTAGGAAGTACAGCGTCCTGCCTTGTTCGCCGAACTGAACAATTCACTTCCCTGCATCGATCAATGTCGACAAATTGGGAGCTTATGTTCTTACATCAATTCATTGAAACTACTGGTTAAAAGTGTATCATTTGTTGTAAAAAATTCTTTTAGTCCATTTTGTTATGGTAACAAAACATTAAAAAAGTCTGTTATAAGCGTGTTACTCTAATCTGCTCAAGAATTATTAATAGATTATTTTTAATCAATTAATATAAATTAAAATTCGCTTACATGTTCAATAATGCATCTGTTATTTTCTTGTCGTCGTTTGTTTCTTTAAAATTTTTTACTACTGACAAGAAATATATATGTAATTATTTTTTACAAGTAGAGTAGAGCACACAGTGAGGAACACTTCAAAGGCAACAAATTTCCTTATTTATTTCACATCCTATAAGTATGTTTAAACCTGGAATTGATGAATATGTCTTTCTTTGTGCAGAATAGACGTTTGTTTTCTTGAGGTTAGGCCGATTACTTGTTTCTTCGAGACGGTTTGTTTTCTTCGTAATGTTATTGAACTTTTATACTCTTTCTTTTCCAACAATATTGCAGAATTTTCCAAATGTCAATGATTTATTCTGTGTTGTGGTTACAATGTTTTCATTATCCCCATTTGATGGGATGTTATTGTACATCCGTCCAAGAAATATAGTGAGATGAATGCGTTTAGGGCTCCAAAGAACGAGAATACAAGCTCTAAAACATTTTTTTAAGTTTCTGGGTTTCGTTGTTCTCGACGCCATGTTAACACTCCTTTCTTTCACATTGGTTGAAATGCCGCGATATTTCCTGATTGGAGAATTCTTGAGGCGTTGGGACACAGTACTATTTAAATTATTAGTAAATCAGGAATTTAGGAAGAGTATAATATTTAATTTTGATCTCTGTATTATGAAACAGAACAATTTAACCTAAGAAAAAAAATTGAATTTGTTTTGATGATATATATATTACATCGCATGCTTCATTAAAAATGAACAATATGCAATTAGCTGATGTTAAAGTAGCAAAATTTCTAGGTCTCTCAAATCAGTCAAACCTCAAATGAAATTTTCATATAACATAATTAAACACTGAATTAAGTTTATTATGTCACGCATTAAGAATTATTTCAAATTGTGTCAGCCTTCATGCAGCTCGTTGCATGTATTTTGCAAATGTGCATTCTTGTCTGAGATATGGCATAATATTCTGAGGAAGCTCATCATGTACCCAGATCTTTAGATTGCAAAAGAAAATTATTCGAATATTACGAAAATGCCATGCACGTGATCTCTGCAAGAGTCTGTTCATTGAGCTTCGAATCATACCATTGCCTTGTTTATTTATTTAAGAATCAGTAATATATGTCAAAACAGACTTACTTAACGGTGGGAACATATTTCCATACAATATTGATATTTATAATTACAACACACGTCATAGAAATCACATTTATCAAGTGTCAGTATCAACAGCTCACTACCAGAAATCCATATACATATACGTTGTTTTACAACTCATTTTCAGATAACATCAAACAATTGAAGTCGGTACACGAATCTAAGTTAAAAATAAAATATTTTTTCCTGGATAACTGTTTCTATACAATTGGAGACAAAGATCATAAAAAATGTTTTTTTTTAACTTAAGTGATTTATAATGACTTAGTTTACATTTGTACTGTATATTTTTTTAAAAGACCTAATATGCTTGTAATAAATAATGTACTTCAGGTTCCGGGTCAATTACCCTCATCTCAATCAGGTTTTTGTTCAGTTTCCCTGATCCATTGAGCAAATGCTGAGATGGCCCCTTCTTTTGCTTCTGGACGCAAATGTAGCTTCATTATGCGCACGTTTTCTTGAACTCTCCGTTTGCTTGTAGTGGTAGGGGTAGAGGTAAGGGTGAGTTACTATTTTGTTAGAAATGCAGAAAAATCAAATCTGCAGTTCGTTTACAGATGCAAATATGTTTTCTATGACTCTGGAATGAAAATGTCTAATCTGTTTTCAAATTTTGCTAATATCGTGCTTTTTAAAATTTTATTTCGATTTCTTTCTTTCTTTCTTTCTTTCTTTCTTTCTTTCTTTCTTTCTTTCTTTCTTTCTTTCTTTCTTTATTTATTTATTTATTTATTTATTTATTTATTTAACGTCAAAAATTTATTACGCCAAAAATAGTTTTAAACTTTTTGTGACGTGCTGCGGGGAGAAGTTAATTTGAAGTTATATTTATTTTTTTACTTGATCTCCGACATAAATTTGTAAGATCACTACCACATTCAGCAGCTCTACTGTTATCACGTACCTGCTTTCTACACCGTCGCGAATTGCTAATTAACATGGGGTAGTAATCACCTGCGCCTGTTCACTACTACGCCCAATTGGGGAAGGTGGCAACAAATCCTGACAAAAATTAGCTCTGTGTGTCTCTGCTCTGATTAGGAATTGTGGATTATACTTAAGAGACAGATTTGGATGACCTGAAGTATCGCCAAGAATGATCAATAAAATGCTCTTAAATGTGTTTAAATGCCCTAAAAGTAAAGAAATATTACGTAAACATTTGACCAAAACCACTTAAAAGTGAACTCAGCTTACATACTTTTGCTGTGAACCGTTGTTTACCAGAAAATCTCGTCTTTATTATCTCGAAGTCGGCCGAACCGACAATGGTACTAATGGGCGTCACGGGAACTTTAGATTTCATACAAAGGCTGACATTACGATTCATAAGCGAAGAAATCGAATAGGGTATTTAGGAATTCTGTGAAGAGTATTATTTGTTACATTTTGTAAATATTATTTTAAATAAGTACCATTATAATAAACTACGAAGTACAATCTATGAAATCAGCGAAAAATACATTAATAATGACTGCAAAAAGTAAATGACGGGAAAAGGTAAAAAAAAAGATTTATTAGTCGATATACATGAAAATGCAAAAAATGGCGTATTAAACTGGATCATTTGTTATTGCACTAACATAGAATTAATCTCTATACTAAAAGTCAGTGTTCTAACGTGAAAAGAAAAAAAGATTATATTTATTAAAATCGGCCCCCCACTTGTAACCATCATTGACCACTGGTTGTGAATGCGATTTTGACCCGTAAACATTTAAGGGAGAATTTTGGCGTTATTGAGCTGGGTTTCCTGATCGGAAGGTAATAGGAGTATCAATTCTGTTTGAATTGATCTTCATTCAACAATAAATTTATTTAAACAACAATTTATCATAAACCTTTAAATAGCAAACGATCTTCTCAGTATTATTTTCATTTCTCTATTGAGTTCAGCAAGTGCGGTATTTGCCTTCATTATAAGCACTTTCAATTGGATTCACTGAATCTTGCAGTGAATGTTTTTATGGCGGCTACCTTGCCGTCGCTTGTATCTATTAGTTGACTGGCAGCAGATTATTTTGATATATTTTATGCCTTCTCGATTCCCTGCAAGCCGATTAGGTCGTTCCAGGGAGGAGACGCTTTGAGAAGCTAAGTCGAGCTGCCAGATGCTGCTAGCAGAACTGAGTTATGACTCGCTGCTGGCGAGAGGCCGCATGGATCGGTCTATATCAGGAGATGGACGTCGTTGAACCACGTTCAGCTGATAGCCTGTCACACACTGATAATTTTGTTCGTTCCTGCATTCAGTAGTTCATGTGCAACATGAAATTGCGTTCGCCCTCGCGGTTGTAGCACTTTTGGCTGATGGCCACCGATTGAAGTTATGACTTGATTGATGTCATGAACTGACATGAGATTGCTCCAGGCGAAGCGAATAGATTGATTGATTGATGCGGTTGTGATGCAGATATTTACAGGGTTTGTGAACAATGCGGACACACGAATCGTGCGGCTGCTCGTATGCGAAGACAGTCTGTTGCGAAATTAAGAGAATCGAATGCGTTGAAAATTATTTTACACGATAGTTAATTGAGAAGTGCGATTTACGACCTTTGTGGGGCGCGACTAAACCTTTAACATGCAGTGGTTGGGGTAGTCCACCTGTTATACCGAACTGGCTGACGCGGAGGCGGGATGGAACGGAATGCGTTGGGTAACAGATGAGATTTCCTATTCTCCCATTTCCTTCCATTTGCGCTTCCGCTGACCCAGATTACAGCAGGGGATTTGGTGTTTGCGCGCATGCGCAACGGTTAGGTTTGTGCCACGGGTTTGATGTCTGAGATATTTTGAAATTTTCTCGAATGGAGTTACGGTGACATGGTTGAGGCAGTGTAACGAGATGCCGGGACGGTTTGCAATGCGAGAAACGGTAATCGCCTTGCGGTAATCTCCGCTATGATAGCAGTGAGGCCAGTGACTCTGGCAGGTTTGAATGATATGAGTGAATATTGAGGGAATTATTAGATACTAGTGAAGAAACGGACGTGGATTTGAAAGAAATTAGAAAAAGCAAAATTTGTTAGAGTGGAAAAGAGAATGTCCTAGCTTAGATTAGAACGGTATCTCCATCATGCAGCTTTCAGTTCATTCAACTGAGTATTCTACAGCTGATCACGCGTCTTGATATTGCTGAAAATTCAGTTCGCTATTCTCGGCGTTTCTCCGCCGGTTTTCTCAAGAATTGCAACTTTTTGTCACGGAAACTTCAAGCTCATGTATTAATTGTAATTTTACATGAAGCAAAATAATTAAGGGCCTAAAGAATAAAAGAAGCCAACCAAATATAATAGCGTTCAACATTTAGAACTAGCGTCTCATTTTTTGAGACACGTTTCGTGTTGTTTTGTGGCAAACGGTATCCAACTTCGATTTTTCCCTCACAGTCAGAAATAACAAACAATATAATGCAGCGATTTATTCTTGCTTTTTTGTGCTAAATTCTTTAGAGAAATGAATTTTTACACAAAATGATAAGAGAAAAATAAAATACGAGTTTTTTATTGCTGGAGCAAATTCTAAACATATTGGTATCTAGAAGTGAGGAGTCTAAGATAACATTACAAGTTCTGAGTTGAGAAATACCAACAAAAATTAGATTTCTTGACTGAAAAATTCTGGAGAAAGTAAAATGTTCAGTAGAAAATAGTATCATTATAAAGAAAAAAGTCCATAAAATCACAATTCAAGTTGCAATAGATGGTCTGGTCAGAAAGGAAAAGTTTGAAAATAATTATTTTTATTTTTATTTTTGTTGTATTTTTTTAAAATTCAGAGAAGAAATCTGGGCGGTCAAAATTGAATTGAATTGATTCACTCTTGAATCTCGTTCTCCGCACACTAAACTACAAAAAAATTAAGTTACGAATTTCCACAATGATATTTTAATTCTTGCCACACAAGTGAACATTAAAGAAAAGGCTTCAAAATAACTCGTGGAAATGACTATAGGCCGGATGTATCCCGAAGAATACATAGAAACTGCTAGAAAATAATTTCATCACATATGATTTCGGTTCAAAATTCTCTAGTTTGATGGAGGATAAATTGTCTTAACATCAAATACAGATAAACATACACATAATATCTCTATTCCAATTAGAAAAAGATGCATAAATATGTGTTTGCCCAAATGTAAATACAATTTTTGAAAACGTTTTCTCTCATTTCGCTGAGACTTGCTCGATTTTACAGTAGAACAGCAGTTGTGAAATCGCAATTGACTCAGTTCTGACTGATATCAATGAGTGCATTATAATAATGAAAGAGGTTTGATGGGTCTTTTGGTCGCAACTTTTACAATAAGGAATTATGATACATACCTCTAATGTTGACGAATGAGTACGATGATTTAAAAAAATAGTGTATATCTCTTATATTTTGTTGTCAATTTTTACAATTCGTACGTATTTATATTAGCCCTTGTTAAAACATAATTTAAACGTATTCGCTATTTTTACATACAAACGTCTATTCCTAAATATACGTAATTATCTTCCGTACGAAGAGATATCGAAACGGTAGTTACCACATTTCCTACAGTATTAATTTGCCTTTGCAATGATGAGCAATACTCCGGGTTGTGGGAATTATCTTCACTGTTGCCGCAGTTGCTTCAGGGCCTTTTGCCCCACTGGGCGTCGTCATGATAAAACTTAGAAAGGAATTAGGCATCCTGCTCTTGCAATGTCACCTCACCGTTCGTACACAAATAAACAAATTTACGTCACACCTCTGCTGAGCCACTTGCTGGCCACGTACTGTTACACGCGAGCTACAGCACTAAGTCACGGATGAGTAGCGAAGGAAACGCTTGTGTACCGGCGATTCCGGTCTTGAAAAATAATTTAGAATTCTCTTTCGTTTCACGTGTAGTATCAAAAAACATGCCTGCTGTTAATGGAAGTCGACAAAGCAGAGCGCGGATAAAAAAGGGAAAGAGGATTACGGCAAACTCACGGTCGTGCCCCGCCCGCGCGTCGACCGTGGCGCCTAAGTCAGACTACGGAAGATAAGAGGATTGCAATATCATATATAACCAGAATGCAGTAAGCCATGCTGCCACTCCCTTCGTGCAGCCCAAGAGAACAGAGTTTCAGAAATGGATGTTAAAAATATCCTTTTGTTGGAAAGCTTTTCATGTATGCACTATGAGATGCTCCTCTGAAAAATTCATATTTGAAATCCTGCATTTTTTACAGGAGCGACGTGGGGAGAAAATTATTTTAGACGTTTTAAAAAAATTCCTGTTTTACTCTCTCGAAAAGATTTAATGTCGTAAACTGAGGTAGACTGTATTTCGACAAAACTGAATGCGTAAAATACGATATTTAATAACTCCGCGTTAGGAAAACATTTGGCACGCAGTGGATTTTCTTTATATGTTGTGATAAAACACTGATCGATGTACTTTATCTAAGGACTGTCATTCATTTTTTCTGAAAACTCATGAATATTTGAGTTGCATGGAGAATTTGTTGTACCCTCCCTGACAAAATATTTTTAAAAGTAATATTTTATGTGAATTTTGTTAGCGGTTCTTTGTGCCTAATAAATATGAATGTACTCATGATGTTTTAATAGTTGTAAAAGTACTTTTAAAATAATATTTTTTCAGAAAATACAAACAAATGATTGATGTAATCTTGAATTTAAAAACCGTATTTTAAAGACATACTGTTTAGCTCATTCATGTCAATAATACACCACCGTAGGAAAAAGTTCAGATCTCCTATCCTTTATTAATGGGCAGTCTGGCAATTTCTGGTAATTTATACGGCAGGTATGCATACACCACTATGGGAGTCGACGACACTAATGTAATCAGACATTCATGTGGCCCCTTTATTGAAATGTCTGAAATTGTTTAGAAATGTCATTGCCACGAGTAGAAATTGTCACTTTGGCACATGCTGGGAGCTCGCAGACTTTCACCGACCCGCAGCAACGGCCGCCGATTCTCGGAAATTTCTATTTGCAATCAACTGTTCTTCGGATACTCAGGGAGCCGCAGCCTCCGTCACCGCCGCGCCCACCGCCTCCATCGCCACATCCGTTAAACTGGCTAACTCAATTCAGCGAAATCCATTTTATTTTTAACCAAAATTTGAGCTATTTTTATACTTGTCAAATATATAAAAATATTTTTCCTAAAATAGATTTTCCAATAGCCGGAGAATTTATTAACTTAACGTTCACCAGGCAAATCCATTTTGAGAAAAGCCATTTTTTGCCAGAACATTATTTTTTTGTGCTTTTCCAATATTCAAAAATTAGTATTTTGCTTCTACTGTATTTTCGATAATAGGAATTTTCGTAGTCACCCGTCGACGCATTACCAGTTCGTGAGGGAACACATGGTTGCAAACCAGGCCAGTAAAATTTGTTCTCTTTGCGCAACATTTAACTCAAATCATTAGTCTAAAATGTGCATAATATTTTTAGTTTTTAGATCTAGATTTTTTCACTTTTCATTTCGGACATTGTCCATCAAAAATTCCAAAATTATCATGCTAGTGTCAAAATCATCACACTTCGAGACACATTAAGCCATATAAATAATAATCTACTTAACAATAAGTGTTTTCCTTTAGCAGTAACCACAATCAAACATTCCTCTAATAGACTATCTTCATCTTGATTGTTGCACTCGTTTGATTGGTTAGTAATAATTAAAAAACAACCAAAGAATTCTCCTAGCAAGCGGATGAGCATTGTTAATCCAAAAGAGAGAGATGTCTGGTAAGGAACGAAATTTGTCTCTGACCAAAAATAACTACAAGAAATAACAATAACTACTCATCACTAAAGAATTATATTACACTGGCGGAAAAAAAATGCCAGTAAGTATTCATTCTAAAGTATTGAATTGTATTATTTATTCCTCCGTACAGATACAGCACATTCAGACAGAATACTACTCACGATTACATGGGCCGAGCCATGTGAGACTTGCATGTCCAGCAACAGAGAGAGAACCATGGACTGTAAACGCCGCATCAATACTGCATGTATCCGCTGCGGGCAGTATGACAAGCCCTGATGCGGGCTGGCATCCCATCGTACAGGTGGCGAATAGTGCCATGAGATGCTGTTCCATGTCTCCTGCACCGCCTCACGCAGAACAATCGGAGTTGTTGGGGGTCACAGGCGTTGGCACATCATGTCCCACACATGCTCGATCGGGGACAAACCCAGCGAGCGTGCCGGCCAGTGCAGTTGATCATCGTGGAGAGCGTGTTGCGTAGCGCGGGCAGTGTGGGGGAGGACATTGTTTTGCTGGAACAGCGCACCAACCTCCCGTTGCAAGAAAGGCATCAGCACAGGCCACTCAACGTGCTGGATATATGCGACGCTGGTCAGTGATCCCTCCACGAACACCAAAGTCGAAACCGCGTTGTAGCTGACGGCACCCTAGATCAACACTCCCACTTCCTACGTCACTTGGACGAACACACTCCGGACGCACGCGCTCGCCTGTGCGACGCCGCACACGCACACGACCGTCGTGCAGGGAAAAGTGTCTCTAATCTCTGAACACCACTGCACGCCATTCCGTCTCCCAGCTGACTCGCACATTGCACTACGCCAGACGTGCCTAACGATTGCTCGGCGTGAGTGACAGTCGGGTTTGCAGTATGCGCGATTGTAATCCTGCAGCAAGTAACCCGTTCCCAATGGTGTATTGAGACACGTTGGGAGCCACATGTGCCTGAATCTCAGCGCGGATGGCTGTACGATCTGCTAATGCCGCACTTACGATTCATCGATATTGACTCATCGTGCTCAGTGCACCGTGACGCTCAGTGCTCCGCAGTCGCCCCGAAGTGGGACTACGGCTATGGAAAGGCTCGTCTACCCATCGTCGCCAGCACCGCAGCACCGACGTCGCATCAGGCACACATGGTCAGCAATGCGCCGAAAGGACCACCCGGCTTCGCGTAGGTCGACAATCCGATACCACGCAAATTGATCTAATTGTATAAAAGAAGAACGAGTGCGACGCCGTGGCATACCTAAGTTCCGACTAGGCCTTTTCGCAGAGGACAGCGTCTTTTAAAGCCGCGGAGTAGATGGCGCATCCGGACTAGTTCGTCACAGAGCCATTCGCCACAAACCAATCTTAATCACGACTTCTAAGACTCCCCATCCCTAACGTTCTTTATCACCTACTTGATTGCTCGTGCCCTTCCCGGTGTTGTAATAAGTTTTTTCGCGAGTGTATTTTTTGATTCTTTTAATTCTGGGAATTACATCTGTAAAACTGTAAACCATTTTACTCGGATAAAAACCAACGGGATTTGAGATTCATAAATACTTTAAAATAAGTATTTTTCCTAACAAATATATATATATATATATATATATATATATATACCATTATGAATTTGGCCTATTTATACAAACCTTCACAAACCTAGATCATCAAGCAGTCACATCCAATGCTGAGACGCAACTGGCAAGAAACACATCGCGATTCTACCAGTTCGAGCATGACCTTTCAGCAATGTTGCAAAACATTTTCCATTTCATAAAGGTGAATTTTCTGAACTCGGAGTTGTCTACAGGAATTCTTTGTAAACATGTTGATTGTTCCTGAGCAATTACATCTGCTGAATTAGTAAATGAAGCTGCAGCAAAATAACCAGTATTCAGAGTTTTCAAGCATTTCCGTAAATATGGAACAGCGTGTAACAAGAAAACTGAGCATGATAGGCGAAAACTTATTTCATATTCAAATTCAGTGTCCAAGTCTTAGCCAAAACAACCATTCTCATTCTTTGTTACAAAAATGCCGTTTATCAGCGTTATTTTTGCGCAACATTCAAGGTGATATGTTTTCTGAGGAAGTTTTAAATGAGTTTATATACAAGTATGTAGGAGCGTTGAAAGCCAAACCGTAGTTCCGCGCATATATGCGTTCGTGTTGTGTTGTGTAAAATAGTGTGAATGTCTATAGTATATTATGAATAATATTGAATAATGAAATTAATATTTCTGACGGTTGTACCAGAAGAACCCATGTTAAGTTGTATTGTCGATTGTTCAATATGCATGTGTATTACCACGCATATTCTAACTCAGATCCTTGTTTATGAACAGTACACGTTCCTGGCAATATTGCGGATTTCAGAGCGCAAATGCTTGGCGTAAAGTTTATATTTTCCTGCCAAACCAGACGTGGGAGGGAAGGGTACATGGGAAAGCAGCGAAGATTGAAAGACTTAAAAGTGGGACAGTGAAAGTACTTTTTTTACTTCTCTTGCTTGTTATTTCGGTTTAGTAGTTCTATGCACGTCCCAGAAAAACAATTTCATGCTCACTATATCAAAATCGATCAGAAGTTTCTTGCCTTGCGTTTGACAAGAACATATTTTAAAAAGTGAAAATATACACTAAGTTAACAATTGTTCATTCTTGTGTTTTAAATGTCATTGTTAATTACCTCGAGTTAAATTTTCTTGTACCTACCACAATCGTTCCTGTTAGCTTTTGTAAAAGCGGTGTGTATTTTTTTCCACAAGACAAAAAATGTTTAACGTCTTTGTGTCCAATTTTTTTCATTGAGAGAAAAAAAAAATTCCGTTGTCTGATTTTAAATATATGGCCATTAGCTTTGTGTTGTTTAGCTTTGTGTTTGTTTAGAGCTTTGTGTTGTTTATGAAAATATTGTTTCGTGAATCGACAGCTCTTGCACAATCAGGAAGGTATACAACAATGTTATTCACTCTTTCAACAGATCTTCTTTCACAAATGAAGAATAAAGGGTCATTGGACCTCAAAATGAAACTGTATTTTGAACTCGCATACATGAACTACTTTAATTGGATAAATATTTTTCCCTTCCTTTTGGGAATCTGATCCGATTCCTATCTCTACTTTATAACCCTATTCTCCCTTAAAGAGTTTGAAAATGTGCTTCAGTTGTGTTTGAACGTATTTGAACTTTAAATATGTATGATCTGAAGTAAAACACTTCACGCCTACAATTTTTGAGAATTTCTGTCTGGGCCTGCCGGTGAATTAACCGCGTGTCGAAGATATGCGAAATAGTATTAAAACGTAGGTGATTAGCCGCCGTTGCTCGGCGATTTATCACAATTTTCTATTAAATTACCTTGCACTCTCCGATCACCTAGACCCGCTCCCACCTTAGGCACTATCCACCCCTCCCGCCCACCCACCCGCTCATGCAATCTCTGTCGAGAGGGCCTAGGGTTCGAGTTCCGAGACGGAGTTTCGACACTAGCTTGATATTCAGCCTCTGGAGAAGAATGCTAAAGGCCCGGCTGGTCGCGTTCCCGCACGTTCCGGCCAGCCCTCCCACCCTGATGCCGCTTGCCGGAGCCGCTCGCCGGGGCAGCGTAGAGTAGGCCTGCGCAACACCTGCTTCCGCGGGCGTTCTGCACTCAAGAGCCGGTCATCTGCCCACGAGAACGAACAATGTGGAAGTAGTGGGGGTAGGCACCTTTGCGGGGAGGGGCGCAGCCTGCCATTTGCACAGAGGGGAAATCGCGGCGCGTTGATCCATTGCCTGGGCGTCTAATGCAATGATACATAGTGTGGAATTATTTGCCAACTTACTATATTTAAACGGGCAATGTCCTGTATTTCTAGCTACACGAGCCATAATTCACTGTTTATGTTCGTCTGTGCACTGCTATGTAACGATATATTTTCCTTTCTTATTTTTTAGTTTACGCTCGTTGTGACTCTTAAACAATAAAGCAGTTGCCCTTTAAAAATATTATTTAATTCAAACTAACAAAAATTTACAATTCACTAATTGATTTTCGCCGTTAATGTTATATTCCCTAAATGAGAACAAAACTAAGGAAGATCATGACAATCATGATGTGAGAGCAATCTTTTACATTATGATTGTCATAATAATGAAATATAGGTAATTCCAAGAAGGCATGAATTGTTTGGCAGCACATATATTGAAGCAATTTATGAATGTCATTATGAATCTGAATGAGAGGTACCTATGAGCAATCCTCTCTAACAATATGTTAGGGCAATCATTAGATTATTATGGGTCTTAAATAGAATACAAAGGGCTTTAATTTTAATAAGATGTAAACGATTAAGAATAATGTTCGTTGATTTGATTTTATAAATCTATAATGCACTCTTGGCTGAAATTAGAGCAGAAAGTAATGATTTTTTAAGAATATGATTTTTAGCTTTGATAGAAACGCCTTTTTTAATTAAAATAGTTAATAAAAAATAGCTAATCATGGTCATCATTAAATAAAAACTATTTAGTATTACTGTTTTGTGTTTAGCATCACACTAAATTTGTGAGTATATTGTAGCACAGCAAATTATGTAACCATTCGTACATTCTATTACAAAACTTGGCTTCCAAATCAAATATATATTTCCCATTCGCTTTAGATTCATATTTCTCAGTGTCATACATCGACTACATACATTTCCAATGTAATACAAAAGTAATATTACTTGGAATATATGTACGAGTAACACTTCGTCATGTTCTCGCCGATTGCTATTTCAATTTATACGCTACGGATCAAATTGCACATTCTCATTAGTGGTCCTCACTCCTAGATTGGGTTCGAATTGCGCTCTCTCATCCCCACCCTTTTTAGTTTGTTGGATTTTTTCTGGGTAGTTCGCTCGCGGTTCCCGAGGTCAGTGAAAGTGCAAAATGCTGCACTGGCTTGGCGTAGAGCTTCCCGCCACACGCCATTGCGCTTATGAACCTCTAGCTGCAGGACATGGCTGTTGCGCGCGATCAAAGATTGTGCCAGTGAATCATCAAAATATGTTCCAAGATATATTCGAACCATTATAATGTCATTAATTTAAATAACTTTATTTATGTTATGATTACTTTGCTGAATGGTTGAAAAACCAGAACGGTATAAGTGACATTTTATTCGTTCTGATAAAACTGTTTACTTAATTCAATATCGTGGTGCTTTGTATCATAATTAAAGCCACAGAATTTCAATTGTTCATTAAAAACACGAAATTACATTGCCCTGAAATATAGCCTTATATAAACATGTTTTTCTCATAATTTATAAAATGTCACATACCGCTCTGGTTTTCACTTATTCATATAATGCATATTATTACATTTCACAACTTAAAGGGCCCATTATTTTATGTACGTAGGTTTTTGGAATTTTAGGGTCGGATTGATTCTCCTTTTGCCACCTTGCGGTGTTCCCAGGGTGCGCCCTGTTTTTATTTATTATCCACGCGTGAGGTAGTGGGAGACGCGTGGCAAGTATGAGGTATTCTCCTCATTGTATCTTGCATACTTGATCTTCCTGAGCTTTCCTTGCGTCACACAACTATAGAAACCGAGACAATTGTAATGGAAAGCTACATCTCTATTTTTTTCCCCAGAATCACACCCAATTTGTCGCGGGATACAACCGGAAATCGCACTACGGAAATCTAGAACACCGAAGAGAAGATGACCCAGATGGCCATGCTTTATATTAGTTTAAAAAGCACAATCTGCTTATCATATTAGTATTTTTATGAACTTTTTCCCATTTACGATTGACTTTAACATTCTATACGTATTTTGCCTCTGAAAAACTACAGTACATGATGCGATGCAAAAAGCGATGAAGCAAGCTAGCTCTTACCTCACTTTTGAAAGTATGTAGTGCATTAGCGCCTTTAATACGGCCGCTGAAAGCATTATACAATTTCGCAGCGGAGATGCGCTCCCCTTTTTGCGCGGCTGAAAAATGTCGGAGCGGCGTGACCGCAGGGGGAGGCCCGGCAGGCGCGGAGAGGCCGTGCGGCTGACGTGGGTCGGCCGCGGGCCCGAGTGCAAGACGTAGTGTTCCACCACTCAAAGTGGTTCGGTTCCGCGCAGGTTGTTGCTTTAAACCCAGACCAGCAAGTTCCTTGGCGACGAATAAAGTCGCTTTTCTTCCCATGCCGGCTCTATCTGCCTAAGGTGTACCCGCGAATGAAATTGAATTGACATTGAAAACTTTTGAGATGAGTTTAAAGGTAAAGTTTCAGATAACAGTTTCAGTTACAAGAGTAATATATTTTTAATTATATAATAACGTAATTCAAAGTAGTCTTGACATTATGTGGGGTTATGTTGCAATCAACACAATCATAATCAACCACGATCACAATGTCTCTTTACCACTATATTAGTATGATTCCTTGCAAACACATCTTTCGGTCTACAATGAGACTGATAAGGCACATTGACTAATGGGTGGTTCAGATGATGAAATGATGGATTAACCTAAAGATATGTAAAAATGAGATGCAGGAAAAATGGATAATTCCGAGAAAGCAGGTCTCGGACGCATCGGCGGAGAATGGTGGTATTCATATCAAGTATTGTGTTTTTGATGAAGAAGCCAAAAAACACTATTTAGTGGCTGAGTAATAACCCAAGTCTCAATTATAAAAAGTTATACATTTTTATAGATTGGAGCAATTTTGGAGAAAATTTTGGAAATGTCCCAGAGGCTTTTTGTAGAGTACACTAAAATTTAAAGAATTCTTTTCAAAAACGCAGGGATTCGAGTCCGGCAAAGTCGATTGGGGAAAAATCATTTTGGAAAAACAAAACATACATATAGTTTTCGGACAGACGTCTGTTTTGAAAAGAACACATTATATATTAATGTATACGAGAAAGTAAAAATCACTAGAACGCAAATTAGGCCTGTGTAGTACAGCCAAGCATTTAGAAAAAGATTAATTATGGATATCCGAAACGGGCGTATCCGACTAGTAAGATGGAGTCAGCTAGTACATTGCTCTTTTCAGTTTAAAAATTATTTACAGCAAAGATCCCAGAGCAAGACCGCGCAATCAAAATATATGGCATAAATAGTTATTTTTAGTATGACTCCCTGATATATCTTAGTGTTCCTATATAGTATATTAATTACAATTAGCATTGATATTAATTATCTCGTGGGTAGCTCTTGGTCAGCGTGCTCGCTTGCCACTACGCGGCCCCGCTTTCGATTCCTGGTCGAGTCAAGAATATGTTGCTGTGTGACGATGAGAAAATTAACATCTCAGGTTGAGAAGACCGGAATACAGCGTGGGGATGTCTATGTGCTAACCACACGTACCCCTCAACCTTAACGCGAGGCAGGGACGATGCCGGTAGGCCTGAGCCCGCTCACGGGCAGTCGCGCCAAGTACATTCATACATTGATATTGGTATTACTAATTATTCGATTGCTATAAGTTTTGTTGCTGTTGTCCAAAAAAAATACAGTTGGTCAGTTTGTCGTAGAAATTGTCAAAGTACCGTAATGCTCTATCTAAATTGAACGTAAATTGAAATTGAAAATGTAATTGATCTCAATAGTATTAATTATATTTTCCATAAAGTTAGCATAAATGGAATAATACGACACTCAGGAGAAAGGGAATGTAAATAAGAACACATCACTGTGCGGTCGTGTGCGGGCATCCTGGCAATGTGAGTAAGGGAGTGAGCATTTAGTGTTTTCAGGCGCAACATCTACAATACTCATACTCTCGTGAGTGTAGTGAATGTTACATCCCACAATGACGCGGTGTTTCTCGCCTTCTAGAACGTGAGATCCGATGCTGACCTAAGAGTCGGATTGCGGGATATCGCTCCGCAAATATCTTCCCCACCGGGCCCCGCCCCCACCAGGACCGGCACTAAGCTCCCATCTTATCTCATGACATGTGTGGTAGTGAAGCACATGTAAGGTAAGTGTGCATGTGTGAGGGGAGAGGAGAGGACAAATATGAGGATGGAAAATATCTTGTTTGTTAAGATTCTGCAGCGGCATTCGTCTAATATTGTTGGAAGAAAACTACCGATCAGAGCCGTAGTTCGCTAGAATTCTCTTCCAGACTGGCAATACGAGTGCGCCAGGCAGGGTATTGGAAGGCTAGTCCAGAGGCAGGGGCTGGCCAGGGAGGTGGAACGCGGCAGCGTCGAGACACGAGTGCGCAGGAGAGCCCGAATGCAGGCGCGGAGCGGGGAGGGAGGGGGAGGG
>BOPP01000121.1:792215-839221 GCA_017312745.1 Gryllus bimaculatus | reverse complement strand
TAGATCGATCTACAGAACGTAGTTTCGAAAATAAACGTTAGATAGCGCTGCCGGCAAGCAGGGATGTCTAGCGCCATCAACCTCTCGGGCCAGGGCATTTTCGACGCGAAATTTTATGTTTCCAAGAGTGTACGTCATCCATAAGAAGTGTATTATGATTATTTTGAATATTTCATTGTACTAATAAAGTGGAAACTTTTATTGCAAGGTTTGTATGCTGTAGTAAGGGTAATATAATTATTTCAAACTTTAATATTTACTGCAATGCTATCTAGTGATGAATTTGGGTATCTTGTCATCATACAAATTATTAGAACTCGCTGTATTTTAACGTGTTAATTTATACATTTAACAGATTGCACACTCTTGGCCACGATTCGGGTGTATTTCACATACAATATTCCATTCTTATAATATGCTGTATAATATTCTACAATATTTTGCTGCCAAACTGTATAATATTTTTTGCGTGGTTGGAAGGCCGCTTTATAAAGACAGACACTATAATTCGCTGTGTTATGCACTGCAGTTTACACAGGTTGGTTTGCTTCATGAAAGTTAAGTCGGTTAAAACTTCATGTAAAAATCTCTAAAAATGAATTCATTCGTTTTAAGTTCACCGGGCTTTCATTTCGCCCAGATCAAGCGGAGAATATCAATTTTGGAGAAAAGTGTCTGAATTGGTAGACGCTAGCTTTGACCAAAAAAATAGATGGGACGGTCACAAGCTCCCAAGTCCGTTCGTAGATTTGGAGCGTGTCACCCGCAGTAGCCACTTGCTCCACCGATTGGGATAGCGACACTTCCGCGACTTAGGACGCCACGCGGATTGGAAGCGAGCGCGCCGTGTGGACGTTGTGTGGCCCATTTCCACCGCAATAACTCCGTGGTTGCGGCGTGGCGTCGGCCCTAGTAACTGTTGATGGATGGCGTTTTGTAACAATTACAAGTGACAGGATTGTTGGATCAATGAGAGTTCGTGACAGCGCTTCGAAATGGACAACATTTTTGTATCCCGCGTATACACATGCTTTCACGCGTAATACAACTGTTCTATGTAGTCAACTGCGAGTGTCTCTCTTCCGCTTCGAATCATGGATTCCTGTTTGCTGTAACTCACCAGCTCATCGACCTCGAGTTCAATAACATTCACTCTACGAACTGACGCAACAGCAGAAGATAACTCAGTATTATGGATGAAAGTTGTAATGCTAGCCTGCATGAGCAAAGCCTTCCCAAAGTGAGTATGCGATGTCCACGTACATGTCATATGCACTTGCGCGGCACATGTTATTTAAAATATAAATTGTGCGGGTGAATATCTAAACTCCCAGGTTTTATAAATACTCGTAGTAGAGGTAGAGCAAATGGTCTTCATTGCAATTTATTTAAAATACGTTCCAAGTGGCGGATTTTCGACACTATATATATATATATATATATATAGTATATTATGATACTCAGGTATTATATAGTATATCCATGTGACTTCACGATTCTTCTCCCTACATGTGTGGTAGTGCTTCAGAATGTGTGTGTATGTGTGTGAGAGGTGTGAGCTGGACAAAAATGAGGAAGGTAAGAACGCACGCTATCCGAGGCCCGTTTGTTTGTTGTTTGGTTACCGTTTGCCTGGTGTTGTTCGGGAAACAACACAGTACTAGTGATTACAGCTATGTAGACGTTTAAATGGTGCAGGGACTAGGAGCTTATGTCCAAGTGCACGGATCCCAAAGTCGGGTTCCAGTTCCACGTAAAGGATGCATGTATTCACCGTGAGGCTGATGCATGGTTGACTTATCATATCACCACAAATACTACTGTATCAATATTCCGTCCATTACTTCTAATTTCATAATATTTTACCCCTCTCACCCTACAATCCTTCTCGCCCCCACCCTCCTTCCACCGGAGGAAGACAAAGGTAAACTGTCTTAATCAACAGCTCCTAACAAAGAGAAGGCCATAAGGACATAATTTGCTTGCGTTCAGAAATGAATGCGGCGCTCATCACCCTGGAAGATTTTGCTTGGTGCTGCAGAGGGACTAAATGATGTTGTAGAATTCTTTGTAATTGATTGGCGATGCTAAACGCTATAAACATATTTCAGCATAATGCATCACATTTATTTTTCGTTGTTTATTTCGGCTAACTGCCCCTTGGTTAACTCAGTTGCGAAATTCACGATAATTGAGGGATATAAATATTGGGTTTCGGTCCGCACTAAGTGTTCGTAGTGTTATGTTATAAATATAAAGTTTTAATTAGTTGTAGATTCTTTTTATGTACTGGTGATGCATTGCACCCGACAGGATATACGAGTAATCATACATAATGTGAATTTAAACGGTATCCAATACACACTCCTTTCAATATGCATATCGGGCTCTGTTTATATCATTCGTAGCATTTGTAACACTTTTCTTTCTCAATAAAGTTTTTGTCCAGTTTCTCTGATCTATTGAGAAAATTTTTGTGATGACCCCTTTGGTTTGTTTGTGGACATGAATGTGTCTTGACTTTGGGGTGGTTTTGTTGAGCTCACCTTGTGCTAGTAGTGGTACCTACGTGATACTAGCTCACCTTGTGCTAGTGTTAGGAGTAGAGCCGGAGGTACGTTACTATTTTGTTAGTAATACAAAATAATTAAAATCTACGGTTCGTTTATCAATGCATATGACGTTTCTATAACTCTGGAACAAAAATGTCTATTTTTAAAAAAAATTGCTAACTTTGCATTTTTGAACCTTTTTTCAGCAATCAACTGTATATAGCTAAAATGTTGGGAAGAGAATCAGAGCTCAAGAAAATCTGCGCAAGATGTTTTTCTCCCCAAGACGTCACATAGTTTTTGCTGTTTTTGACTAATATTTAAAATTATAAATCAAAGTTAGAATGTGATAAAATACGTATACTGTGACTCAGGTGGTTGCGCTGCTGTCTATAAGGATTCGATTCTTCCTTTGACTTCCTTCTTTCTTGTACTCAGAGAACAATATACTCATAAGTGTGCAATATACTCATTCATACTCATAGTCGCTTACAAATATCGGTATTATTGAAAAAAAAACCACAAATTGTTATCTTTAAAGAATGCAAGAACTAAAATACCAGTTTGTAGTACGAGTATGTACTAGATTTCATAAATCACGTTAACACTTAAAGCGCAACCTTCCTACCATTTCGCAATTCATAAGGCTTCTCTGAAATATCATTTTCTTCGTTTTATCGTTTTGATAAGTGAAATATAATTTTGGTATTTGCGGACAATAAAGGTGAATTATAGCACTGAATAATTTGTTGAAAATTCCCACATAGATTCTTGAATGAGATGTTCATTCAAACTTAGTATCAATAGTTATTGCTTTATGAAACGCGAAATTGGTAGTATATACATATCATTTGACTCAATTTTTTGTATCGATGTAACATTTCATATCTATTAAAATATTTTGAGGTATGTAATACGTACCTCGAATTGCAGATTGGGGAACTATTGGTACAAATATGTTCGAGGAGTTGAAGGAAAGTAAATGTTTGGTAAATTCGCGAAAAATGCATAGCATGCCACACATGCTCTTGCTCGCATTGTAAATTGTGCATTTTCCCATCTTCTGCACTTGGTCTTGATTAAAAACATTTTATTCACATTAAAAAGCAAATTATACACTGGCAAGGACATTTGTTAATTACTCAGTAACAGTCTGCGTATGTACCCGATGTTTTATATAAAAATGTAACTATGGAAATCAATTCCCAATAGAATGTGAAACCAGGAACGTTCCAACTTTGAAATGAAAAGCAATTTTTCAATGCAGCTTTCACGCGTGGTTGCTACTCGACATCGAATACTAAATTTAACATGTAGCCACGCAGCTGTCAGATAGCTGAGCAGACTAGATTGCTTTAGTCTCTATACTTCAAATTAGGAACGATGCCAATGCAAACATGGAAACTTGTGGCAACCGCTCGGCACGGAACTGAAGGTTGTGGTTTCGAATTCTGCATAAGGCTAGAATGCTTTCCACTGATGATTGTGGCCTTGAAAGGAAAAGCAAATTACTACGTATTCCATATTGTCATTATGTAATTATCCTTAACCATATTATCATTATTTTATCACTATCCATTTGCGCCTAGTGTACAAACTAGTGAAAACCGTAATTCGTGAAACCGACCTATGGGCTGAAAACTAACTTGATAAATCGTCAAGAAATTGGCTCAGGTCATCAACTAATGTCGCTGCTCTGACCGGGAGATTCTAGAGTTCTAGTCCCGACAGGGGCAGGTTTTTCGACGCTAGATATATAGCTAGGTCGAGTTCAGCCACTGACTGGAGGAGAATTCTAGCGACCAGCTGCTCTAATCGGTAGTTTTTTGTGGTTTCCTCATTCAACATCAGGCGAATGTCAGTGAAGTACCCTAACAAACTGGCCAAATATCGCTCGCTATCTTCCCTTCCTCTCCCTTGCTCTATTCCCACTCTTTATTTACCCTCACACTTACAGGCATTACACTACCACACATGGCGGGAGGGTAGTCGGGAGATGATAGTTTCTCTGGCTGGGGCGGTGCCCCGCTGATGGGAGATACCTGGTTGGGTAGCAATCTGCTAACCGACGTGTAGGTCGGCGCCAGATCTCGCCATCCACAATCGAAGATCACCGCCGCCTTCCGCGATAAATCATGCACAACACTTAAGGGACTAATAAACTTTGCAGTTGACGCTCTCGAAAATACTAATCAATCAACCATAAGTCTTGGGATTTTAAACAGCAAGTTTAACAACGTGCTTAGGTGAAGGGGTACTCGTACATGTAGGGTCTTCCATTCAACGAATTTTGCTGGGCTTGTCATGCTTTGCTTATGCTTTGCTTGCCTCCATTCTGCGCAGCCCGCGAATGCACGTGGGGCTTAACGGGCGAACGAGACCAGGCTGCGCTGCGTCCTCCCGAAATTTCTGCGGCATTGTATCTCCGAATCAATAAGATGCCTCTCATAAAGGGACGGCAACGAGCTACTGTTTTTCCCAGCAGGGCATAATTAGAAATTGCGACGTGCTCGGAATCCCGAGCGATGTTTTCGAAGCGTTCTGTTTGTAGAACGACGAGTTGCACGTGGAAATTGAAGTACGCGAATGTAAAAAGTGAGGCTGGATTGTAAATAGGATATATTGTCAGGACTTCAGAGGATGTAACATACTATGGAGGTGTGTTTGAGAATGGATGCTCAAAAGTTTGATGTAGTTTTGTTGAAACGAATTTTAGTGACCTCTTGGGAGTACCTGGTTGGTGTAACTCAGGTCACGAGTGCCATTGAAATTTAAGACTTAAGCCGTTCGTTCCAAATGGGCTGGCGCCAGTCGACTTTCCAACACAATTTAGTTTCGGTGTATTTTCCGGTGGATTGTCCATTTGAAGTGAGTAAAATATTTCAGTCTGATTGTTGTGTTCCACTTTAACAAAACTACTATGTATTATATCTTCCCACTTTAAAGCTCTAGGAAGAAGAACTTTCATTCATGTGATGAAACCTTATTTTCGTCTATTTTCCAGTTTAACTAGTTGACAAATTCAAACGGTTTATGTAATCTCCATCAGTGACCTCCATCTTTAGCGTGTTTTTGCCCAATTATTCTGGCCTAAAGAGCGAAAGGGGAAGAGATCGCTCGTCTTGCTACTTAGCAATAAATGTTGCATTATTTAACTCAAATGGTACATGCAGCTTTCCAACAGTATAAGGGGAAAATTAATAGAAATGTACTCGTTGATTCAAATACACATTATATTCTACCTTTTCCTCAATGGTCTTGTGAGATAGTAATGAAACAGTTGGCCGCACTGTGAAACTGGACATTTCTATCAAAAACTATGTTTTCGGGTTTCCTTACCAGGAGGAGTGGGAGCCGTCATCTCAAGTATACAACACCGGGGTAATAGTAATGGAAAAATTCAATATATTAAAAGTGAGTGCAAGCGGCAATTATTTTCGATCTTAAAGGGTGTAACACGGTCTTCTGAAATGTTGGGAAATTGTGATGAGAAATATATTAACACATAGGTGAGAACGCAAAATTACATATTTATAATAAAGTTAGATTTAAGTTCATTTCAAGCGTTTATGAAGTGAAGACGCTGTTGTTGAAAGTAAACAGCAATATTTAAAATTTTTAAGATCTTAATAACTTGAAAGTAAGGATAATGTATTGCTTTTGTTATAAACGACTGATGGTAAGGTAACAAAATTTTTGGGCTTCTCAAAACTGTAAATTCTAAACAACTTCTAACAAGTATTGTACCTCACCTTCCCCATCTCGATCAGGTTTTTCATTCTTTTTCCCTGATCATTTGAGGGAATGCTGAGATGGCCTCTTGATTTGCTACGGGGCGTAAATTATACTTTCCTATCTGTGCACATCTAAAATCTAGTGTGAAAAAGTCATTCAAATCATCTTTTTCCATGTCGCGGTAGAAACTAGAATCCTTCCCGAAGGGTACGATGAGGGAATAAAAGCCAAAATATATTGCTGATTTGCCTGTGAAAATCATTTTTATTCACCGGAGCGAATTTTCTATTCTTGCCAAAAACATTCTATATCAATTCTTGCCAAAACCGTTCATTTGTTTCTGTATTTACAATTAAACTTGTATATGGGTTTGGGTTGGGATCCCAGAGCAAAACTTGTGGTGCAAAAACAGCACATACTGTCTCGTTTAGTAACGGTTATGTAATAATATTATACCGCATTTCTGTCTATATCACCACATCTCAGTCGATGAGCACTGACTACAAAACGCGCATGCAGCAATGGGCGCTGCCAACAACGGGCACATATTTTCTAATCAATTCTTCCTAAAAGCGCCATTTTGCCATAAATAGAACTGTTTTTCAGTTTGCATTGTTGTGGTTTTCTGAAAGTTCTTCTAAGGCGTTCTTTGTGGAACAATATTGCTTGTTTCAAATACATACACTTATTTTTTGCCATATCTCCAAGATATTTTAAGTTTATTTTCAATTTTTTCTTTTAAATGAAGACAACCAAGCAAAACAATAATTAGTCTCTTCATAATTCATTAAGAAACTAAACAGTTATAGATGCTGCGGAGAGCAATAAAGCAGAAATACCGCTAAAACGTTTCATCTTTACTGCCAAGTTCGTACTTTAGTTTTTTGAAAGAAAAATGAAATAGCACATCTTTTCTTTTATTATCTTTTTTTTATTATCAAGATCATCATACAGACAAGCAAGGATAGTTTCACAAATAAATGAAACTTTCACAAATAATTGCCATCCAATGTATAAATTGTGAATGTTATTTTGAATGTCATTATGAATATATCCCACTTTGAATGTTAATTTTAATGTTAGTTTTATTGCTTGTATTACAACATGTGTGGACATTAAATAAAAAATGCATTGACATGAAATGTACCTTAGAAAGCAATAAACTGTATCGCTAAACGTAGTACATATAGAAAAATTATTTTAATGGAATCCAAATATATACGTTTTCAAGTGACGTGCTTCTGATTTAATCTATTCAATGATAGTCTCTAATTAAAAGAAACGAGAAATCACTACTAAATAGACAATCAATCAACATTAATAAGTGATATAATAGCGCATTATTTCTGCATATTATATTTAAAAGAAAAAGAAAAGTAGATAACACGGCGCGCGTATCCATCAAGATAAATCTTTTAAAGCGTAGAAATTAGAATGGTCTCTAGACCCTGAAAGAAACGCTTAAATTAATGAATATTCCAAATTAATCACCTGAATATTACTTATGGAATTAATTAATAAATAATTACCACATAATTAATTAAATCAATTAGTAAATAATTAATCACACAGTTTCTAGATGGTGTTGCATGCACTCCAATTTTAACTATATCTTAAATTGGACAATATTCTAATTTTATGATTGATGGCCTAAATAACCTTAAGAATTATTTGCCTTCCGTATGAACGATGAAAGACGTTATACCGTGGGCAGACCGTCAACATAACAACACAACAACAACATCAACACTCAATATATCATATATTATGTTTACCATTACATTGAGAATACTAATCGTACATTGAAGTAAAATGAAAGTGCGAGAGAAGAAAAATAGAATTAATATTGGCATTTTCAATAGGAAATGATGATTAAAATTAAAGTAATATTTTTTTCATATCATTCATTCAATTTTTCTTTTGGACCAGAGTTGGTGTGAGACCTGTATATATTTCATTGATTTCAAGCAGAAATTAGGCAAAACTACTCGTTTTTTCAAAACATTTTACATTACCTTTCTTTGAAGACCTAACTTTGTACAACACACTTTGTCTGAGGCAAAAATCCCTATCTTCAATTTCGTAGTTTTAAATTTTTAATTCTCAAAAACGAGAAAATACGAAAATATGACTGGCACCAACTTTTTTATCATCTCTTGTTACATAAGTGAAGACAATTTATGAAAAAAAATTTGCAGTGGGTTTTTGAGAAAAACTTCGTACATTTCAATAGCAAATAACACAAAAACTACTCGTTTCAAAAAATTGTAAATGACATTTTTTAAAGAGCTAATTTTGTAGTCTTTGTCTGGGACAAATATTTATCTACAGTATTGAAGTTTTATTATTTTCACTTTAAAAAAATTGGGGTATCAATGAAAATGAGACCGCACCATTCTCTTAAACCTACCTCGCAAAATTCAACAATAAAATTTAATTTAAAAAATTGGAGCCTGTTTTTGCAAATTTTGAAAATGTCGTTGAAGATTGGAGGGGAGACTTTGAACAGGGAAAAAGTTGAGCGAATTGACGAAATGTTTTAGAAAGGAGGAGAGAATGAGTTGTCAAGAGAATGCTGGACGAAAATGGAAGATAATATGTGTAAGATGTCAGAATAGGATCTGATAGATAAATATAATGACAATGGGTTTGGAGAGTACGAAAGTTAAGAATGAGGTAGCAAGCGGTAAGCAATGTAATTAAAATGAATGCAATATAAAAGAAAGAAGGGTGATCTAAGACAGAAGGTATTGGTACGAATGAAGTGAGAGTGAGGAAGTGGGTGACTAACCACTCTCTTCTTACCAATACCTTCGTACCAGAATTCTCAAAACAGAAGAAGATTGCTGTCTAGAGTGAGGTCAATACTAGCCATAGTTTCATGATTTTTTAAACGCAGGGAGTTAGCTAAATCCTTAGTATTTTAGGTACTGTATCTTTGAAGGAAAAAATGAAATCGTGATCAATAATATCGGTTGTTGTTTGTATTTCCTTCCTGTCATCATAATGGATTGCTGTCGTTTGCGCTTCGTCTCCTGTTGGAGCAACTGAAGCGAAAGAGCTTCAGAGCAGCGAGGGCCAGGGCGACTTCAAGGCAATCTATCCCATCGGAGTGGAATTTTGCCCGCTTGAGCTTAGACAAAAATTGCCATACTGCATGCAGTCTAAAACTCATTTTTTTCAATGAAATGTCAGTTAATATTACTTGCGTCTGAACGTCTCAACTGTAATTTTTAAAATTTGTAAATTAATTTAAGTTGTTAGACGGAAGAGGCATCAAGGCCTGAGCCCAATCACAAATAAGACGATTTATTATTATTATTATTATTATTGTTATTATTATTATTATTATTATTATTATTATTATTATTAAATTACATCTCAGAAATAGCATTTTTGTATCAAATATTGCTTTTTCAACGTAATAAAAATATGGGTCAAAGTACATTTTGATGTATAGGACCATTTACAAGTTATTCGAATTTATTTGTGAGATGCCGGTAAATTGTCGGTTCTCAGGAAAATTGACATATCTAAGTGTAAGGTATAGGCATTCTGCAGATGAACGGTTTTATATCAAGTAGTGTCGTTACTTTTACGCCATAAGTGTATTCTACTCGATGCACCATCATCTCAATTCAATTCTTTCTGCGAGCTCACAAAATCAGCTGAAAGTATTTGTCAAAAAATACATTTAAGGCTCTTTTCAAATAGACCTGAACTGCACGGAATGGTCGCGGATCATGAAAGAAAGAAGCATTTGGAAGCAACACGTTTGTTTGATAAGAATTATTGCAAACATAACCAAAGTAATGCTGTAAAACCAAAATAAAAGGAATAAATAAATCTGAAGTGCGGACCACGTTCTATAGAAGCAATATAAAGCCTCTTAGTTTTTCATTGGGATAACCTCATGATTATTTAAGAAAATAATATTTGGGAAAACGTATTTATTTAGCTAATCATATTCATCAGGTCCTTGTTATTTGACAATCACCTCCCATTGGAATTTCATCTCATTACTTTAGTAATGGGACACGAAACTTATGTTAACTTTTAAAAACATTTTGATTTTATTGAAACAATACAAAACAAAACTTATTTATAAAGCAAATATTGATAGTTGTCCTTTCGCATTGGAATGTCATACAGATTCAATGGCGGCATGTGAAACAGAACGAATAGAAAAGAAAAATAATAAATGTAATCACGTCGATGTACGACGATCTTTTATATTCTTATTACTACATTTTCTCTCTCTCTGATGAACTTTACCCCGCTAAAAGATGGGTTAAGCAATGTAGAAGCGATAATAGTCAGGTAAGATTAAATAGACCAGAAGAAATCTTAGTCGCTTTACTTACAAAATACGATAATTAATTTGAAAAATAACGTTGTGGAATAACATTTGTATATAAACCATGAGAGTCTGCAGTTTTTGTTTTAATTCTTGGTCAAGATATTTCTTACGCGGCAAAATTTCAGCAATGTATCTCAAAGTATACGATGTAGTAGACTCTTTAGGATGTAATGATGGTACAACGCGTGTGTTGGGAGTGGTGTTTCGGTGATTTTTTTCTCGATCATCGAGTCGGTGACATAAAACATATACTTAAAGCACTCGCACAGCAGTTAACTAATTTCACTGTGCAGGTCTGTTGAAACTTTAATGCATCCTTTTAACTACTTTATATAAATGTTGTTCCAAATGATTCTCTCTTGATATTTATTACAACGAATAGTGATATCTTTGCAAATTGTGTCACAAGTAGACAAGTACAAGGAACCTGTTTCTGTAATGAATAGAAATATACAATTTCTCATTTTACTTAAGAAGCTCTCAGCGGTTATAAATGTGCTCCGTTTACGGGAATATCAACACGTTAGCTTAGTGTGACGTCTCTCACACTTTGAAGAGTTTTAAAAGTATTCTAGTGTTACTTAATTCCAGGTATTTTAATTAGGCAAGAATGATACGAAAATATGGCCAGTTGCTCCCTGGCATATCGAAGCTCATCGATTGGCAACTTACTTGCATTCAACAATGGACCGCAAGGGGTGTAACAATTAACAACAGGAAAGCAGATGGACAGATGCACACAAGCAGGTTTCATTATTACTCTTAGGATTGTGCTATGAGTATTTATCTTGAAACAGAAGTTTCTATATTGTTAAAATTCTCCATTAATCCAGAAGTGACGAATATAATATTTGTTCAACAGCAATGTAATATTTGCAATTGTTATTAGCGTCTGACGTATTTATGTATAGTACGTTTATGCTGAGTATACTTTATCGATACAGAAGAAATATTGTCTACAATTCTGTGAACCTTCGAAACCTACGAATTGCAACATTCTCAAACTTCAGAAAAGACGCAAGTAATATCATTTTATGGATTACCTATGAAACATTTTTGTCAACATAGTAATAAAATTTCCTTTTTTAAATAATGGTAATAATTAACTTCTTTCTGAATCCATATTATAACTGAAAAGTTTTGCATTATGATCGGAAAATTGGTTCTAACTGTGCAATTTGATGTAAATGGAAATATGACTTTTCTCATTTTATCACAAAATAACCTCGCATTATATTAATATTCGAATGAAGTAATTTTCAATTTGAAAACAGAAAGCTGGGGTTTTGTGAGAGCGTTTTTCAATTTCGGCTCGTTTGATTTGGTTGCGAGTTAAGAAGTCTAGACGACGAGCTTTCATTTGCAAGGAGATACCAGCAGACTTGCCAGATTTGTGGGAAAGACTTTGTCGCGTTGTTTATCTCTCATTGTCAGGCTCTTGGTGGATCAAACATCGTCTCTGTGTTTGAGAAGTTGAGGGTAAAGTTTTCAGAGGGGGTGGGAACGATACAAGCGGGAACATAAACTTTGGTTGCCAGGATTTGCCGTCTCGTGGGTGCTCTCGTTATTGTCCTAATACCCCAACTAAACTTGACCGAACTGAGATGCCCTGGGAAAACACTACAATGAATTAAATGTATAACGTATTATGTTTCACATTGCAGATAATATTTTTTTTACATTTGTAGCTTTCAAAGTTGTTATACATTTTACGAGGTAAAAAGTAGTTAAATAATTAAGAAAAACGTTTCGATAAATAAAAATCTGATGTTACTTATCTTGAAAACAATGTCGTTACAAATAAAATCTTTAGAAAATTACCCACACTATTATACTTTTTCATAAATACGGTATCTCTCAAAGGATGCATCATCAAATACCATGCCCTTTCTTGAAATTTACCTTATTTTGAGACTCATAAAAAGCAACTTTATTTGTTAATGCAAATCCTTACAATGTTAGCTAATGTTAAATTCATAGCTTAAAGGTGTCAACTTTTCATAAGAAGGATATATTTTACTTTAATTATGACATCTTAACGGTAACAATATACATTTATTTAAAATGTGCAGATAATAGAATTAATAAACAATGTTCGTCTAATGAAATTGTTACATTTCCAATTTTTATGTAGTAATATTCTTTAGTAATATTACATTACATTATAATATTAAACATTTCTACACAAGAAGAAAAATAATTGGCGTTTATAATAAGCAAATTTTAATTTACAATAGAGCACAACGTACAGTGAACTCTTAATTGGAATAAATTAACAATTAATTTAACTCCAACTAAACCTTTCAGCTTTTCTAATAATATTTATTTTATTGTTAATAAAATTTAAGACATTTAATTGAAATTTTATTTAATTTTCTCTTAACTTATCTTTGCAGTTATTCTCTATTTTGTAATGAGCAATTATCGCTAATCGATAGTGTTTCTATCCCACATTGGTTATCTCTTCTTTTCAGAACTTATAATAAAATAGGTATGATAAACTTACAGATTACTAAAGATGGATGATTGGAGCAGAAAAGTTTGAGTGTTATAACAATGTTGCAAATAATTAAATTCAAAGAATTTTAGTTATTAATTAGGGAAGCAATAGCGAGGATGATTATTTTTAATAATTGCGAACAGACTACTAATATATTAAATACATTTCATGTCAATGAAGCATCCACCAGCAGGGTACATTTGTTAAACTCACTCTTCGCCAGACAGTGGTGGCGTGAGATAGAGCTCTGCTGTGCGACTCTGTCAGATCTGTTGCGATAAAACCGTTATTTCGCCGTTCGCCATTCCAATAAACGGAGTGGCGGGGAGTCACGCGTCGCATCATGACAATATTAAGGTATGAACTAGTGAAGTGAACCATTCAAGTGCTTCTGATAAACAGTTCTTCGAAACAATTCCGGTGAAGTTCGACACAGTGCTAATCAGTGTAGTGAATGGCATGCAGCTACGACCCTCCAACAAGCGAAGTCGTAAGTGCTGCATTGCTTGTTCTTAACAACAGTGAGAACCAGCCAGCAACAATGGAAAATTTCCTCCCAGATAATCCAATTCAATTCACCGAACACGAGATGGAGGTGACGATGGAGAACATCACCAACCAAATTATCACACCCGGCGCTGATGGCCAGGAACCGATTCAACTCAGCCAACCTTCAACCGTTCACCAACCAGAAAGAGACTTCAGAGGTTCTAGAAAAAGGTCAGGGACAAACAGTGATATAGAGCGTGAACCCGAAACATTTAGTAGCCAGCACGATTGTTACAGTGATACAAATACAAAATCTGACTCTCTGCAAATTAATGTGCCAATCAATAATAGGTTCGTACCTCTAAGTGAACTTGATAAGCAAACAACTGAAAACAGATTCACTCATATTGACGAACTCCCTAGTGAACAAAATGAAACTCCTCAGTAAAATATCACCAATCATAGTAGTAGGCATTATCAATCATAATGCATTCATCAAATAACTTAGATGTAAAGTTACCACAAATTTCATTGCAGATCAAAAAATTTGTCACTGCTCGGTAGCTTGCCCTAATCATGATCAAGTACCAAAATGTCGTAACTGCCAAGGATGCGACCAGGGCATTAATCCAGACTCCAGTTGCCCTTACCTAACACAATACGTTAAATGGAAATAGTGTCAACCGAAACAACTCCAAACCAGTCACCCAAGCTTTTTCAACACACCCACCCCACTACAAACAAATTCCTATTTCCCTCTTATTCCTCAAACACCAATTCTCAAGAACTTCACTCATATTAATTGTACCACATCCCAAACTCGTCCAAATCCTATCAACAATTTAAATCCAACCAACCTTCCCTAAGAACCACACCGAAATTATACCATTATAAATACAATAATTAATGCAATCACCTCCTATATAATCAATGCCATAAACGTACTTGTACTCACCATAATCAACTCAATTCAAAATTTATTTTCCGCCTATATTAACGGAAATAATGGCAATACAACACCTTAAAGATTTTAGAGTCTTCAATTGGAATGGTAACTGCCTAAAAATAAACATACAGAACTAATACACATGTTAAAATCTCTCCGTGGGCATATAATGTGGATCACAGAAATCAACTTAAAAGAAAAAAATAAAATTTGTATCCCAAACTATTCCGTTTACAGAGCCGATCAAAATCTAAGGAAAGAAGGAGTGCTAATAAAAATCAATAAAAATATTCAACATCCCCCTATAATACTACCATGTACTGATAATATAAAAACTGTTGCCATTAACTTCGAAATGAAAAATAGCTTATGGACTATAATTGCAGCATATAATCCACCAAATCATAAACTAATTCTCAATAACATTAACAAATTATTTCAATTAAATAGTACCATACTTTTAGGGGATCTCAATGCCAAAAGTACTAACTGTGAATGTTTGAATATCAACGCTAATGGAAAATATTAGCCCATATAGTAAATCGCACTGATCTCAAAATAATTTCACTTCCGTTCCCCACATACTACCCCCATGATCGCTTGAGAAATCCCTATACCCTCAATATCGGAATAACTGACACTAAAATAAAAATACATACTACTACATTATTCGAACTCGACTCGGACCACATTCCGGTCTTGATAACTATACAACAAATACCCCCACCGCACGCCCGAGTACCAAATCCAAATACGGTAAAAGTTGACTGGAAAAAATCCACACGATAACTACCTCAACAGTACCTAAATTCATAATTCTCTCCAACCCACTAGAAATAGAGCAATCAATCGCCCAACTAACCACCATAATACATACCACAATTAAAAAGACCGAATTAAAACCAAAAAGCACCCACAACGATAAACAATATAAAATTCCCCCAGAAATAGTGAAACTAATACAAATAAAAACGAAATCCGCAGTCTGTGGTCGCAACTAAGAACTCCAGGACTAAAATTAGAGCTTAAAATACTAATAAACGTTGTTCGTCAATCAAAGAAAAACTACAACAATCAGCAATTTGAAACATTACTTGAATCTCTGAACACTAATAACAAATCGATATAGCAAATCACTAACAAAATATTAAGAAAAAATAATTACATCCCCCCACTAGACACCCCAACAGGAAAAGTGTATAGACATATAGAGAAAGTCGAAGAGTTAGCAAATTACTTTGCATCCACATTCACTCTAAATAACACTAAACCGCACCCTTGTCATTACACAATCAGCAAAACAGGAAACGAACAGACATACGGTCCACATCATAAAATACACTTGACATCACCTAAAGAAATAAATGAAATCATCAAATCACTACCAGTCAAGAACGCCCCTTGACATTATAAAATTAACAATTCAATATTAAAATAGCTTCCCCAACAACCATTGCATATATAACCAATATATTCAAATCATGCCTGAGGTAGGTAACTTTCCGCAAGTATGGAATCATGCAATCATTCTTCCGATGCAAAAACCAAACAAGAATGCATCTCTAACCAATAGTTACCGCCCAATCAGTTTCCTTCCCATGCTATCTAAACCACCAGAAAAAATAATATTGAAACGATTTAAAACATACCTTCATAGCTCAAGTGTCATATCTATGGAACAAATGGTTCTCACCGAAAAAGTGTCCACGCATCACCAACTTCTCTGAATCACTGTAAACATCAATACGGCAATTCAAAAACACTATCACACACTAACAATCTTTCTCGATATTTTTCAGGCCTTTGATAGAACATGTCGCCAAGCTTTTATCTACAAAATAAAAAATAGACACTCCACATTATCTTACTCAAATCATGTCCAGCTTCCTCAATAATATAACGTTTGCCGTTACAGTCGTTAACCTCATTATAACCCGAAAGCTGTCAAGGCAGGCCTTCCCCAAGGTTTCCCGTTATCTCTCGCTCTTTATAACTTGTACGTAACCAACTTACCAAAACATAGCCGTATAAAAACCAGCCAATTTGTAGATGACATCGCTATATATTATTCAGGTCCCTCCATAAACACAATAAAAATCAATCTGCAGTTATACCTACACCAAATCGACAGCTGGGCAGCCAAAAACATAATTAAAATCAACCCGTCGAAAACTGCTGTCAAAATATTTTACTTAAGACCTTACATACCCCACTCCCCGAACATTTGAACAAAGAACCCGTACAATGGCACCCTCGTAACAAACCCATAAAATACCTAGGCTTTTCTTAGATACCCGACTTAGTTGAAAAAATCACATCGACAATAAAGTTACTCAAGCAAAAATTAAATTATACCAACTAAAACCAATAATAAATAGATCTGCTAAATTACCGTATAATACCGCCTTATTGATTTACAAAGTTATCATTCGACCACTACTTTTATATGCATACCCAGTATGGATCAGCGGAGCCAAATGGAATCGCCAAAAAACTTCAAATAGTCCAAAATCAGTTCCTCCGCACCATCACGAATGTATCATGGTTCATCTCCAATTTACAACTTCATAAAGAATTCCAGTTAGAATGGATAACAAACCACATTATTATTTTATCCACCCACTTCTTCCACAACATTACAAATTTACCCAATCTAACCCCCCTAAGACTCTGCTAAAACCCAATCCACAAAACCCGCATCAAGAACAAATTTCCGTTTCATATATTCCTCCATAAATTTTCAGATCTCGACCTAATGTAATCTTATAAACATACCTCTTCCACCCTTGTAGTAGTGTAAGTTGTATTTTAAGATTAGTAGTAAGTTTATTGTAAATGAATTATAAGAAGATTTAAGCAACATTAACAAATTTAGAGTGTTTTAACACTGATCTGTTATCACTGTATTATTCAATCCAAAAGAAGAATTAAAAAAAATAGTTAAACTCAGTCAAGGCCAAACAATTTTCTCAAATATCTCAAACACTGTTTTGAGATAAATCAAGTTGAAGTTGATTCTGAAAGCTTTGTAAACTTAATGTCTTGTGCTCATAAGAGATGAAACTGGCTTCTTAAAACATATTATAATATGTATTTTTTTAATAATGAAAAAAGCATGAGCTTGCAGATTTAACGATAGATTTTTCGCTCAAACCTACATTCCTCCTTTTCAATAATATCACTAACAGAATAAGAAATAAACCAATTGATGTAAATAATTCAACATAAGAATTAGTCTTCCTGAGTGACTATTGTTTGCTGACGATAAAGTTGGTCTGAAATGTGCTCCACGAAGGTACTACTCTTTACGAAAAATAAATCAAATCAAATGAAAGAAATCAACTATTAATTTGTAAACATTATGCTCACCATGGATTTATATCAGTGGTTTACGTTCGAACTGCTTTAAAAATGGCTTAATCATCGAATTGTGTATGGCAGAAATTCGTTATTCACAGTAAGATAAGTTCTACAGTCATTATTCTGCTGTGACGTATTTTCGAAACAATGCACTTAAATAATTTCATTTGTTAGTTAAATGTAACTTACTACCTGTTTTAAATTCGGTGTTAATTAACGAGTACATTGCCAAGTATTGTCCATGGCTTCCTTTTCCACTCCTATCCCCGGTACATATCATGTTTTGTGTTAGTAGTCTCAGCAGCTGCAGCAGTTCAGTAATTACGACGCTGCCTTTAGTAGAGGGTAAATCCCGAAAGCATCACGAAGGACATCGCATAACATGCCTCCTAACATAAATCTTGCCTCCGCGCATGTTCGACGCATTACAACAATAGTCACAGACCCATTCAATGTTCTGTCTGATGCACACATCATTCGTTTGTAATGATCATAAATCGTGCGGGGACGCTCACACAACGATTACTTACAATGCCAAAACGGAATTTCAAAATCTTACTCCCACAAATCACTGGACCATGTCGAAGAAATACCGCACGATTTCATAATCCGCCATGAGATAATATTTCAGAATCGGAAAGCCATATACGGACTAATCATTCAATAATTTGTCGCGTTGGCTACGGTGAAGAACCGCGGCCATTTCTTCCGGAGGAGAGAGCGTCGGGCCACGAATGCCGCGGCTGCGGCAGCGGAGAGGGACGAGCGCGTGCGGCACGGGCGCGCGTGTCAGCACGCTGGCGTGGCCGTGCCGCGGGCAGGGCCGGACTTCTAGACGTGGAGCCCTCAGTCAAAAAGACAACGGAGACCTCCTCCTCTATAATGATTGAACAAAAAACCAAAAAAGTGACACAAAGGGGTTGTCGTTCGCACGTCCTGGGAGATAACGCAGCACCCGAGGTCGAATTTGTTTTTCATCACAGGCGGTTTTGTATGCGGCCTGTTGATATCTGATGCGATTTCCCTCCGCTCATCGCACTGCCAGATCTCTAAAGGTCTGGCGCAAGCAGTACTATTATTTGTTATAACATTGTTTAAATTGATTTGGATTGCTTTAAAATTTCTACTTATTGATAATAAATATTGGAGCAATCCAAATATTTTAAAATCTAAATTAATATATTTCAAACGCTGTACAATTAGTAAAATATAAAAACATTGCCTTTCATATTTACGAAAACACATTCTGAACATTTATTGGGTTCCATTTATTGGAACATTTAAAAAAATACTTTCATAATACTTTAAAGATTGAGATCGGCAACGGTGGCTCAAGGCATAGACTGATATCACTGCAGTTCTTGTGACCGGACCTTCGAAGATGGCAGAATTTTCGAAACTAGCAAGATAGCAAGGTCGAATTCATCCGCAGTCTGGAGAAGAATGCTAGCTCCCGGCTGCTCTTATTTATATATTTTTGTGTGGTTTCTCCGATCAACACGAGGCGAATGGCGGAGCAATACTGTAGCAAACGGGCCCCGGACAATGCGCGATCTTTTCTTTTTCTTTCTTGCCTTATCGTCATCACTTACACACATTTACACTCACATGCACTACACTATCACACTTGGGAAACCAGAGCTAGTCCCGCCTGGGACGAAACCCCGCTGATGGGAGATATCCGGTTTGGGAAAATCCAGCATACCGATTTAGGTCGGCCCCGCATCTCACCAGCCAGCGGGGGAAGATCACCGCCACATGCCGCGACGAGAACATCCTCTACACTTACCGGAGTAATGACCTTAGCAGTTGACGCGCCCCTTAAGTACTAAGCAATCAATCAGTCTGTGGTTGGGTTACTCTGGTTAAATTTGTTAAATTTACTCTTGTTGGAAATTAGAGCAAATTGTAATTCATGATTTTTTAGGAATAAGATATTTTAGCTTTGACAGAACCGTCTTAATCGAAAACATAGTGAAAAAATAATTTATTAATGTTATCATCATACAAAAAAGATGCAATAATACAATCTTGCGATTACATCGTAGCAAAGCATATTAAATGATCAGACCTACAAGCAATTATAAGGCTGGTATCCAAATCAAATATGTGTCTAATTTGTTTTAGGTTTTCATTCCTATACATCGACAACAGAAATTTCCAAAATAAGAGGTAATTACACTTGAACTGTATGTAATAGTCCGTCGTATTCTCAATATTGCTCTATCAATTTACGCGCTACGATTCGAATTTCATATTGTAATTGGCGGTCCGCACTCCTAGAATGAGTCTCATCCTCACCCATCCACGCGGGCTGAGTTAGCAGTTACGTTACTCGCTCGCGGCTTCCGAGGTCAGGCAAGGTGCAAAATGCTGTGCAGGCCTGGCCTAGGGGGAAGTCCGCCCCGGGGCGCAAGCTGTCGTGGGGCACGGCAAGGGGAGGGAGGGCAACGCAAACAATATCCCCTTGCGCACCGTGGGGAGGGGCGGGGCTGAGCCTCTGGAAAGGCGCGGCCTGGCTTCGAAGACCTGCTGGCTGGCTGTCCACCGAGCACCTGCGCGTTCACGACCGTCTGCGACGACAGTAAATTATTCCCGCTCCTTTTCTTCCTTTTTCGTTTTCTTCTCCCCTTTGCTCTTCATTTTCTTCTCCACGTTCCATCTTGCCCCATAATTCTACTAATCGCCATTTTTTATTCTTCCCGATTTTTCTTCTTCTTCCATCTCTTCCCCTCTTTCCATTTCTTGTTCTCTTCACATTTCTTCACCTCTTCTCATTTTTTCTTTTCATACTAATTCATCTCATTCTCCATTTCCACTTCTCATCCTCTTCTTCAGCTTTCTTCTATTTTCCCCACTCCTCACCTTTCTCCTTATCACACTGCAACTTTTATCCCTTCTCCTTTTTATTGCTCATCTTCTTCTTCTTCTTCTTCTTCTTCTCCGACATTCCAATTAACAAGAAGTTGGTCTTTCCATCTTTAGTCTACACCATTCATACCACTTTATTCAGGCATATTTCGAAGTTCTATGTCCTTCTCTTCCACATGAAATCTTTCTCTCTGCTTGTTTATACACACTGACACATATTAGATAACCTTGAACGAGATTTATTTTATTTATTGTTAAATTCTTCTTTTTAACAAAGGTAATGCGAGATAAGAAGCGCAAAGAAAATTGCAGTTTTGCCATCAAAATTCATTAACCTTATTCGAAAAATAACTTTCTAGTAGTTAGTAAGTATTAGATAGTACGTAATGATAGACGAGGCTCGAATGCTGGTGAATAATAGAAAATGGCGTCATACGTTACAATTTAACACGGTATAAAGATAGTCATGAAAATGTCGCAGACTGTTTTGTGCGTTACTAATTAGACAGAGATTGTCAGCAATATTGCAAATTATTGAGCAAAGCATCTACCAGCAAAATAAAATGGTATATACTTTCTGTTAGTGGGTTACTAACAGTTAAGAGTTTGTATGGCAGCAAACGTCCGTGGCCAGTTTACTTAGCTTGAGTTCCTCTAATTCTTTTTATTTTACAGTCAACTGGGCAATTGTATTTTTAGTAAACGATTTTTACGAAGATGATCTAACACCCCAAAATACTGACAATTTATTGTCTCGAAGGGTAAATATTTGATCCCCCCAGTGTCCGAGACCATCTGATCCATTTATTAACTAACAAAGCGTGAGTCATTCCAATTTTGCCCATCTTCACCCTCTCTTCTAAATGTATAAAGAGAATTACATTCAAAATCTTTTTGAAATATTACTAACTTGGTAGTATTGATTGGTTAAATACATATTGCAAGTACCCATGAAAAAGTGTGGCGACCAAGTACAAAATAGACTTATTTCTGAAACACACGTGTTATTGCTGCAAAACAGTCCTGCTTATAAAAATGTAAGACGTACATTGATAACCAATCATTTGAACCATCGCCTTTTACTTATTGGATTCCTTATCTTTTACAGAATCGTGATCTCCCTCCAATTGCATTGACTTAAATACTTTACTGGCAACGCGATTGATAGTTTCTGTACAAAAATATTTCCACATTTGTTCTTTACTTCATTTTTGAATTATTATTCATTTATTATTATTTCTATTCACTCATGAAAGTTATGAAATTCGTAATTATGAAATGTAAAATCCAATTTATAAAACGACTGATAAGTTAATTACCAATTAACAATTGTTTTAATATTATTTCTTCCATCAATCTATCTTCGTACATGCTTTAATCATTCAATACTACCAGTATAAAACACAGTGAGACTCAATTTTATACATACGGCGTTACTACGATGTCCAGAAATCAGTTCCTGTTTAATTACATTGCATTGCATGAATATTGCATGACTGTTGGCGGTTCTGATTTGATTCCCCGGACTTTACGAGAATTCATTTGTCTTGTGGGCGTAATTCGAGAGATTCTGCGAAATTACCGGGCGATTTCGTTTCAATAACGTTTAGTGAAATAACATAACGTGGAGTCTTCATATTCGAAACCAATTATTTTCAAAACCGATGACGAAACTAAAGTTTTACCTTGCTACACAGCGATATACACGTGACGTAGTCTGCAAATATGAATTTCGCACTGGCCTTCACGTCAAGTTTAAGGGAAAAGAAAAGAATTATTTGGATTGACCAAGACTGAAATATATGCTAATGCTAGGAGTGCTCGATTAAGTCCCACATTACGCAGTGAGAATAATGTAATAATATACCATAAACGGATTATTTTGAACTTCACCCAGCCCATCTCCTCCACTCAGCATCAGCGGACGCTGACAAACGCACTTGTGGTGGCCAGGTCTAGGGAAAAACGTTCAATTCTTTTGTAGAAAATTGTACTCTATTTAAAATTGATTTCATTATTTTTTGTAGAACGTGAAATTAAAAAGTTAAAGAGGAAAACCTGAGAAAGTCAGAAAGATTAAACCTACTGATGTGGCTCGGGGCATAAACTGATGACACTGCAGTGGAAACTGATAGCACTGATCGGGAGAACCTAGGGTTCGAGTCCCGATTTTTTGACATTAGCTTGTAATGTGGGACAAATACAGCCGCTATCTAGAGGATAATTCTAACAGTCGGCTGCTCTCATCAGAAGTTTTCCGTGCATTTCCGATCAATACCAGACAAATGCCAAAACAGTAACCTAACAAACGGCCCACGGACCGCGTGCGATCTTTCCTTTCTGTCCAATGTCTATCCTCACCCCTTACTTACACGCACTTTCACACTCACTACAGTACCACACATGTTGGCAGCGAAGAGATTGCTCGGTTGGGGCGTTGTTCGCTTATTGGAGATACCTGCGTGATTAACACCGCCAGCCATCGTGTAGGTCGGCGACAAACCTCGCGACCCAGCGGCAGAAGATCGCCGCCACCTCGCGAGATAAAAACGCGCAATACACTTACCAGTTGAGGCGTCCGGAAGCACGTAATAATCCATTAGAGAAAATACCGGTTTGTCGGATCATTCGGAGTTAGCACAGGGGCTGAGAAGTCGAAAACTTGGTGTTTTAATCAGTGCTTGAGTACATACGACATACACAAAGAAAAGTTTTTATACTATTTTTTCAAGTCAAACTTATTTGTTGACTGGACTACAAGTATCTGTCTAATCTGGAAACAATACATAATAAATTTATTAGAAAATCTTTTCAAACATCAACATTCATCTCAAATGCACAAATCCATAGAGTACTGAAAATTTCAAATATTACCGACTTCATCTATAATGTCTTAAATAAATTTCATACTAAATTAACCACATATTCCGGCATCTCTCTTTTCAGTTTAGGTCAAGTTGTCCTTAAGCTGTAATAATTAGATCTCGCTTTCCTAAAGATATATTCTAACACTCAAAAGTAAAACATCACATCAAACCCCCTACCCTCAAACTAAGTAGGTTTCACATAAAAGCCACAGACTAACAATTAGCAATAAGCGGTAAAGAGTTCGCTTTACTAATTTTTAGATGAAATCGGAAATGATGCGTGATTGTAAAAACGTATTAAACCATTGAATAACGAAAAGGTCGGGAATAAATAAATAACAAAAAAATTACTTAGAGTTGGAACAATGTGATGATATTTACCACCAATCACTATTGTACCCCTTTACCACAATTCAATGTTCCTTTCCCTTTCCAATTCCTTTGAAAATTGAACAAAAATTTCAGCAAGATTTGTTTGCATGACTGCTTGAACATTTGATGTTTTTTCGACACGATTTGTTCTAATTTCTTTCATATGATTTCTTATTGCACATGTTTGATCTCCCGCGTCATAATCCACATTTCAGTGATAGTGTATAATGATCTATTGCAGATGTCATGAAATTTTATTTGTGCGAGACGAGCTGTATGATAACATCAACAGTGCTATGAATGTAAAATTATACTGTTCCGTTACGAGCAATAAAATTTAATTTCACATTGGCAGATCGCAAATATCAACGGAATCCCAAATGTTCTCAGTAATATTAAATTTTAGCACTTCCTGAAATAACCATGTATACGGAATGAGTATGTTCAATTGTTATGATTTGCAAAACTTTCTTTCGTCTAATTAAATTTCATAATATTTTTCGTATTTTTCTACACAAAATGGATACTATAAAATGAATGGATTATATAGCTGTTTACGATGGCTCTGTTAAAAAGAAATCCTTTGAACCGTGTTTTGAAATAAACAAATCTATTCAATGTTACCAAATCAAATATTAAATTTCATATTGAACTAGTTTTGTCATGAGATTAACGCTAAGCACTTGAAAATAGCACATCTTTTCACATACGCAAAAAAGAAACAAAAGAAGGGATATTTACATTTAACTGAAACATTCACATTATTTGTAGGAATTCGTAAAATTTTGAAAAAATAGAGATAAGTAATTAGTATGATACTAGTGGCCTACATCAGCAAAAATTATGCTAAAAAACAAGTTTTATCCGTAACATAGCACGTATACTGCAAAACAACAACAACAAATAAAACTCTCTCGTAATCCAAGCAATAAATTAAATATTTTCACAAAAAAATCACGAATACTGCAATAACATAGTGTACTATACACGGATACACAATAACAGTTCTTTACGGTACCAAGAAAGTTGCTCTTGAACAACGCAACACGCGAATAAAAAAAATTAATGCCGGCAGTCTCATTTCTGGAGCCTTGCTGTCTCATGACTTCAGTTGTAACGGACTGAATATGAAAATTCCGTCGGTACGCGCGGTAAGAGAATGGGCGGAATAACACAATCAAATATTTACAATTTCGCTGAAAATTGAAACTTTCATTCTTTTTTGATTTTTATGAGTTTCTGGGTTGTTAACAAAAACAAAGACGCATCTCACACGGCCGGAGGCTGCGTAGTCTTCTTTCAATTTGAGCGCGAATTTTAAATTAGGAAAATATATTTCCTTGAAATACATTACATTTTGGTGTTCAGCTCTTGACATCGTGCACATTCCTGGTATTACTGGAATTGAAGAAAAAATATGTAAATAAATAACAAATAACCGCAGGCTTTAGTTTCATGGTTTTGATATAGTAGTTCTTAATTTACCCATACTCTCGTCCATTTGTCGTAGGAGTATGGTGATGCAAGAAGCAGAGCAACTGGGCGTGTGATGGTATGCGATTTATATTTTCATAAAATTACTTATTCCTTTTTCGCTTTACTTCATAATAATAGTATTGAAATCGTGGGTCGAAAAACGGCGGATTTTGGAAAGAACAAATCCTTATGCTGGTATGGTAAATTGCTGGGTCCTGATAACGTGGATAAATATCGTTCCTAAAAGTAATAAATTGTTTTCTTTAACCCTCGTGTTGACAGAGTGGTTTGAATTGGCTTGTGGCTCATTGATTCCGATAAATCGATTGACGAAAAAAAAGTCTCTGTCCGTCCGTATTTCTGTGGTAAACGCTGGCGCCTAAAACATTCAGCCGATTTTCTCCAAAACAGATATTTCCCGATCAATTTCAACGATCTCGAGGCTCGGCGATTTCGAAATGGATATTTTTGTGAGGATACTTTAAACGAAGCCTCAACATGTTCAATTTTTTATAAAAAGGCTCCAAATTTTTTTGATTAAATTTTGTGCTTGAAGAGAGCAAAGAACACTTAAATATTGCACGCGTCTTATTTTGTTTAGAACGCTGATTTGCCGAAAAAAGTTAAAATATTGGACAGAACAAAGGACGCTTAAAGTATAGCATATGCCTCATTTTCATTGAAAGCTCTGAAGTTTCAAATATTGGAAGTTAGATGTATTGCGAGAAATACGTGCTATTGTAGCACTATTAGTTTAACTAAAATAGGAGTTAAGTCAGTTGTTTGGTGTCCTGATTTACAAAACTGAACAGTGCATTTAAATGAAAACTAAAAATAATGGAAACCCAAAACAACCGCTTAACTCTATCTCAAATGTTGACTTGCTATAGATATATTTAAAATATTTATACTAAACATCAATAATAAGTTATTCCCATAAATTATATCAAAACTGAAGTGCCACAAGGTACAAGTTGGTACATATTTATGAGATTTACGGAATGGTTAGAAACATTTAATTTTACTATTTTTTAATTTTGAGCTATAACTAGTACTAATGGGAACTGCACGTTAGCACTCGCAACATCTGACTTAACCCCACTTTTTCTTAAAACATTAGACTTGCAGAATCGATGATAAAATGTTCTAAATAGGTATTGTTTTAGTAATTACGTTTAAATTTATTATTTTGGTGTATTCTGACCATTAGTGCCGATGCGTATTTCTATTTTGTAAATTGCTATTAGTGGCCCTTGGTGTTTACCGTAATGGAACGAGTGGTCCGTGAAGGCCGAGAGGTTGAGGAGCGCTGCCTGGCGGACTAGCGGCGCGGGCGCGGGCCGCGGGGAATGCCAACGCGAGGGAAGGCGCCCGCCGCGGGAGGCGCTTGCTTATTCGGAGTTATTTCCTCGATTAATCACCGGCGCTGCAGCGGCGGCGGCCGCGGCGGCTGCGCGAGAGCAGTTCGCGTCCCCGTGAAAAAGCGCGAGCGCGGGCATCTACGAAGCGGACGAGGCGGGAAAGCAATCAAGGGAGAAAACAAACGAATCTTTTAGGCACGCGCACTTCGGGAAACTTGCATACGCAACGCTACCAAAAAGACAAATCAGTCAGGAGTGTCAGTGATGAATGTCTTAATTTAGAAGTCGTGCCACGTACTCTGCCAAGTTGCTCATTTGTTTGTGAGCCCGCAGTTCTCAAGGATGGAGATAGAAAAGAGTGCCCAATCACTCATTCTTGATAAAGGATAAAAACTTGCCGGAACACACTGAACGAAGTTACTTTTAGCAAAATTTTGTAAAGAATAAACTTGTGAATAAACCAACAAGAGAGTATTTTGAAGTAAAACTTTTCATGCTTCTTTGGAGAGAAATGTGGATAATAGCGCCTCGACACGAAAATGTGATTCCGATATTTTTATTCTTGGTTGTTATGATTCGTTAAGGCCGAAATAAACTTTGTAAGGGTATGCGAATATCGGAAAATAAAAAAAGAGAAACAAAAATCAAACCCGTATTTACACAATGAAATGTGTACTTTTCAATGAATGATTTATGTACGTTAACTACAAAGACGTATCATGAGTCTTTACGAACAAAATCTGTTGCAAGAACAGCTCTAGAATATCGGGACAATGAAATATGCTGCAAAGACTTTGGAAGATGATATGAAAATATTAAAATGTGTGTCTATTTTTCATTGCTTAAGTTTGTTCCGCTCAATATGTACTCCAGTAAATATAATAAATATACCAGCCGCTTGAATCCAGTGAATCGAATCTATATGAGTGGGTGAAAACCAGAACAGTATAAGTGACATTTTATATATTCTGAGAAAACATGTTTATTTTAAGCTATATTTCAGGGGCAATATAATTTTGTGGTTTTAATGAACAATTGAAATTTTGCGGTTTTAATGATGACACAAAGTATTACGACTTTTCAGTGGCATTGAATTAAATAAACAGTTTTCTCGAAATTTATAAAATGTCACTTATACCGTTCTAGTTTTAACCAATTTATATGTGATTTATACCACACAGGCTACTTATGATAGGAACTGCAAAATACCAAAACCCTACCGCCCAGATTTCGACGTCACGTTTTTATGAAAACTACCTGCGTTGTTTTTAATGCTAATAACTCAATTTAATAAAGAGTGTGAGGTACCTCCGTGTGAGACTTTCAATTATCTATTAGACGAAAATAAATTAATTCATCTATGAGGCATCCCCCCTCCTCTCTCCTCCACGAGAGTCACCCTGATCTGTTTTGCCCCGAAACGCCTCCATCCCGCCCGATTTCATCTTACGTCGAAACACCGCCCAACGCCATCTTTTCCCACTTCACCCTTCCCAACCGTACCGCTTCCCGCCTTGCCTCGCTCTCCGTGTTCGCTTCGATCGTCGTTGCTACCACCATCGTTGCTGTAGGCAGCTCTCCACAGGCGTATATTTGCATATTCCGGGCAAACTTCCAGTAACAATTATTTGGAACTATTATTCAAAGCCTAATTGCACTGCATATCGAAATGAATCAAAATGCATTGTATGAGCGTTAAAGGTTTTTAATTTTGGTCACTTTACTCACAGATTTCGAACTATTCACAAAAACAGTGGTGCTACAATACCAAATACTTGCTCGCATTATTTATAACTATCGAAATTTTCAAAAATTCACAGAGTTTAACAAAAGTGAGTTCTGCTCCATTTTTAGGCGCCCTTTACTAAATCAGGGGAAATTAAAAAGGGAGACATTTTTGAGGTAAGAAATATAAATTGCACTTACTTCAAACAAAAATTGAGCGACAACTCGCATTTTCAATACATTGTACATGATCTTAAAGATCTAATTTGTTAGAACAGATTTCGTTATGGAAAAAAACAATATCATCAACGCTGTAGTTTCGCAATTTTTTTCATTTTTCAGAAACTCAGAGTTAGCTGAAATTAGAACCTACGCAGTATTTTTAAACGTGTTTCTCTATTCGAGTTGAAATGTAAAGGAAAAATGAAGTAATTTTTAGGGAAATAATCGTTTAAAATGGTCTGTATTTGATGCAAAATTACGTGCAAATTCTCGTATTATCATAAAAATTTACATGACCGTATATAAAGAATATATTTCATAAAAGATAAAAAGTCTATTGGTAATATTGTAGTCGTAAGGAGAAACCGAAATAATTTTGCAATTTTGCAATTTTCGAAAATTCTGAGAGTTTAAACGAATCAGAGACCTTTGCCATTTTTAAGATTATTTTGCTATATTTGAGGGGAAAAAATCATTACAAAATTTGGAGCCATTTTTGAGAAAATTTATGAAATTTGTTTGAGATTTCATATAAATTACCCCCTCAATAAAAAAATGTTTCGAATTCGCAGAGCCAGAAGTTCGTCCAAAGAGATTAAGGAATATCAGCTTTGGATAAAATTGCCAGAAGGATTTAGACGCTAGCGTTGACTACAGTGAGACGAACCGATGGACAGACGCCGACTTTCTATCAACCACTTTTCCAGTATCAAGGAGTCACAAAACCTGAATTCTGGCTAAACAACGTGTTTGAGATGGTATTTACTACTAATAGCAATTCGATTTATTAGTTTTTTTATACCCTGGCCTCACAATTCAAGATTTTCTGTCGAAATGTTGCCGATATCTCCCGTAGCATTACAATACTTTTCCCTACGTAAATACGTAGTGAGGTGAGAAAGTAAAGAGCAATTGTTTTGAAATCAGACACAGACACTAGTTGTATTTATGTAGGTTATCATTTATTCTTTATTTTCAAACATTCTTAATTTCAGCCCATAGTGAACACTTTGAATCACAATGCTTGCTAAATGTTACACTATAATTAATGTAAGCACATAAACGACTTTGTGGTATTGTGTTAATGATAAACATTCTTTCTAGTACCAATAGAGTTAATTAGTGGCCTAAGGTAGCAAAAATACTGGTGAACACAACCACAAAAATGGTTTCCAAAACAATAGTACTGTCACTAAAGAACAATAAATGTCCCTTAAGAACAATAAATAGAATACTATCGTATAACACTGCAATAAATTCAACATTTTAACAAAACAGTCTTCACGAATAATGCAATAACATAGTACAGTTTATGTACACTACAATAGTTCTTTACAAACCAAAAATATTCTTTAAGATGCTGTTCCAGAACGGCGTCTTCCTGGAGCCTTGTTGTCGCTTGATTGATGTCAGGTGAGTCGAAATCAGTGACAAACTGAGTATGATAATTAAATAATGCAGTTAAATATTTGTGTTTTGTGAGTGAAAATTGGAAAAAGTATTTTTCGCTTACCTGAGGGTACTGTTATGGATTCTATATGCGGCTCTGTGTGTATATGCAAATGCACGTGTTTATAAATTAATGTCTATGAGAAAACAGATATGTAATCGCGAAGGTTCAGATGCTGGAAGGAAGTAAATTTCACTTTGGCGAAAATATCCTCTTAGCTCAATTCCACAAAATTCGTTATTCGATAATAAATATAGTTCAGGTTTAATTGAAGGAATCGATTGCGCGAGGAAAATTGGAAAACTTTCTTGTAGGTGTTTGCTCAGGGCTTCAAAGTTTTTCCAAGTTATTTGTTCCTACCGTGTAATTAAGATACCCATTTTCAAATAAAAAACAGAAGAAACCCTAAGATGAGAGTAAGGAAACCTCAATTGAGGCTTCCTTGTTTTTCCCGCAGACGAAAACAATCTGCGTTGGGAGTAATTTTTAAATGCATTTTTCGCTGCTCTGATATTTATCTCTCACTCGAGATGTAATCTCTTTCTCTTTCCAAATACTATCACTTTCTATCAGTTAATTACTTGTAATAAAATTTTGATAGCATGATTATCACATGATGTCAACTGTGTCGTAAGCAGTACGTTACTGAGTGTGGGAAGTCAGCGATTAGTGTGTCTTGGCATGTATATAGGGCAAACGTCACAAAAATTGAAAAAAAATGGGACAACATAGAAATAGCATAAAAAACAGTAAATCGCAGTGTGATCTAGCCAAACATGCAATTGACTACAATCAGGAGTTCAATTTCGCCAATGCCAAAAAGTAGACTCAGAGAACAACTATAAAATTATGATTCCTGGCTTTCATTTCCACACATTACTTTCACATAACTTGCCACTGTGGGCAAGCAATCGCCTCTTCATTACATGTTCTCTCCTTAGCCCCTATCACTGTCTTGGCAGCCGGCTACGTCATACCACTTCCTTTTCATTAAAAGCTCTTGATGTTTTGAATAAAAGCCGAAACGTTGGCAATTTAAATTATGTTTTTATTGACCGAAACTTAAGAAAATGTTCATACAAATAATTTACTTTCAATTTGTGCGCCTATGGGAAATTAGTACTACATATTCCCTATAAAGGCCGAACTTATTTGTTAGCATATTTATTTTGATATAATACAGACCTACCGACATTGAAAAACGGACGTAATAGAAGTTCCTTTGTGATCGTATTAATCACTTAGAAAATATGTCATGTGAATTTACATTATTTAAAACAAAACTGAATTTTTAAAGGTGTTATAGATATGTTGAGTGGTGAAGTGCTATAGAGACAATCGCATGAGTTGAAAATGGATTTTGGCTGATGAGCAGTGAATACTAGTATCAGATGAAAAAGAATTAGGGAAAGGTGAATATGGGGCCATTTATACAAAAATGCCTCTTCGTGCAATTTTATCTGTGGTATTTACATAGTACAATATCACACATCCACCTCTGTACGAGTACAAAATATATCCTGAGAATCCAGAAATAAAGAATGTTTTTCTATATCACATTAAGCTCTGAAACGTTGAACCTCAAAATATTATAAGACTGCTGTCTATTTGTTGCTTCCTGATATTCAGACGCTGATGAAAGTAATTTTACATTAAGTAATGATGAAAATGCAACATCTGGATACACATGAAATAAAAACATCTATTCAATTTGGAACGTTTTTTAAAGTCAATTACTTCTGCCTCTCCATAAACATAATTGGCTATGTAAAATACTTCATGATTGTTATTATTCAAATATATCAAAATGAAGCTTCCAACTTTTAGACCAGTTTTTCAAAATTATTCAGCTGAAGTATGTTCATTTGAGACATGTTCATCTTCAAATTCATCACGCGATGGTAATTTTACCTACTCTTCAATTGAATTAAATTCTGAAAACTGAAGCTAACCTTTAAAAAAATCTTCAGAAGAATGGTATCCTTCACGGCACCCCGTGAGCAAATGTTTCACACTACCTCGTTGATTATTTATTATTAAAATGGACATTTAAAGGTTACCAATTAAAGTAGAAATTTCATGCAAATACATAAAATCACAAATAATATTTTCGCAAAATCAATAATATTCATGTCGTTGTGTCTTCAATTTTTCTTTGCAAAATTTAGAACTTAGAAGTAGCATAATTATTTACTTTGTCTTGTTTGTTGTAGGTGACATCTCTTTCCGAAACGTTTGCTACTCGTAGCTACTCGTAGTCGACATGCCGTGTTTATTTCTAACATACCACCAGCAGCTCAAACAAAACTTCCCATACAAATGTAAAACTGTTTTACACTACCCAGTCGTAGCTAGGGTCATAGCGCCCCTGGCAAGATTTGCATTTTGCGCTCCCAAGACTTATTTTGTAGGAAGAGGAAAACACAATAACTTTGAAAGTATATTTTATACTTATCTTGTGTATACATTTAAGCAAAAATTAGTTTTTATTTGCTATTATTTAGGAAGATACATAGGGACATTAGGAGATTACATTAGGATATACATTAGGAGATTTTTCATTTAGGCATTACATTATTTCTTAAAAGTTTATTTTCCGGCATTTTCTGGGGCCAATTTGTCAATAATATTGTTTACATTAATACCTTTTAGAATGTTATACTCAATTAACAGTATAGCAAGATTACTCAAACGTTCTTGACCACTCTGCAGCGACGGGGCTGGATTAGCTAGGGGCTGCTCAGGTGGGCACAGCCCTCAGAGGGGCGCACTTTGCAGACACACAGCTTGCGGGCCCCTGGGACACAGGCACACAAAATTAAAAATTACAGTACATGGACCTATCACTGATACAAAGAACTTGTCATTCCCTTGTCATTCTATACCGCAACAATTCAAACACAAAATTAAAACATGATGCTAACTCACATAAAAAAATCATGCACTGGATTGCGATACGCGCCAATACAAATTAAAAATGGCGCCCCTAAGTAAACACACGAAATTTGTACCGAACCCTGAATAAAAAATTTAACAAAAACTATTCGTGACTGCCCGTGACCGGCAAATTTACGTTACAAATTTGGGCTTGATAACAAATTTAGACAGTCACATTTAGACTGTTTCTGCGCCTTGAAATATTTTTTCTCTAGATAAATCGGAGATTTTTCTACAGATTTAAAAGAAAAATTACTAACTGAAATAATTAATAACAAAACTACAAATATTTAAATGCCAACGAGTTGTGTTTAGATAATATAAGCTACAAAAAACAAATAAAATCATTATTGCCTGATTTAAAAAATGAAGATTATATTGCGTTTCTTAATTGCCATGAAGAATATGGTTTAGTAACCAGTTATCCCAGTATAGGCATTGCACTTAGCCTAGCATTGACTCTTTCTGCAGCTTCTGCCAGCTGTGAAAGACCTGTTGAAAAATTAAATAAATTTTAAAACAATATTGTGTCTTTTGTGTAAGAGAAAATTATACATAATATTCTGGGGGAAAACAAGGTAGAAACTTTCAGTACATATACAAAGTACACCATTCCCCCAACTCAATGAATTGGCGAAAGTTCTGTATAGCGTGGCGTTCTATTTTTGCACTGACATCTTCTAGTGGCACATTGTTAATTTCTAAGGTACTGTAAAAAGAGATTACTTCAGCTCAGCGATATTATTTTGTCACAAACACAAAAGCGACTGAATTATGTGTCACACTATGATTGCTTTAGGATCTTACAGAACAGAATTTCAAAAGACCTCACCACACTTAAAGAAAGAATGGTTTCAATTCAGTTATAATTTTTTCGATTTAAGTAAGCAAGAATTGAAACATATTAACTTAATTTTGCAATATAAAATGTTTGAAATATGTCTAAGGATTTTTAACGCATTTTATATTTGTATGTTCTTCACATTTTAACGAGATGTTATTGATTTGATGTGATGTTCTAAAATAATATTTTAGATCATCATTAGAGATCTTGTGTTGTATTTTATTGTTAAAAAACAGATGATTTGTGAACCATTTTCTGCTTTGTTGTAATTGACTATTTGTGTGCTGTGATGTGATTATTTAGTTAATATTAAAATAATGTATTATAACAATATTAATTTTATTACATATATAATTATTATGGATATTATAACATTTACTATGATTCTATGCTTTAAGGTAATTGGTGTTTCTTATATAGGAGTAACTTATTTTATTACTAGTAAACAGTGCCATTAACATATCTTACAAAGTTAATTATAAGACACCATAAAAACGGAATACTCGTGCAGGATGAAATATTTTCAGCATAAAATATTTGTAGCCCTTACTGTTTTGAAATGCACTGCTACTAACTTAAAACTTTCAGAATCAACGATACTTCCAAGAATGAAATATGCATTGAAGATCGTTATAACTTCTTCGTACCTATATCGCTAGCACCGACATGTTTTGATCTAGAAAGAGCTGTATAAACCAGTTTATGATGCGTAGGAACTGCATCGCTTACGACTAGACTTCGCATTGAAGGCGTGCGCCAGACGGAGCTTGGCAAATTTGCCCATGAATTGAGACGCAAATAGCAATCGGTTTCAGATATTCTGCTAATGGACAACCAGAGCAAAGGCCAAAGGCGGTGCTACACCGACGCACCAAAAGCAGGCCACAGACGCAACGCTTAGTAGCCGCCTTCACCCTTCGTCACGAGAGCTCTTTCCCACGCAAAGCCATTACATAAAAGAAAACGTTCTCCAGCATTTTAGCACGCGCGTTTGATTGCCTGAGCCCAACGAAACGATGTCAGTTACGTCCGACGCCAAGACGTTCATTTCCGTTTCATTCCAAGGCACAGTCGACTGTTTTCTCTGCCGCACCCCGCGCCTTCACGACACGTATCTGCCGTAAGCTGCAAGCCTGGGGAAGGGATAGAATAGAACGGGAAAGAGAGGACGCGTCCGCATGAATCTATTTCTTCTTCTTCTAGACGGTAAGAGGATGGAATTACGGAATAGGGCGAAAAAGAAAGGTTGGCCGAAAGGAAGAAATGGATAACGAGAAAGTTAACGTAGAGAAAATGGTCTAATATAATTTATCTAAACGGTCTAATATAATAATAATTATAAATCAGTCTAATATAATTCTGCAAAAAGTCACTGTCGAAAGTTTGACAGGAAAACACGTTTTGGGGTCCCTCATACCAAGATAGGTTTTTCAAAAACTACGTCCGTCCGACCGTGTCCGTCCGTCTGTGGACAACACTGTGATCAAAACTGTTCTCAGGATTTTCTTCGACGTTGATAAATTCTGTTCGATCTTAACGGAGTCGAGGCTCCGCGAATTTGAACGTGTCTTTGAAATTTTAGGGGTATCTACTTTCCACGAAGTCACATCAACATGTTCGAATTTTTTCAAAAATGGCTACAAATGTTTTTATTATGTTTTGCTTAAAGAGAGTCATTTACGGTTACAAAAGTTGCCCTAATCTTCTAATTTTTTGAAAACTGCAGAAGATAAAAATTGTTATATCGCTCGTATGGTCACATTATTAATGATACACATTTCTGTTAATGAAACGTGAATGTGAATGAATGATGTTCTCCAAAAGTATGTATTTAAATAATACCAAGCACATTTTTGAAAAAACATGAGTAGATTTTGTGCAATAAAACATAAATAGTGTGGGCAATTGCATTTGCTATTGAAAATGGACAATGTAAATTATCTCACGTTAAAGTAACAAAGTTTGTGACTGACAATTCAGCCCTATCCCTAATGAATTGAAAACTAAACTAAGTTCAAAGAGTCTAATAAATGGGTACGCATAGCCGTCATAAAATACATAACGTTCAACCCTTACAGAATACCACAATGAAGTCCATTGACATTGTGGGATAAAATCCATCAAGCAATAGTCAATCCAATCATCTACTAACATCTGCATCCACCTACTAATCAATCCAATCGTAAAAGTCATCAAATATAAGGATCCAATACTAATCAATATCATGAATAATTTTTCCATATATCCTTAAAATAATAATTTCCTTGAAATGTTTCTCGTCCGAAAGTTGACTTAAAAATTAGGAATAAATTAATCTTAAAATATAATCTAAGAGGAATGTAAAATATAAAATATTTTTAATACATACGGAAACTGTTGCCGTAACTGTCGTGATTGCCCAGACTCTTATATAGGAGAGACAAAAGTGGCATCCAAGAAAAAAAATTAGGAAGCATAAGAACAATATTAAATTTTCAGGTATCAGATTAAAATCTGTGTCACGAAAGGGTCGTATTTTTTCTTCTCATTCTCTTGATTTTGAAGGTCCTGTTATATTAGGCAATAAACCTAGAAAGTAATCATGCTCAGAGTCAGAAACTTTATATATAAAAATTTATTATACAACTAATACCACGTTGGAATTATTTTCTTCGCTTGTGTTCCAAAGATGAATAGTTCCAAAGAATAATGTTCGTGCTTTTCTGTGCATTAAATTATTAGTTCTAAAAAAGATAGAATTCATTGTATAATAAAGATTGTCTGATATTAAGATAAATTATTATTTTCGATTTGTAAGATCTATTTCAAAACAATGTATTTAGCATATTTCTTCTGTATTGCAGTTCTCTTACCTCTCTTTCTTCTATATGCATTATTATTGTCCTTTCTTTCCCTTGTTTCCCCTTCCCCTTTCCTCTTGATGCTACCTCGATCGTCTTCTCCTCCGCAGAATTAACGTCATCCAGTAGCCATTTTGAATAGCACAAATTTTGAATAGTGAACTTATTTGTGAATGTGGTTATTCCTTATTCCTATTAATATCTTAATATATTTTTGTGGTATATTTTAAAAATACCTCTAAAAAGACTATTTCATTTATTGTTATTAAGCGGTGAGCCTGCTATTTGTTAGGAAAATTAATTTTGTGTTCTTTCTTCAGGAGTAATTTTGCAGCTGAAGACCACAAGTATTTGTAAGTACTTTCTTTTCACTTGGTAAGTAGTAACCAACTAAGTCAAGATAAAGTTTTGTAGTGTCAAAATTGGACATTTCTTTTGAAAGAAAATCTCATATTGGAGAGTCCTGATATCCATCTAGTGGTGCTACAACAGCATTTTCTTTCTCGCATAATTTTTACGATTACAATTCTATTGGATTTTTTTTTAATTTAGAGAGATGATAGAAAATTATTTCTTTTCTACTTTAAACATGTTTTGCTATATCCTAGAAGAAGTTAAAAGGAACAAATTGAAATGTTTTTGAAAGTTGTAGAAAATAGTTGTTCAAAAGGACGAAAAGACAGATGATTTGCCGTCAATCGATTTTTCGGTATCAAGCGCCTACAAAACGTGGATTTTGACACATGTTAGAGAATGTAATTTACTATATATAGAAACAACAGTTATTCATTTTTCAATACCAGAGCTCCAAAATACTTCTTTACCGATTTCTGCCTCAGCACTACAATACATTTTCTTTACTACATAAGTACGTACTTTGACAAGGAAATTGAAAAAAGAGGAAAGTAAAGAAATATACTTAACGAAGTCTGAGAAGACTGGATGTTCCTGTTTGGAAAGCGATTGTTTCGCGACACGTCATTTCCCCCAAACCAATCCGTCGCTCTCGGGTGCTTTGGGCGCTGTGTGCCCGCAAAGGGCTGCACGGCCTCGTGCGCGGCGCACGTGCTCTCAGGCGGAGTGAACGACCGCCCGCGCCGTGCTGGCCCGCGCCGCCCCCGCTCTCCGGCCGCGTCTTGCACTATCGATTGACCCCTCCGCCTCCCGCCGGGCGCGCCGGAGTCAACGCGGGCGCCCGGCCGACACGGGCCGTGCGCGCATCGCCGCGCTGCTCGCCCCCCGGCGGCCACGTCCGCCCCCCGTCCGCCCTCCCCCGTTCCGCCCCCCCGTCCGCCCCCCGTCCGCCCCGTCCGCCCCGTCCGCCCCCCGTCCGCCGCACCGTCCACCTCCGTCCACCCGCCGTCCACCTCTCGCGTCGCGCTCACCCGTACTTTTTCCCGTCCGCCCCCCGTTCCACCCCGTCGCCCCCCGTCCGCCCCCCCATCCGACCCCCGTCCGCCCCCCCGTCCGCCACCCGTCCGGCCGCCCACCCGATTAGAGAGTTTTTTTTTATTTCTTCAAAGAGGTTTTTGAAACGTGGTGGCATATCACTATAATTTATATTTATATCTCTTCTATTTCTTATTTTCTTTTTTAATTTTTTTTATTTTCCCACTCATTTTTTTCCTACTCGATGTTGCAGCGTATATTAATGTGACATTGCAGGGGTCGCTGCAACACGAAGCACGTAACACAAAAACGTCGAGCGGGTTGCGTCAAGCGAGATCACAGGGATTCAAAGACTTCAGCTAAATTTATGATGCCGATGCAACTGTTGTTGTAACATCTGTTTAGAAAGGTACGTTCCCCATACGAATTGCGAATGCTGTTCAGTTTATCATCCATTTTTAAATTGTTTATAATGCAAGTGCCTAATCGTTATAGTGGAGCGCATGAATAATTTTGATTGATTAGTGATAATAATTTTATGTTAGTATGATGATGGAGCAATGCAATGAGAGACGCGGGAAGCGGAAGGACCCGTACATAACCTGTCAAAAACGTGCATTGTCCTACACAAATTTCTCATTAATCAACTGAGGTTAGAACCCAAATACCCAGTGGCAGGCGAGCGCTCTAACCACTACACTATAGATCCTACCTCTGCCAGTATTTGGAGAAAAGTGTCAAGTTTAAAAATGAATTACTAGATTTGGAGAACACAAAGAACAGGTAAACCTTTACACGATAGATCGCTTTCAAACTGCCATGATATTCGTTTCATTTAGTTATTTTCCATCATGACTAGTTATTTTAATTCCAGTAAATTATTTCAATACGTTTCTCTATGCTTTAGTCCCACGTAGTAGTCAAAGACCGAGCTTCCGCCATTTATGCAACGTTCGCGCCTACTATCAGAAAATTTTACCTCACAGTGTCTACGGTCATGTACATGCTCTTATTGATGGTTAAGCCCATATTATGTGTTTTCCATAGTACATAGCTGATAATATATCTTTTTCTTCAAGACTCTCTTATCTTCCGACTCTTGTTCTGTGTCTCCTCGTAATTATACTAACTGAAAGTATTTTAAACTTATACTCTCTTGTCAATACAAACTAATATTTTTTACCTATATTACCGAACGGAGAGCTACACCCGTGCCTTTTAATCGCAGAGAATATCCAGTTCTTTGTATAACTTCAGTTGCAGAATATGCCCCTCTAACAAGTGGTGTAGTATTTAAAAGCGCCAAACCAGCAAAAAATGTAATAAAATGTCCAAGAAGATCCTGTAGATTATGGAATGAGAAACGTTTTTCTACAGTTCTCATTTAAAGTGAAACACAGAATGCGCCAAACTCAAGACGTTGGAGTCGATTCGGTATCACAAGGGATAAAATATCTCTGTTCTTAGAAATATGAATCTGTTTTCAGAATTAGTTGAGTAAAAGTTCAAATTATTCATTATTTGTTATTTTTACAAAAGAACTCCGTCTAAAATATAAATAATTAAACGCAAGGAAGTGTCGAGGGAGTTAAAATCTAACCGACCTCGAGTGCTATTTCCAGGAGTAAAACGTCCTGGGAAAGTATTAGTTATTTATTTGAAATTGTAAGACCATTATTCAAATTATTCCAAAGCAGCGTAAAAATTAGAATAATCATAAGTTATTTATATTAGTCTGAATACGAATTTCGAAGTGAAAGCCTTTTTCTTCGAATTGTCAATAGTTGTAGTTGTCCAAAGTCGATATAACTGGTATCAGACGGAACGCTCAGTGTCGACTCCGTCTATATTGCACTGCATCAGCGAAAGCCCCGAGAATAAGCGCGTTCGCCACGTTTTCTTCACAGCGCTCGATTTTAGTACTCAGCGTCTTATTTGTTCTCAGAGCGTCGCTGCTTCTTCCCATTTCAGAATGCGATCGAAGTTTCATCACTGACGTTTCATTCCGCCTGGAGCGGTGCCGCTCGCTGTAAGGTCGACGAGGAATTCATGTAAAAATATGAAAGCGGCGGCAAGCGGAAGAAGGCGGGCGGGCGGGCCCTTTGAAGCGCAAGACAGCCGCGCGGCGGGCGGTGGCAACGGCGGCCGGCAGTGGCGAACGACAGGCCCCCGGCGCCAGCCCCAGCCTTGGCCCACTGCGCGTGGCGACGCTTTGCCACGCGCCCTGGACGCGTCGGACGCCGCCCCAACTCAGAAGCTTCCGCCCACGTGACGCAACCTGCTGCAGCAGCGAACCGACTGTTGCGGTATCTATTTAGCCAAATAGATGCCGTAACAGTCGGTTCACTGCTGCAGCAGGTTGCGTCTCGTATTAGGCACAGATTCCAACATTTCGGCCGTCATTCTGCGACGTTCCTCAGGGCGAAATGCATTTTCTAATGGTAGCAGCATGCCGCAATGCATTTCGCGCCGAGGGAGGTCGCATAATGATGGCCAAAACGATTGCATCTTTGCCTAGGTCGCGGCGTCCCACACACAGCCAAATAGATACTGGAACTGTTGGATCGCGGCGTCTCCCGGACAGTCAAGTGGATAAGGCAGCTGCCGCGGAAGCCTACGCTTTCAAGAGTTGCGGGCTCGATTGTCGCCCAAGTCTCCACCTCAGACCGAGCACGACAAACGGCCATTCATCGTATCCTCGGTATACACAAGAATGAAACTTACTAATACATTTTTGTGTTATTTGTATAGCTAAGTCACCCTTTTCATTCTTTTGATTGATGAAATGGTTGGTCCTGGAGTTTTGGTGTACTAAATTATCGACTGTTTCGTTTTTGAACTCTGAAAAAAGTGAAGATTTATTAATAAATCTGCATTGAATTTGAATTGACTTGAAATGAAATTGAATTTTTGTTCCTTAAACTAATATTACATACTATTTATGTGTGGTTATTGAAAACCAATATGTTGTTCTATCTAAAAAAAGATGAGTAGAGAAATTTGAAAGAATCAACTTCTACATGATTTATTTCGAAAAAACTGTTTTTGGACATTGTGAGTTTCACTTTATACCAATATCATTCAGTGTACGTTTTCAAACATTTTAAACACTGCACGCCTCAATCGCAGCAACAAATATAGTGTACCTCACGATAAAACTTCCTTAAATGTTAGGCTTCTAATTTTAATGTTTATATACATTGTATTTAATTATCTTTTAATTAATTTGTTATATCGTGGCGCTATATGTTTGTTTTCAGCGCACTGGTAGCAATGACAATACCGAGGCGGGCACTTGTATCCGAAATACATAGACATAAGACTATTACATTAGACGAAAGAGTCCTAACACATTAAGGACATAGCTAACAGTATTCCCTCTTGATAAACTAGCATCGAATATCATGCTGAATGTAATGTTTGCTTCACTAGTTTGTCGCTGTTTGACTATAATATTGTTATATCACTGGAGCACGCTGAGAACGAAAAACTAAATGGAACGTGGTATGCTCTGTATCGGGTAGGCCTGACCGACTCTGGCGCTCCGACATTGCTAGTGCTAAGAGATGTGCACTATTCGGCGGTCGGGACTGGAATGCTACTTTAATAACAATTGTTTTCCTTTTAATGTATGGTTTTTATTCTCACTGGTATAATTACTGCGCAGAGTAAAGACAGTACAATGTTTGTGGAAAAACGAAAACAATATCACATTATATATATATATATATATATATATATATATATATATATATATATATATATATATATATATATATATATATCACAAAAGCTAATGCGTTTAGTAAGTATTTCAATTCCGTTTTCATAAGCAATAAAACCATTCATTAGTTCAGTAGTCTTCGGTTACAAATCAGTTTAATATTGAAGTGAGCGTTCTACGGAATAAAGTAAAATCTATGAAAAATGGTAAGTCAAGGGGTCCAGATGACATTTCAGCGGACATAATTAAACTAATAGAGGCAATATTACCGTACCTAATTAGAATACTTCACGTATCCATGAACAATTCTAAAGTACCTGAAGACTGGAAATTAACTTTTGTCGTACCAATTTTTAAAAGTGGTGACAAAACTATAATAAGTTATAGGCCGGTAGGTCTTACATCAGTGGTCTGCAAACTTATGGAGTATCTAGTTGCCAGTTACATTAAGCAAGAATGGGAAATCAAAAAATGGCTCTATGATGGCCAACCCGGCTTTAGGAGTGGTTCATGTGAAAGGCAGGTAGCCACGCTATTTCAGGATCTAGCAGATAAAATTGACGCGGGCGGGAGAGTAGACGCAATAGATATATATTTTGCCAAAGCGTTTGATGTCGTTCCCCACGATCGGTTCGTACAGAAATTAATGAATTCGGGCATAGATTTCAGGGTGGTGGCGTGGATTAGCGATTTTCTGCGAGACAGAAAACAGAAAATCCGAATTGGGAGAAGTATCTTCCGGGGTAAGCGTGACGTCAGGAATACCGCAGGGGAGAGTCATTGGACCTCTTCTATTTCTAGCGTTCGTCAATGGTCTGCCAGCGCAATTAATGTCAAATGTTCGGATATTTGCAGACGATTGCATAATATATCGTAGTGTGAATTCGAAAGAAGACGAAGAAATGTTGTAACGGGATCTTGATGTGTTACATTGCTGGGCGGAAAATAATGGAATGACCATAAATAGCTCCAAAAGCAATTCCATCATTTTTGGCAGGTGTCATAATTACAGAGAAACAAATTACCGTTTAAATAAAGACATTATTCCGATAGTTTTCTCATACAAGTACCTAGGAATCCATTTTGATAGTAAATTAAGCTGGAAAAGTCACGTAGATTTTGTTGTAGGGAAAGCCTGGAGATCTCTCCACTTTGTAATGCGCACCTTAAAAAAGAGTACGGGAAACGCGAAGGAAATTGCTATTTATCGCTTGTTCTTCCGATAATGGAATTTGGAACAATTTGTTGGGATCCGCACAAAATTATGCAGTGTAAACATTTAGAAAGAATTCAGCATAGAGCAGCTAAATTTACTTTCAGAGACAAGAAATTGGCAAAATCGGATTCTCTTTAAAATAGGCGATCAGTAGCAAGGCTGTGCGCTTTTTATAAAGCTTATCGCGGCCATCCAGCTTGGAAAGAAATTAATCGGCAGCTAAGTATTCCTACATACATCAGTAGGGGGGATCACGGGTACAAAATAAATTTAAGGCCGCAGAGAACAGATGTGGGGAAATTTTCTTTTACAAATAGAACGATAAAATAATGGAATATTGCCTGCAAAAACTTTTGAACCCTTTCCTCGAAGCGTACAACAGTTTAGGAAATTAATTTAGAGTATTTCTAAATAAATGAGGGAATTAGCTGACATTCATTTATTAACAATAATAATTATGTTGCATTTACTTGGATTGTTGATACTAATTTTCTGAACATTAACTACATCTTTCGAATGAATTTGTACTCTCAACAAACTCACAGCACTTAATGCTGCACCTTTCTCACATAAACTTTTATATATGTTATGAAAATGCAATGTATTTTGAACAGGATCGTTGGAGATTCCTTTAGACATTTTATAATATTATATTTTAAAAGTATGTACAATTCAGCCTATGTAAATATTTTAGACTCTTTACCCGAGAACCTTCACCCCGTCGCCGTAAAAATCCGATTAACTTACAATACATATAATTAATATACTAATTCAATCGTCAAACATGTTTCCTACATATGTTGTAGTACGTCAATGTCAACATTTTCTTTACTTCCGTTAGTTTCACTCACCTTTAAACAATATATCCAAAATGACGGAAGACATGATATTCCTCTTTCGTACCCACTATCAAATATATGCAAGAAAATTCTTATTCGATGTGCGTCTGACTTACTACAATTCTATCATTCCTTCATTTGCAGGAGCTCTCATATTCTACTTAAGTGTGTGGATGTGTGTCTACTTCTCAAGAAACGATTCTGATATTGCCGTGGCTTTCTTTCTTAAAACATCCGAAGGAAGCGATTTATCTTCCTCGGAATCTTCGTGGAGCAAGGCCCATCACGTTTTCCTTGGGCGCGGGCCGTCGGTTTCGGGTGGCTCTCAGCCGGCAGCCTGGACGGTGCGCCGAACGGATTCGCTATGGGAAGTTTCCGTAGCAACTGCCGTCAATCCATAAGAAACTCAGAGCTCAATTCAAAACTGACTCCTGATGAGCGGCCCGTACCAAACCTTTTGAAATTATCTCTACCAGCTCGAACATCATTCATACTCTTGTTTTCGCCTAAGTCGCTTGCTCTGGATGCAAAATTAATTTAAAATAAAATTTATATGACACAGAAGATGACAAAATCGGGTAAATTATGTTCCTATGTTAACGCGCTGAGCCCGAACCTTTCTCCTCAGTGAAAAGTTTCTACTTAAATTTCAATTATCGTAGATTTGTTTTATCTTTAGTGCCTGATGATGAGAATAAAATGAAATACCCGAAAAGTCGTTATTAATGTAATTATTTTCAATAAAAACGTTTTTAATAAGTTCAAGAAAAATGAATGAGTGGTTTTATCAACTAACTTATAATTATGCGCCGTCCTAAATAATAAATACCAAAAATTTCTCTGTGGTATACAAGCACCATCAAAGGCAGAACAAACCCATCTGACTGCTCTACGTAATTTTCCTGGTTTGTCAAATATTAAAGTATCCGAAAAATGAAATTTACTGATTCATTGATGATCCTTTTAGTGAAAAATATTTTGATGATCAGCGATGATTCTTGCATTCTTGGCCATCGCAGTCTTTGTGCCAACACTCTTGTCAAATCACTTAACGAGCATTTCCCCGTCTTGGGGTGAGTTTTCGGTAATCTGTTACTTTGTGATACATTAAGAGAGAAATCGCAATTCTCCTACCGGTCCCAAACCGTTGATAGCAGAATGAGACGTTTCAACGTAGAGGTGGGGTTAAAAAAAACATTAACACATACTAATGATGCGGTCTTTTGAGAAGTAGCATCCGCTGAAGGAGCGACCGCCGCCTATTCCCCGGGTTAAGGAGGATCACGGCGGTGTCTGGAGTGTATGATAAATGTGCAAGCGGCAGCGGAGCCGACCCGTTGCGTCGAGGAGCGATGCGGTATGGGGCGCGGGTGGGCCGGGTCGGGGCGCGGGGCGGTGACGAGAGCGCAGATGGGCCTCTGCGGAGAGCAGCGAGCGGGAAAAATTTAAGAAGGGGATGGACGCCACGGCAAGCAAAGGAAAAGGCAGGCAGACTCTCTACAAAATGGAGGGAAAGAGGAAATTGAATTAACTGAAGAAGAGGAGGCAAAATGCCAAGATTAAATCCTACCGGGGAAATAGCAAAGGAAATGAACTGGTGAAGATGAGACAACACGAGTATAGAAGTCGATTAGAAAGACGCTTGAGGAGAACGTGAAGAAAGGTAAAAGAGATATGAGTACCATACTTCGAAGAAGATAGATGGAGGTTGGAAACAAGTTACCTCGGGGAAAAGGGAACGAGTGATTAGAGCAAAACCAGATGAGGTAAAGAACGTTGCTGGGAAAAGGGCTCTGGCAAAGCAAAGAAAAAGACCTTCCGCGGCTGGAAGAGGAAAAAACGAAGCGACCGGAGAGAAGGCGAAAAGTACTAAGACCCACCGAGGAGGTGGGGCGGGGGGGAAGCGCCGAAGAAGCGAGAAGTCGGGAAGGTTTGAGTAAGGGCGGAAGGGCTGCGGAGGGCGGGCATGGCCGGAAGCGTGTCGACGCCACCGCCGCCACCCCTACCACCCTCGCCCCGCCCCGCTCGGCCCCGCCCACTCCGCTCCACGTCTCCGACGGGCTGTCGTCGATATTTAACGTCGGCCGTGGTTCCTTTTGCCGGTGACCGAATATCGCGTGACATTTATTTCTTGCGGTAGCCGTCGGTGAAAATGGAAATTTTATGCGCCTTTGCGAGGGCTCTCTCAGACCCCGTGGCACGGCTGTGACCTTCAGTAAATTACAATGAAATATTGCTCCGAAAACTTCAGCGATTTCCGCGACGGTTTTCATCACGTACTGTGTTGTCCGGAGGTACGTAGGATGAAGAATTGCCACTCTGACGTGCTCCACGTGGGTTTGAAATAATTTCTCCAAAAGATTAAAATGGGTGAAAGTTTATTAGACACGATTTTCAAACCATGTTGACATGGCAGTTCATATGATTGTAAATCGTTCAACGTCACATTTGCCACGCGCCTTGGACTAAAACTAACAAATCGATTTGAAATTTCTGGAGATGATATGACACACAATTTTTCATTTTAAATGACCACTTGTTAAAAAATCTCCGTTTTCTATTTTGAAAATAAATTATTTATCAATATTGAATAATATGATAGATATTTAGAATCAACTCAAACTCATTTTTTGTGAATTACAGAAAACGAATAGAAATGAATGAAATTATTGTAAGTTATTTTTCACGACAAATGTTTTTCATTTTGATCTCAGACCGTGGTGTCATGCTGATGACGCATTGTAAAACTACAGGTAACGAGGACTTGTAACCCTAATTCCGTTTATATTCTAGCAGCGATACTGCCTGCGCACTTTATTTTAATATCGGCAGGAATCCTTTGCCGATTTGCTTAACTACTCTCTGTAAAGTCTCGGGAGTTAAATAACTCGAGACACTATGGATTCCCGGATAGATGACCGCCTGTGAAAC
>BOPP01000121.1:742938-781627 GCA_017312745.1 Gryllus bimaculatus | reverse complement strand
GGCCGCGGTGTACTGTTTCCTTCGCCCGACAAACATTTCCGAGCGCTCCGCCATTCCCCCGTCCACCGCCACTACCACCACCCACCTCTTTTCGCCCCGCCCCCGGTCTCTTCCCGTCGACTCGGCCGCGACCCACCCTCGCCACCGCTCCCGCCGCTAGCCGCCCCGCGCGGCGAGGTCCCGCGCGGCGAGGTCCCGCCAGCCAGTCAGAAATTCAAACGGAAACCGAAGACGCGGCGGGGCGGCGGCCGCCTGTGGCGCGGGTGCGTGCGAGGGCGTTGATTTCATTAGTTTGTGTCGGCGACTTCCCGCACAGCCGTCGGCCGGCACGAGGCAGCTCCGCGGATGGCACTCGCGCCCTCCGCGTGTGTGGCAGAGGCCGGGACAGGTCAAGCGCATCTTGAGGATATTAAAGAAAATTGTGGAAATAACTACATATGAAGTAATACTTACTCAGTTAGTTTTCTTAACAAAACCCTTATTTCTGAAAAAATAACATTGGAAACAACGTTAGTCATTGATTTACTGAGTGTCAAAACATTTATTCATTTACTGAATGTTAGAAAACAGTTCAGGAACTATACCATGCAGAAGAACAATCTGTGCACTTTCCTTGAGCTCTGATGTCCACCCCCCCCCCGGCTCTTTTACTACACCAAGAGTTATGAATAAAGATATCAATGAGCGTTTCTGGTAAATTTACCCATAAACATAAAAACAATTGCTGAATTTGTAAGAAATTATTTGCATTGACAATTGAGCAACTGGACTTAGTACATAGAATAAAACATTTTGAGGACGCCAAATAATTGCTCCGCTTAGTATAAAACGTTTTCCTTCAAAATGACAATGTTTTCACTTTTGAAAATGACCACTGATTCGTAAGTGAAGAGGCCTGGCAATGGAACAAAATTAAACATTTTTAGCTGAAGAACACTACTCTACTCTCTGGAAGTTGAGATTAAAATAACCTCCCGTTGGATTTTCATGCCCTGCTTCCAACGTCCCTCTGTATCCATTATATATCCATTTCCAAACTAATTGGGTTTCGAATTTAAATTCATTTATGCTCTAAAATGGAAGCAAGAACAAAATATTGAATTGGACATTCAGCCTATATTAAATAGTAATGGAAATGCGTATAAAATACTTTCCTTGGCGCTCCGCATATGGTGTTTATATCTATCACATCCTTCACCCATGTGTGTATTTACAGAACATATATTATTAACAAAAGCCAATAACACTGCTGTGGTCAGAACTATGAAACCGACAATGTGAAACAAATCGTAAACAGTCCGACGCTTTCCAAATACCCTGCACTATCTTAAGCATACTTCACAACCCTATACGAATAAAGAGCGCCAACATCACAGCCTCTGCGTAATCCAAACAGTATATCAAACTAACAATGTTCGATTACAGATAGGAACAAATATTTTAGAAATAATGTTACCGAGAATACCTGACTAGGGTAAAATATTTTTAAAATAAGAGACTAATGGGGGATATTCGGGTACCATTTTTAACATCGAAGCCACTCTCCCGTCTAATGTGAGAAATTTCATCAGTCGTACGTAGAAACGTGTTCAAATTAACGGGCAGAAAACGCACACTGATTGATTTGGTGCTTAAAGGCAAATCAAGTGGAATGAAATTACATACACATTTGTTTTCAACCAATTAGAGCCCGGTAGTCTACAGCCCTCAAAATTGACGCCGGGGACATTAGCCGATATGGCATAAATAAGTTCTGAGCCATGTGGACAATGGCAATGGGACACAAGAAAACGTGAAATTTGTGACTCATAGAACAGACCCAACAAATCGCGTTCCATTCAACATGTTGATAAGTTAATTATTTCTAATAAGTACTAGTTTTCGTGAATTGGGTCAAATATTTCATTTAAAATTAACATGAGTAATTAATGCGCTTAAAAGTACAAGACAATATCACAGTAATAAATATACACCACTTGCACATGATAGAGAATGTATATTACGTGATATGGTTTCCTCTGTAATTTACAGTTTTATTTAATTCGATAATTTTTTTCTTTAATAATATGACTGTATCTTCTACTAAAATAGAAAATTTTCAAATGTGTAATTAAACATCCTATGTTGAACGAGGAGTTTGAGTATTTTAGTGAAGGAGAAGAAGTACAGAAGGGATCGAAAAGGTGGTATGACAAGATTAGCGAGAGGTTGCATGGAGCCAGACCGCAATGGAATGTGCTAAAGAACCGTTTTTCACAAGGAGACCAATCCTCACTCCCGCGGTCTGCTATATTCGAAGGAAGGTTTGTCTTCTCTCTCGTTAGTTACTGTGCTCCGAGCGTGAGAATTTATCATTTTGATGATTGAAAAAGTTAGTGGTACTAGAACAGCTCGTACGTTTTTGCATTATTTCTATTTTAAAAATGTTCAGAAATGGAGAGTTCTATGAAAATGGCACTTATGCTATTTTTGTGAGCGTAATTTGCTCTTTCCGGGAAAAAAATAAAGAAAAAACTAAGAAACGTTTTTGACCAAAAAATTTAATTGCCTATATTTTACGTAAAATTACCTTAAAACTATTAATATTTTTTGAAAAAAATTAACATAGCCTTATTTAATGATATATCTTCTAAGAACATATTTCATTACGAAAAATAGTTTATCTTCAACATTGTAGTTTTAGAGAGCCGCAGATATTGTAATTTTAAAAATTCAGAGTTCCACGAAAATGTGGCGAGCGCCAGTTTAAACACACCTTGCTTTCTATGAGAAAAAATATTAAGCCTTTTAAGAAAATTTAATATAATGTTGTGAAGACTTCGTGTTTGCTACCCTCAAAACCTTATCTAAATTTCAATTTCATTGTGGGAATGTGACACCCACAGTTAGTCCACTTGCCGTGCGACAATCAATTAGAGGTGCCATTCGACGAAGAATTAAAGCAGTGCTACCTAAACAGATGTTTGTAGGTGGCATTGATTATGGCGTTGAATTTCCGCTCCACGACGTCATAATTTTCTTTTACGAGGTTGTGATACTGAACTGGAATACGTGAAACTTTTTATAAATTATAAAAAAAGCGTTGTGAAGGCTTTATGTAACCTAACCTAAAATCATAATATCCGTTTCAAAATTGCAGGGCCTGGATTTGGCCAGATGGATCAACAATATCCTTCATGAATCGTCTAAGTTCAAGCCGTCATCAAATTACGATATGATTCCTGCAGAATGTTCTCGAAAGTCTATCACGCAGAAAAATCGGAAACCTCATTCCCGGGACATTCCAGAAACTCCACATCGGATAATTTCGCAGTGGAAGAAAGTGTTCGCCTGCGTTCAGAGAGCCTAAGCACGGACGTGATCGTAATGACGTGGCAGTTAACCACGCCATTGTGCAAAATTAGTTTGTGATCGTTGCTTATTTTAGTTTAGTATCAAAATATACTCAGTGACAAGTTGTGACTGAACTCGACAAATGCTCGTATAACAACTTGGATATTGCGAGTGTGTGATTATTATAGTAAACAAAGTGGCGAGAGGAGCATCTGTGACGGCCATGCTCATGTATATTCGAGGACGCCTCGCAAACGCGTTGAGCTCCGCCAGCTATCGACACGCAGAGAAGGCCTCACGGGCTCCTAAATCAGCCCAGCCTACCCACTTGACCAGCAGACGGACGACGTCTATCTACCAGCCAGATCAGCGGATGTGGGCTCTCGTGCGTGTTATCTGCCTACGTTAGAGGCGTATACTGAAATAACGATTAAAGTATTGAACCATTAAAACATCCGCATTGTCTCTGTTGTGCACGTAAAGACTCTCAAGTTAAAGAAAACAGTAGCAGAAATTTTAAGTGACGTGAGATTCAGTAAGTGAGTCTTCGTCAAAAAGAAACAGGCTAAAAATGCAAGAACGTATCTCATTTATGTCAAAGCATGCCCTTTGGATCAGTGAGATGTAAATTGTGTTTTTTCTCATTTAGATGTATTTTAAAATAAACTGAGCATTCGTCCTTCTGGCAATGCCATTTCCAAAATCATTCTGTGTTGGTGTGTGCTGTGCGTTATTAACAACACACTTTTCCTCCCATCTTCTCCAACCCCGGTGCTGCCCACAAGTTCTGCCTGAGGTGATCATGCCGGTGCATACGAACCGTTATATATGTAGCCCTCTCGCAGCTCACTGCAGCGAAGCCTGACCTAGCGCCTTGAGGTTTTCACACGAACTCGGAGCTCGCCACACGGTCGCAGTCCAGGTGCATTACTATAGCGAAATATGAGGTTGCGAGGAGCATTGCAGGAAAACCCGTGCTGAGGTACATCTGCTAGCGAATACGAGAAGAGTTCGGTTTTCATTTCATTTTAATCGATTCATTTTCGTCAAAGAAGAGTAAAAACTGTGTTACGTAGTGGAAAAGTTCAAGCTGCGCACGTTAAGCCCAAGAATTTCCCCCCACCTTTTAACTATATATAGTAGAATGATAAATAAAAGTTTGAAAAAGGTGAGGTTAGCAACATTTGAAGACTAGACAATAGGTTTTCGATAGGTTGTAAGTGATTCAGGGAACTTCCCATACTGAGGTCATTATTCCCGTGAGTGTAATGCATGTGTTTCTCTCGGGACCTCCCAAGGCGGTCTTCCCCAATGGATGGCGAGATCCGGATCCGACCAACTATAGGCTGGGAGAGTTTTCCCCAACGAGGTATCTCCCACCAGCAGGGCGCCACCCAGTCACGACAGGCACTAAGCTCCCGACATGTGTGGTAGTGTAGTGCCAGTTAATGTATGTAAGTAAGGTGTGAGGATAGAGCAATTAAGAGGACAGTCAGATCTCGCGCGGTCCCTGGCCCCGTTTGTTAGGATACTGCTCCAGCATTCACCAGATGTTGATAGGAGAAACCACGGAAAACTACCGATCAAAGCAGCCAGCATCTAGAAATCTCCGACAGACAGCGACTGAATTCGAGCTAGCTGACTAGTTAGTGTCGAACATTCTGTCACCGTCGGGACTTGAACCTAGGACTTCCCGGTCAGGGGTTCTGCAGTGACATCAGCTGATGCCCTGAGCCACCTCTCTCGGTCTATGAAGAGTTACAAAATACTTGTATTTTATTCACAAAACTAACTAAAGGCGAGCTACTGTTTGCGCGGATACTCGAAGAACGAAACACACCCAAACACAATTCTATCGCAATGTGCGTGACACGCTGAAATTTAGGAAACGATATTCCCACGATTGTTACATTGCATAGGCGCGTGCAGTCATGGCGAACTAAGAGGAAGCGTGGAGCGTGAAGATACAATGAAATCGAGTTTACGTTTTTCTGGACCGAATCGGGTTTACGCCTTTTCTGTTCGGAGACTTACAAACATTTGATATGAACGTTTGTCCTGGTCTGTTACGTTTGGTGAGGTATCTAACTGCGCATTCGCGCCACATGATTTTATAAACATGTGGGAGATAGTGAACGGATGTGTAATGTTCGTTTGGGATAATTTGGTAGGGACACGTACAGTTAGTTCGCAATCGGGAGTCATGATTACAAGAATCAGTGTGATGGTAACAACTGGTGTAAAATACGACGCATTATTACAATTGTAAAATGATTTAAAACAGGCTATTGCATTCTGCAAGATGGCTTCAATTTGTCTGAGTTCTCGCCCTTTGCACAATACATAGAGTCCATTAGCTGGAGTACCTGTTCATCAGCTTGAGGGTGCGCGTCATTATGCATTGTAAGTAGTTTTCTGTGGTTCTAATTTATTGCTGAGTCCTGTCCAAGAGTCTTAAAATGTGTGCTCAACTACAGGCACCGCCAAACTACCTAGTGCTGTTATTGTATTTCTCTACTTTGGATTGGACTGCGGAACCAGTCTTACTATTCTATAATACTTCTTCCAAACTCTCTCCTTCATTGTGTAGTTTGAGATTTGACATTCTTCAAAGCATAGTTATATATAGGATTTGCCTGGCTTAAGGTCTTGAATTTAGTGTGCAAACAAACTTGAATTCTCTCAGTAGTTATCACTTCGCGTCCCATTAATTGTACTTTTGAACATTTATGAAAACAAAATTTCATGGAATGTGGTCGATTGATTCATTTACCACAAACGTTTGAGAGTAGAAGGAGATTCGCTTCATACCTATGATCCAATTTAAGATATAGTCTTTGATTTAATTATCTTCAAAAACAGTAAAAATGGTGTGATGCATAGGGAGAAGTTAAAAAATTACTGCAAAAATTATATAAATAATTCACAGAATCATCCATGTAAAACAAAAACTCATTTTTCACTCCCATGTAGTACCCGAAGTCACCATGAGACATTTGTCTACAAAGCGGGATCAAACTAATACAAAAAAGCAAGGAAGGAATATTGAATGTCTTTAGAAATCCCTTTTTTAATCTTCATGTTTTTGTTTCTACTACTTCCTGACCGCTGTGTATAAGAAACATGGCATCCCATGTCTTCGAACGAACACTCAATTGCGCTATAAACCTAGGATGAAATAGCTCTCCAGGGTTTCAATATCCAATCTTACGCTGTGACCAGGAGGCCCTAAGGTTCAAGTACCGACGTTCGTAGGATTTTCTACACCAAATAGATGGTTAGATAGGTCCAATTCTGCCGCTGTCTGGAGGAGAATTCTAGCGGCCGGCTGCCCTGATCGGTAGTTTTCCCTGACTTCTCCCATCAACGCCAGGCGAATGCCAGAGCATTACCATAACAAACGGGCCACGGATCGAGAACGATCTTTTCTTCCTCTTCCATGCCCTTTCCTTACCCCTTACCTACACTCCCACAGTTGTCAGAACAGTCAGGAGCTTGAGTTGGGGGAATACTTCACTGATGGGATATACTTGGTTGGAGATAATAAGTCGACGTACAGATCGGCGCCGAATCTTGCCATCCAGCGGGGGAACAGAGCCACCAAAACATTACTCTAACAGGACTAATGAGCACAGCTGTGACGCGTCCGAATAAGCGAAATGGTCAATAAATGCAATCGCGAGGCTCCATCGAAGGCGTTTTGGTAGTAAACCCAAGCCATATTCAAATTACGCTTTCGTTAGAACATATATGGTTAAGTAGAAATCCATATTACTAATTTTAGATGCGCTCAATTATTGAAAGAAAACAAAGCAGCCTCCGGTCTTGTAAGAGGTGTACATGATTTCGATATTTACTCAAGAACTGGAGGAAAATGCAAAAACCTCCTTATATTTTGAAACATTTTCGATTTCAACTGAAACATACAAATATTGATCGTGATATTCCGCCTGTTCTCATACTTCACGTACCGACTGAATTTTCGTTCTCAGTGTGTCACTGCAAACGACTCTTAAGTAAGAACACGCTCTCCATTAAACACAAATATTTGCAATTAAAATGTTGCGTAATAGAAGAGCTATATTTTTAAATTCTTGGTACGTAAAAAATATTGTCTGTTTATCCTTATATACTTAATTATTTTATTGCAGGATTCGGGAAGCCAGCTAAAATTATTAATTTTTTGTAGTATTATGTATATTAGTATACGAGAATATTGTAGTATTTGTAAGAGTCATATGCGTGCTACTTTTTGAAATCAATTTTGTTTTGTTTTGTTTAGGAGCAATTTTGCATCTGCTACTCACAAGTTATTACTATCAATATTATATTTTATAAATATAACTTTCTGAATTTCACTTCCTCTTGTATTGGTGGTTTTTTGTTTGTAAGGTACTAAAAGGTGCTTTGAGAATCTTTGAACGTAAATAGAATGCAATTTGTTTCTTCTTGTTTCTTTTTTCGTTTTAATTCTTATTTTCGTTTTTTTTCATTCTTACCTTCTTTCTCTCCTGATTATTCTCTGTCTTCTATTTGTTATTATTTCCGATTTTATCAGTGTTGTGGAAAAATTCCACCGTCGACGATTTCAGAAACCGCCTAGCATAGCAATCACCTAGGATGACATAATGAGAATGCTCAAAGTTATAAAATGCGAGATATTTTTCGCTTTGAAGTGACTGTGATAAAGTCAATTGCAGTATAAAAACAACGACAATATGATGCGAAAGACACTTTATTGATAATGTAGCGACGCAGAGACTTTTTATCAATGGGAAAATATAAGTAAAATTTTAATATCATATATTTATCCCTGTTGAATTCACATTTATATTTGCTTTAAATCTTTGTTCAAATGCGTTAAAATTGTAAAGTAAAATGTCCTGTAGCACAAAGGTAATTACTTTTATCTTTAATTAACTGCGTTTCATAATCGTACAAAAAGCGACCACAATAGAGTAAGAGCGTTTTATGACTACACGAGATTTGTCTTTGATCAAAGGCAGTTTTAAAAAATGTTTTAATTCAAAAATATAAGGACGCCCAGTTGGCCAAATCAATATATTTCTATTAAATTCTGATCTCTATTTCTAAAATAAAGGAAAATATATAATGCAGTTGCCGCAATAACTGAAGAATCGAATAGTCTGTGAAGGTAGCCTGAAAAGTTGAAGATGGAGATTAATGGAGTACTTTGGAGAACAATAGCATGTCTTTTTTGTCTACGATAATCTGTTCTAGGACATTAAGAAAATACGAAAAAGTAAATGGAGAAGGTAAAATTACAGGTTTGAATTTAGTACTTTTCGAAATATACACATTCGAACAGATATCCAATTCTTGATTGAAATATTGGACAATGATTACCTAAATGGGTATAGGAAAAACAACAAATATTAACAATATTTTGGAAATACATCTCATAGTTCTCAGATGTGATTTTACTCATAGAAAAGAGTTATACAAATGAAACCATATGTACATGCATGCTACTTTCTTTTCATTAAGCTAGAAACCATACCATTACTTTCCCTCTTCATTTATTAGTCAGTGCGTTTATGAAAACTGAATTACTGAGGGTAAAGTAAGAGCCAATTTTTTTGCTGCATAACTTTCTACTTAGTTAAAGACTATGCTGATTGTGATCACCAAATTGGAAATAAATACATATTTATTTTAACAATGATATGAAAGTGTTAGTTTCTTATTGCCCAGTATAATTCAAAACGCTTAAATATGCCTGTTACAAGTGCAGTACTTCAGCTTCTGGATTAATTATCAGGTTCTATCTCGGTCAGGATTACCATCGTTTCTTTTGATGCCTTAATGAAATGTGGAGATGGCTCCTGGTCTTGCTTCTGGAATTCTCTGAAATGCCTCAAAAGATCTGAAATCGAACGAGAAGAAATAAACTAAAAAACAATAAAAATGGAATTCTGAAAACCACTAGCTATTTAAAAGAATATGCTATTTAAATTAAGGTTTAAAGATGGATCGTTTACAACAACGAACTCCAGTTCAAATGAGGTTCAAAGTATGATCGATTAATGTGGAATTTGTGAGCAAAGCGAGTTCGCCGCAGATTTTTTCAAAGACCTCCAGTTTCCCTTGCCTTTTGTTCTATGATATGTTTTATCGTAATTCATGTCATATTATCATTCACCACCCTTCTATCAAACCATTCATCTGAGGTAGAAAAGGAGCAGATACTCAGGATCGACATAAAGATAAAGTTTACACGCAAATATTCCCTTGTAATAGAGGTAATTCTTTCGCTACGTATTGAGCCATCGCCAAATAGCCATTACGCCTTCACTGATTATTGTGCTTGTGCCGTTACTAAGTACCGCGCGGGGTATTCTGGAACGTAACAATACAAAATTTTACATTGATCACTACGCGCAAGACCGCATTGTCTGCGCGCAGTTTTTACTGTAAACCACGTTGCGAATGTGTAATTTTATTTGTCTTTGTATTGCTCAAACGTGTTAATGGGCGTTTTTCCGAGCCCCTCTAAAGGTTCTACTGGCTTAGATTTTTTCTTTTTACATTTCGGCAAAATAATACTTTCCGTCCTACATTGTGATAAATCACAATTCATGTGCATCACATATTATGAAATATATTGTGATTAACACGTTAAAGTCTAAGGCACTGCATTTTGATCTTCGCTTAGATTGCAATTCAGCTATAATCATAAATAAAATATTAAATTATAATAAATATGCCCAATAAAATGTTAGTTGGAGTATAGTCGAGCGTTCTTAAATAAAATACATATTGCAATTGAGAAAAATATACATTACTTAATGAAAGGGATAGAAACGATTGAATATGCTTGTCATTAACGACTTTGTATTCAAGATTACACAAGGTACTCGATATTCAATTGTTTCTGAAAATACACGTTAATACTTAAATAGTTAACAATGTGTTTATTGTTACAGCACAACAATCTTTATACAGAAAAAATAGTTGTTTCTTTCAGGTGAAACATAGAACAAATTTTGTATACGAACACTAATGTGCTACAACCCTAAACCATCTAGGATTCTGGAAAGCGACAAACGTGTTTCCAAGTGTTGCATAAATATAGAGCCTGGTTTGGGGTTTTGGAATATTGCGGAAGGATAGAAGATTAGTGGATGCTGTGAGAAAACCGTTGAGGCTTAAGGTAAGCATACACCAGTGATGGGGGCTTGTGAGACTGCCTTGCTCAGACTATACATATCGCCACCACATAGTTCCCACAGTTGGTTGCTTCACAACCACCGCAAGCTGGGCTTGCTGCTCAACTAGCTTGCGTACACCTACTTTTATAATGGGATTCTCTCTTTCATAATTCGTTGGTCCACTTTCATTTTCGTCACTAAAAGGCGAGATAGGCTAACCACGAGACGATTGTGCGAAGAAAGTTGTGTGAATTGAAGGACGATTTTCGCGAAAAGGGCGTTGAGGCGAATATTATTCGGGTGCGGGCGGCGTCGAAAGTCGGGTGGCAGCCGGGAAGATGGCGCGGGGGAAGGCGCCGCGCGAGAGGGAGCTAGGAGTGGGGCGGGGAGGGGAGGGGAGGGGAGCGAGGGCGTGCGAGGTGGCGCGTCCGCCGGTCGAGGGAGACGCAGGCAAATTTACGGCGAAGGAGGCGAAGAAGGAACGCGCGAGCGCGGCGGGGGAATTATACGGAGATTATTATTTCTCCTCAAACAAGCCGGAGTTATGGCCATTACGGCGCTTCCTATTATGGGGGCTGCATACGCGGCGTAAGCGGCGACCCGCGCCGCCGCTTGTTAAGGCCTCGGCGCCGCCCGCCTCGCCCCAGCGGGGCTTCCTGCGCCCGCCGCACACACTGCACCTGTCGTTTCTCTCCCCTCCTCCACGTTTCGCCCTCCTCTTCCTCGTTCTTTATCATTCTCCCTCATCCGCACTCTTTGCTTTTCATTGTTCCTTATCTTTCGCCATCTTTACTCACCCTCCCTCATCTTTCCTTATCCTTCCCATATCCATCGTTTCCACCATCTTTGCTCATCCTCGCTCATCTTCCCTCATCCTTCCTCATCATCATAGTCCTCATCTCCCGCCATCTTCACTCATCCTCATTCATCATTTCTCATTATCTCTCAGTTTCCGCCACCACCGTTCTTCTTCTTTCATCATTATCTCTTATCTTTCTTAATTCTCCCTCATCCTCTCTGTCTTTATTCCAAAGGGATGGTGAGGGATCCTAAAGAAAGCAGTGTCTCTATCTTCCCTCATGCTCCCTCATCCCACTTATCGCCTCTCATCCTCTCTCATCCTGATTCATGGTATCCCAACTTCCCACATTCTCTGCCATCCACGCTACTCCTTACTAATTCTTCCTCACTCATCTCTCTTTTTCTCTCCCGCACGCAAACATACAAACACTTCCACCCACTTTCACACGCACAAACACCACGGCAGACTCTCCACATTTCCCCGTCCTCACTCACGTCCTTCAGCCTCGTAGCTCATCTCCCTTCTCTTCCACATAAAACTTCTGAAAGTCCTCTCCTCCACATCGGCGTCGTTTTCGCGTCCATGCCACTTCTCGCGGAAACCCAATGCTCTCTTAAGAATTGCGTCCTCATTACGTGGCTTTGTTTCCTGTTGCACCGCCATGACTGATTCGTTGTCATTCTCGCCATACCGTGAGGCCCAGTATATTTTTAAGCCGTTCACATGGGACTGTCGTGTTGAATACGTTGGACTGCTTTGTGTCGATATCCCATTTAACCCGTCGGCGGCCCCGAAATCTTCACACGACCTTGGGAGTTGTACCCTTAGATTACCACTACTTCCTTGAGCGTCTCTACGTTCGGGCAGCGGGGCAGATCGCCTTCTTCTCGGATCCACCAGAGCTTGCAAATACCCCGTCTCGTGCTTGTCTCTCCTTATCAGCACCCTCGCATTCCGCCATCTTCCTTCTTCCACAACGACCTGTACCCATTTTGCTGCTCACGGCCGCCAAGACATTGCGTCGTCTATATCCACCTACTGTGTATTTTCACAAGATGCCCCATCGCCACCGCTTGCCCTCCAGTATTCCTTGAGCCGCCCCGTTGCAAGCAGCCTTCTCCCCTCTTTCCCCTCCCCCGCCGCCTTCACACCCTTCACCCCTCCTTTTCTCTGCCCTTCGCCCGCGCCACCCCCGCCGCTCCCCCTCCCCAGTCGCGGCCGCCGACCCCATGGCCTCTCCGCCGGCCGCGGCCCGCTTTTATGAAGATGAATGTTCGAATACTATTTATGATAAGTGCTTCAGAAAGGGAAGAATGGCTGCGTCCATGAAGCCAAGAGTAAAAAGATTTAAAGGAGATGAACAAGTCTCTTGGGGAAAGTGGGGTTATTAGCCGAGGAAATGGAATAAAATGGTAATAGCAGGCTCGTATTAGATAATTGTGGACATGATGCTACGAAAGGAAATAAGTAGGAAATTAAAAAGGAAATGCATCGGATAAAGCTCCCTTCAAAATACGTGTTAGCGATTTACCTTCACGGATCTTATTCTATCGTGAATAGAAATTCCGCGCTACCACAGAACTCATAATAATATAGAACATCATCTTAAGGCTCTTCCTTTTGTGTGATCCATCTGGATTAATGCAACGAAAACTAACTTGAATAATTGAAAATTTTCGAAATCTAGTACCAAAGGGCAAAAACGCCTCAACGACCCGTAGTTTGTTACCAACGTTCAATTCCACAAAGAACTATCCATCGAATCAATTACCTTTATCAAACCCATAATCCATATCAGTTACCTTTCCTACAACTTCTATTTTTGCATAACACAAATCCCCACATTAAATACATTCAACAGGCCTAAATCCTAGACAACCAACCCGAATTCAAAACAAATTCCCATTTAACATATTTCTGAAAAAACAAAATGGCTTAAATTGTCAATTAATATAGGTGCCTATTTGTCTTTCTCGCCCTTGTATTACTTTTAGGTATCGTTTGTACGTTCGTAGTAGGCAACCAAACTATATGTGAAGTGTAACGCTTTACTGATCTGTTAATTAATCGACAAGAAAATAAATTTAAAAAAGGGGGCAAGGAGGAATCTTACATATATAACTCCTTTATGAATGTACCTAAACCTGCCGTGTTCCATTCTGGTATTTTACCATTTTACTACAATCTCTCGTTCTTCATAAGCTGGTAAATTCTCAGAGACAAGATAAACGTTTGACGTTGAAGTTGTAATCGCTTGGGGTTAGGTGAGAATTGTGCAGTGATAAGAGACTCTGTCGGATAAATCGGTGTCAAACACGCCAACCTGTTCACAATATTTGTGTCATTACGAAGCAATGTTCCCTTAGTAATTAAATATTTTCTACTGTTGCTAGGGTTATCAAGCAGTCTACTTTTTCATAAAATGATTAGCCGAGTTTCAAGAGCGCCTATGTAAGCTTATTTCAATTTCTCGAAGAAGTTTCATTCATAAACATAGAAAGAATCAATTAATACAGTATTATTGATTTTTCAATTACACAATATTCGATATTTACAATACAAATATTTTTGTTCTATTTTTTCTCAAGAAATCTTTCTGTTTGGACTTTGCCGGTTTGTAAACTAAAGAATTATCAAAGGTCAATTTTCACTTTCTCGCTACGGAGTAGAAAGGAAGTTATGTAATGCTGCGCAAAAAACGGCGAATTGTGGACAGAAAACCCCGTAAATCCTGTAATGGGTGGTGTAGCCAATAATTATTATTTTGTGGGTTCTTGATACCGAAATATCGAATGACCGCGAAATGTTGGTCTATCTGTCTGTCCGTCTATGAACAACGCTAGCCACTAAATTGTTCAGCCGATTTTCTCCCATACTGATATTACCCAATCGTTTGGGATAATGTCGCGGCCTCTTAAACTTGAAACCGATATTTTAATTTGGGGGGAGATAATTTACATGGAGCTCCAGGAACCTCTTCAAAATTGTCATAAAAATAGCTCCATAAATTTTGATTAAATATTGTTGTTAGATAGTGTGAAGGACATTTAAGAGATAGTGCGAGTCTCAACATATTTAAAAACTCTAATTTTATGAAAATTGCAAATATTCAAAACTTTTGGCGACTTTTAAAAAACCTTCAATTATGAAGAGAGACATGTATTCTATAATAAAATTTGTTCCTTGAAGAGAGATTTTGAAATTAAGTTTTCTACAATTTTTCGAAAATGTATGTAATTTTCGCGTAATTTTGTGTGAAATTATGGACGAGAAAGTATGTGCTGTTTTAGCACCACTTCCTTAAAATTGCATTGAAAATAAAAGCTCTGTTTTTTCCTATCTTGTTTCTAAATTACAAGGATTATATTTGTGCATTATCTATAATGTCGCTTTTTTGGACCCGTTTTAATAAAATACCAAGATAAGAAGTTATTCACTGTAGCGCAAAATCGTGAATTTCATACAAAAATGTGGAGGTTTCAGAGCTTAATTTTATTCTCTCACGGATCAGCTGCTTTCATGTCATTTAAACATGTCGTTGGGTGATAATTTATTACTTATTAATGATACATCTTTAAAAAATAAAATAAAAAAAAATAATTAAAAAGGAGGTACCAGTCCGTACTTCTTTCTTTCAATTATTGTTGTGTGCACACGTAGCTTTCAACTTGACGCGCGCTCTGTATTGAAGTCTACAGTTCAGAGCAGTAACAACATTCGAGCCACCAAACAGCTAGCCGTCGGAGCGAGTCTGGACTAGCATCAGCGACGCGTGTATGACTCGCGGCCTGGTGCCCGGAAACGTAGATTAGATTTGGACTGTGCTAGAGTACGCGTAAGTTATTATTGTGAGTATTGCGAACGGCAATGGGCTTTTTTTCTCTTCTGACGAGTGGTCTGCCGCGGCACTGTTCGCTGTACAATTAGATTTGTGGAATTTTTGTAAAGCACAATAAACTGTTATTGTTGGTTCTTCTTTTATATCTTCCGCCACGTGCTTGACTTGACTTGAATATAACTAATGGTGTTACAACGGCACATACTTCCTCGCAATATTTCTCACTGCTATGCTATATTTCACTACTACATGAACATGCAAAAATGTTTTCAACCAGCAAAAATTATTTTCCGTACCAAGAATTGAACTCAGGTCTACCAAGTTCACTCGCCATCAGCCATATCACTATTCTACAGAAACACGGTGATCTTTGAACTCGAGTCGACGCTTAAAAATGTAATTGTCTCAACCCAGTATTTTCAACACGCAAGTTTTGCATTTTTCTGAAATATGGAGAGTACGCCGAAAATGAAACTAGCACTATATTTTTTTACCGTTCTTTGTTACATGCCAGGAAAAAATTTAATGGCAAAATTTGAGCAAGTTTATGAGAAGAATTGTTGTAGGCATGGCAGTCATTTCAACCACAAATTACTGGAAATCTAATCGTTTATTAAAAAAAGTACATGACCTTTTCTAAAGAGCTGATTTTTTACAACCGACTTTGTCTAAAGCAAACATCACTGTCTTCAATTTTGTACGTTTGAAATATTAATCTTTTGCATTTTACAAAAATATGGAGAGATCGCTGAAAATGGGCTTAGCACCATAACTTAACCGCCCCTTGATACAAAAAAAATTAAACATATTTATAATTGCCTACGCTTCGCGCAAAATTACACTAAACAATTGATATTTTCGAAAAAATGAACATAACCTTATTTCAAGATTTGTCTTTAAAGAACAGATTTCATTAACGATAAAAATCTGTTTTCAATATTGTAGTTGTAGCAAGACTCCGCCCAAAAAACTGCACTTATTGCAATTTTCGATGGAATTTTAAGGAACATGAAATCAGCATCATTGTCTAAAGCATTTTTACGCTATCCGAGGACAAAGTTAACCAAAAAAATGTTTGTGCTGTTTGTGAGAAAATATTGAAAATGTGTCTGAGTCTTCATGTAAAGTTCCCTCAAAAATCAAAATATCCGTTTGAAACTCCCAATGCCTTGAGTTAGTTCAGATCGATCGGGGAATATCGATGTTGGATAAAATTGGCTGAACGATTTATTCGCTAGCGTTGAACACACTCTGACGGACGGACATTTTACTGTCAATCGATTTTTCGGTATCAAGGACCCACAAAGCATAGATTCTGACTACACCAAGTTTTAGAGGAAGTAATTTACTATATACTTATCCACGCTTTCGTCACCAGGGCCCCGGAATAGGAGGTTTTCTGTCGAATATTCGCCATTTCCGGCAGACGATTACATAATTTTCTCTTCTTACGAAGCAAGAGCGAGAAAGTAAAGATAGGAAGTGTGACATGCGAGGTTGTGTTGTGCTGATTTTAAGTCTGAGGCTGAATCCCAAGCCGATAAACATTTTTTTGCTCGAATTGAGCAAAATGTGATTTTAAAAGTGGTATTAGCTCAGTATATTTAAAAATGGATTTTCTTTAAAACTTCTGAAATTTCGAATATTAGAACTCTGCGAATCTTCTGCAATTCTTTTACTGAAGAATTTTTCACTAGATTGCTGAAGGATATATGGGGATCATATGTAATATTATATTATTACGTGTTACTAATATTGAAAGAAACCATCGCTATTTTTGCACATTATGTTGATTTTGTCACTTTCTATAGACTGCTTTAAGCAAAAAAAACATCATACTTACATTTTATTTGATTTGTTCCAAGAATAAAATGAATTGATGAAAAATAAATTTATAAAAATTTAATAAGTCATTTATAAATACCTTAGAAAAGGGTTGAAGTATTTACTAGAACAAATTCACTTAATTTGATGTTTGAATCTCCCTTGACTTGGAGGAGAAATGGAAATTAATATCTAAAACTTTGATGAACATACGAAGTAGAAAATGCGGGTTTTAAAATCCGTCGGCTTCTTGAGATGTGGCTCCAAAATCACTAAGTACATGGAATTTAAGTTATTACACTTACCGGAGACATCAAAGAGAATCAGGATTCTCAAACAATTCATCCTAATTTTGAAGTCATTCCACATTTCTACTTTCCAAAGAATCTTCGAACCTCTGGAGGAAAGCACAAATATTTCAGAAATTAAATTTCTCGCTTTGTGAAGGAATTGTGAGAAATGGATACAAAATCAATAAACTGACGTCTGCCTTTTCGTGGTCGTTCTCAAGAGAGCTTTGAAAATTTTCAGATAACTGGAGAGATCTGTAGAACAACGATATTGTAAGGGTTCTTTGGCGGCCAGGGGCTGCAATATTTCAGATAAAATTTGTCCTATAAACAAAAAAAATTAACAATTTATTAAAAACATTGAGCTATGTAATATGGTTATAATACGTAGTGCAATGAACAATGGAAGACCCTAGAATCGCGAGGGTGTAGTACCAGAATACATAGAGAACTACTTTTATAAAGTTATATATTTCTAATTTGCTGTAAAGTTTTCAATTGAATAGGTTTCCACAGTTTTAAAGACAATGGAAATATCATGTTATAGAAACACAGATAATTTTTATTTAAGTTTCACATGTTTTGTGAATTTTTTGTTCATATCCATAGGCGTAATCCTAAAAGTTACAATGTCAACTTATATAAATTTACAAGATCAAAAATTTTAAAATTTTGAAGTACGAAATAAATTTTAAAAGATAAAGAAATTTTAATAGGTTATACTATATATACTTTTTATATTGTAATATTACATTTTTACTAACACCTGAGGATCTAGAGATACATTTTAACTTCAACCACATCTTTGACTTCTTCAATACTGTAGATACCTCTTCAATTGAATATCCTGCTTGAAGACATTCAAACTTAATGCTCGATCTTCTTTCATCTGATATGTATGAAACATAATATTCTTGTTTTTCAAGTGCTTGACGACGGTGCGAAATGCATCGGATGTTGCCGGCATTATTTTACATTGCTGATTATTAAGCAATTTGTAAGTGTAATCTTATGTTTTAAGAACTTCTTGAATTATGTTCTTCATTCCAGTTATATCTTCTACTCCTGGAATGAATATAGGCGGAGGTTTATGTTGCGTTATTAGATCTGTTGGTTGTGATGTTACTTCAACATTTTCTTGTCTACTTAGCAGTTCAAATATGTTCGTAGTCACGACATTGAAAGAAGAATTATTTTCCCTCGCTCGGACTCGTCTGTCCTGATCATCAATAATTTTACGTTTTGTATTTCTATACGTAACTTTTTGCCAAAAGTTGTTCTTATCTTTAGAATTAGTGACACCACTTGCAGTATTTAATTGAGTTTCACTTGTATTATTTGAAAGAGTTTGACTTACAGGTGTTGATTGCTCCATTGTAAATGCTGGTTTTGCGATAATTCTTGTTCAAGTAGTTGTATTTGCTGATGCTGACGTTGTATTATGTTTTGCTGTTCGATTAACTGTTGCTGGAACATTATTTGTTGATTTGCGGAAGCTTCATTATATTGATCCATGTTGGCGACGGTCACTATGGCTTCGGCAATGGCACTGCCGAGGCCATCACTTAATAATTCATTATCACTAATTTTTTTTAGTAACACCACTATTTGATTGAAAATTACTTCAATTTATTCAGATACTAGAATATATTTTTCGATAACTAAGCTATAAAAACTGTTTTAGCACAGTTTACGTTTCGGCACTCGCGGGATGGAAACAGAAACACGTCCTTTCACCTCGGAGTCACAAAGAGAACTCAAAGTAATATTATGTTTAAAATTTTACATTTGGAATGTGATTTGAAATTAAACGCTCCTTTAGTTGCCCATGCAAGGGCCGCCTTCTATCCTTGCAAAGGCGACCTTTGCGATGCGGCGGCGAAGCTTTTTCTGCGAGGGTGAAGGCGTTTCTAGGTTGTCGAAATTGTCGAAAAAATTTCGCCTTTTATACTTTTAAAAATCTACGGGCGCTGAAATTTTTCCCGAAGGCAATAAAGGAATCTTCGAATTAACGGTTAAATGATGATTATCTAAATTACTTACCCTACTGTAATTAAGTACGGCGAAAACCGAGCAGTTGCTTCGATATCCCGGGAGTGAGGAGGTTCTCGCAATTTTCGTAAAAAAGAAAAGAATTTGGGAAAAAGAAAGTAGACAGAAAAACAGAAAGAAGAGAAAAGAAGTGGAAAATGCGGTCAAATGCCGCATACGCTCTCTTATTCTCGTAAACGAGAATAGGGCCCTTGAAAATCTTATGCGTGAAGAATTACGTTCCAGAATCTGGTGACTCGATATTCTCGTAACCACTTGCTACCTTTGCTGCATATATATTGCTACCTTTGCTGCTATATACCAATAGAAACTTTACTTACGTGCTCTATTGTTTGGATTTTGTCTTCCCAGATATCAGCAATCGAAACGTTCCGTGCTGTGTTATGTCGGTCTTCGCTAAAGTCGTTAACGTGAACCTGCTGGCGCGATTGACCTTACATCTGGGTGCAAAGCTATGTGACAGGCGTTGTGGCACTACAAATTCATCAAATTTCTCGGAACAGATGTTCTCCTTACTACCTTTCCTTGCCTTCTCACAAGAAAACGATTCCCGTCGCCAATGGGTTCTTTCCAAGTTACTTTGGCAGCCCTCCCTCCACGTCCCCTTTTTCTTGTTGGGCCAGCGGAATTGACTCATTATCACCGGCGAGATTTGAGGGAGACTGAACGCTGATTTGATCGCTCGATGGCATAAGACACAGAAATTCGCTGCTATCACCACCTCCTCTCTTTTTAGTGAGCCCGACTTCCTCAAACTTGATTGTCGAGAGAGACTTGATGGAGCGAAGAGCCGCAACATAGTGGCAGTTGATGCTTCGAACGTTGAATCCAACGGAAGTAAATCAGCTTAAACAAACATGAAAGTCGTTTCAGGTTTTTGGAATAGGCATATTTGACGTTACAATTAATACACTTTGTCACATTCAAAAGACAAAAATAGTCATAAATTCCAAGGAATTGATCTAAGCAGGACCCACACATACCAATATGTTTAACTTAGTACAAAATACCTATATTTATTCCCAATGCTAAACCCTTATTATGAAATTCTTATGAAGCAAATACAGGAGTCAGACACACACGTGTATCTCCTAAAAGCCGAAATGAGACGCAATGATCATGTGAAAAGTTGCATGTAAAATCTTATAGTGCGGCTATAAACATAAGATGACATATGTGTTCTCTGAGATTGAGGAAATGTTCAACATGTGATGATGTCAGAAATTTGTATGTTTAAATTTGAAGTCACTACTTATCTAACCGGCAGAACCCGTGCTTTGTAACTGGACATTCCACACTTTATAATCATTGTTTTAAAGGTGAAAATAGCTTTTTAGTGAATACCAACATCAAACGAACATCCCGCTATCTATACATTAAAGCATGAAAGGCTCATTATGATGAGATTATTGTCGCGGCAATTTAATTTTATGTAGATTTAGCTTGTATGTGCGTTTTTTACCACCTAAACATGTTATGAAGTGGCTGCACGAAAAAGAAAAATCTACAAAAATTTAACAGAAGTTTCAAAAGGATCACATTTATGGAAAACTGTTTAAGAAACATGTGTAAAATATTGCATGTAAGTAGTACTCGAATTGCTTTGTAAAGTGCTTCTTGCTCTAAAAGAAAATATTTTCACTGGAACCCAACTTTCTGGAACGCGTGATACGGAATGAGAAAACCTTTCAAAAATGTAAAAAGGTCGGCAACGGTATCCAGTTGTAGATTAGAGCACAAAAACAAGGAATGTCTCTAGAGAAGATTTAAATCTCATTTGAGGGCCCATAGTTTTGGGTTATGCATGACAGTAAAGTGTAACGCAGGGTATGCACTTTTCGGGTTGCATGAGCACTTTAAAATTTTAATAATAATAGTAATAGTAATAGTAATAGTAATAGTAATAGTAATAGTAATAGTAATAGTAATAGTAATATTTTATAAAAATAACCTTTAAATGCACAATATATGAAATTGAAATTGAACATGCTATCCTTTTGTGCAACGACAATTCTGGATTATTAGTTTTGCGCACTAGAGCCTTTCAAAAATTCGTAACATTTGCTTAGATCAGTTAGATTCAAACATGAATCCTACACTACAGAACTACAGCTTGAATAGCACCGGAAGAGTCCATCATATTGCTTCTTTCGTAATTCCCGTACAAGCGGATGAGACAATTTTTCGCACCTCCTTGAAAACGGACACAACTCTTATTTAACCTCTAGTCCGGTGTAGCTGTGGAGAAATGAAGTATGCTCTTTATTCGATGATAAATTTGAGTAGTGCATTCACATGAGTGGAGCGAGTCTATTCTCCATTCTTGATTTGATTTTCACATTTCACTTGACGCTGCCTCGCAAAGTCATGCCAAGAATAATTTGGAAGGCTGCGAAGGAACCATGCTAAAGAGAATTCTTGAGATTCCAAGAAGCAGCCGAGCCAAGAAGCAGAAAGAACCTAAAAATTTCGAGAGAGACAGAAATTTACCACTTAGAAGGAGTGAAAATACGACAAACGGGGAATTTTTTCTTCTTAAGATGCAGTAGCTACTACCATTACTGCCATTTATTTATTTCTTAAATATGATTCTGAATGTAATAAAGGTGATACACGTCGTCACGTCACAACAAAGTCGATTATGTTTTCTTCCTCTGTATTAGACCAGTTGGTCTGGGACATCTCATTAATCGGTTAATCTTTTTTGCTAAGCTAATGCTTGTCTGTTCTCTAAGTGAGTTCATGTTGCTTTCTTTTGCCAAAATGTTAATGTTCTATTTAATATATACTAAGTCCAGGAAGGAAACGTTGAACCTTCGGAAATAAGCTCTTAAGACAATTTTAATTATATGTTGTCTAATAAAATCCTTGTATATTCCGAGTGGCTGAACTGTTGAGGTTTCCTGTAAAGTTCCCGTGAAAATCAAAATATCCGTTTCAAACTCTCATTACCTCAATATACTTAAGATCAACTGGCGAATATCAGTTTCGGAGAAAATCGTCTGGACGGTTTATTCGCTAGCGTTGACCACAGACGTAAGGACGGATAGACAGACATACTTGGCGTCAATTTTTCAGTATCAAGGATCACAAAAGGGATTCTCATAGCACAACCTGTTAGAAGAAGTACTTTACGAAATATAGGATCAAGATTTATCCTCTTTTTCGTTTCTTCGGCTCGGCAATAAAAACATTTTCTCACAAATTGCTTCCAATATTTTGCAGATAAAAGGGACGCTTAAAAGAATGATGCCGGTCTCACTTTCGTTGGACTCTTTGAATTTTCATAAATTGTAAATTTAGAAATAATGAGGGAAAGTAAGTGCTAGTGCAGTTCCAATAGTTTTCATTTACGAAGTTGCGGCTTCTTATTTGAAAGTCCTCGACCTTTAGCTTAATATATTCATTATACAAATACATTATTCATTACATATACATTATTATCATTATCATTATTGTATTTGTCTATAATTTATGAATTGACGAAATACGACATGCCACGAGCACACACGCCTATGAATGTTCAATTATTTGAATGTAATTAAAAACAACATAATAATAATTATAAACAATTATTTTACCAATTGAAAATTAAATATACGTTCCTACAATTTGGGCTTCACCAAAAATTAATTAAAATAATAAAACGGCCTTGTTATGAATAATGTGTACCCTGTTCAAGAACAAGTAAATGAAGAAAAACGAGGTGAAGAATAAACAGGAGAAGATTAAGAGAAGGAAAAAAAGGAAAGAAGAAGAAGGATCAAAGAGAAGGACCAGGGGAGTAGTAGTAGAAGAACAAGAAGAAGAAAAGGGAAAGGAGGAAAAGAATAACAAGGAGAAGTGGAGGAGCAAGTACTTGTAGTTGTGAGAAGTAAAGGCTGCGCGGGCGCCGGGTGAGTGCCGTGTGTCACGGAGCGAGAGCCTGGGGGCCTGGGCGGGCCTAGGGCGGGGGCCTCCTGCGGAGGAGACTTTCATGGACTTTGGGCGCGGCGTTCGGGCGTTTTTCCCCACCAGCGCAACTTAGAAGGCGCGGCGAGGTGCCGGGGGCCGGGGGGCCGGGGAGCGACGCTCTCCTCCTCCAGGGGAACGAGTGGGAGCGAGGAGCCGTCGCCGGGGGGGGGGGGGACGTGGGCCGACCTCTGCGTGGCGTCGCGGCGTCGACGCTCGCGTGAGAATTCGCTGACGCCGCGCGCCTTCGCAAGTCGCTTAAACTCCGCTGCTTGTTTCAAGCTTTGCCTTGCGCCCTTCTGCACAATTTTTTTTTATCGGTCTTCTTTTACGTTCTTCGTTGTAGTTTCGTTTCGTGGTTCCTTGTCGCGCTTTCTGACTATCGCCGTATGCAGTTTACCCGAGTTGCGTTGGAGTGTCTTCCTCTGTATTTTGTGCTGGTACCTAGTCTATTACTTTATCGATAAACCGCAGGCTCCTCCTTATTTCCTGACGACGTTCCGCTTTCTGTTAACTTCTTTATGAACGCTTACGCTCTTCCTCTATTATCGTATCTTTGCACTATCTCTACATAATTAGATCCCATATTAATTTAACTACTTGTATACTATTCCATTACATAATTACATTACAATTTAATGCAAACATAGTTGTTTTTCTTTTTGCCTTCATCATTCCTTTCTTAGTTTATAACATCAGTCTTATACGCCACCTTCTCCAACGCTTGAATTCCATAACTATTCTAATCTATTTAACTGCCTATTTCACCCGTTTCCTCTTTCTGTTGTCTAATTTCTGAATTCCCCCTCCCTCAAATCGCCCGTTGGTGTGGCATCGCCTTCCTCCCGCTTCTTGTTTTCCCAGCTGCACTGATTTATATTATTTGGTTTTGTGGTTGTTGTTTTACTGTGTCTGGTACAGCAGAATATATGGAAACCTTAATCCGCTTTCGGTCTTCGTTCCTACCACAGCCACCGGTTGCTTTGGATATGTCAATTGTTCGTGATATCATTATCACTAGTCTGATACACCTCAAACCCAGCTCCTCCTGAAACACTTTCGCTACTCGTTCGCCGCTCCTAGTTCCCTACTCGTCTCCCGCTCCTTTACTCAGCCGCTTTGTTGCGTCCACGTTCCTCCAAGTACTTGCAGATGCCTCGAACTCCCGTTCGTTTGCTGCGGCACTTGTTCGCGGCTCCCACATCTCGCTCTCACTCGTTTCGCTCCACTCCTCCGCTGCAGCTGGCTGTTGTCAAGCCGCTTCCTAGCTCCACCTCTCCTACGCTTCTGATCGCCTGGGCCCTTCCACCGCCCCGCCGCCACTCGCACCTCCCCCGCCCACAGTCGCCGCCGCCACCGCCGCCGCCGCCGCTCCTGACTCTGCCGCCGACGTTCGCGGCCGCTCGCAGCCGCCGCTTGCCGCCGCTAACTTCATAGCCCCCACTTAGAAATCAGATTAGCCGCACATTTAGGTGCGGCTTCTGCTGCTCGCGGGGAAGACATCAACAGGGAGAGGTTGCGCCGAGGCCGCCGCCCCCGCCTTCCCTGCCACCCCGCGTCGCACTCTGGCCCCGTCCCCGCCCCGCCACCCCGCTGACCCCCCGCCCCGCCGCCTCCCCTGGCCCCTATCACACCCATTGTCCCCACCCCCCGCCACCGCTCTCTCACCCTCACGTTCAGAGCGCGTTTTGAATGTGCGTGGCAAGTATTGGAACCCTGCGATAAGCAGTCGTCTAGGCTGAACGCGGGAAGCAAATTGCTTGCGGTACAATTGGTTTTGTTTCCATTCGCAGCGACAAGAGCCAAGTGCGAAAACGGTGTGAAGGTCGTTCTTCGAAATTTGTTGAACCAATTGCGCGTTGCTCAGATAATCTACCACAGTTCACAAATAATGACGAATATAACCGCGGATTATAGGTGACAGTATGGTGTAATAAAATTGAAGATGCAACAATTCGTTTTCCTCGGCGCGATTGCCTTTGTCTTCTTTTACACAGAAGTGTACTACAGAGCTGAGTTCATGAAAATAACCTGTTTGTTTTTAAGTTAATACGAGTTGTAGTGCATGCATGCGACCCTTTTCATTTATAATATTAGGCGCTCTTGCATTTGATGAATAATTAAGGTTAGTTTATTTATTTTATTGAAAACTGGTTTTATTATTCATTCTTCTTACATACATCTTAGGAAAGTCAGCTAAACATGTTTACCAGGTAGCTTTTGTACCTACCCCAGCACTTTCTAATTCCTCCCTTTGCTTGTTGGCAACATCTATGACCCATCCTAGTTCATGGAAAACACACAGATTAGATTCTATTATTTTAAATCGTGTCAACATATCACATCACGGGCTTCTGAATTCTAACGACATAGACCCCTGGTAGAAGGGAATAAAAGGCGACGAGTCACGACTTGACGTATGGCCGACTAAGATAAAGGGGAATTACTCTACATTCGATATCAAAGAATGGTTTGGAACGTTGTTACGCATGTATTGGTATTGTATTATCATTAGAAATATAGGCACCTTCTCTCTACAAATTGCATTTTAACCTGGAATTTTTCACTCATGCTACTACATCATCCTACTACATTTAATTTTAGTTCATTCTGGCAATGCAATTACGGTTCATACATATGCATTATTAATGGTTTAACGACAGAATATAGAAGAAAACAAATCACCCGATTACTGCACGCATTATTCAGAAGAATATCTTTCACAGAAGTTTTTTTTTCACATTACGTGTACCAGCAAACAACTCAAAATAATAAAGCTGTATCAAAGAAAAGCAAATGAGGTTTTCTTGCAATAATACACACTTTATTCTGCGGTTTAATCTTCAGACTTTGAAGAGGTGAGATGAGAGGCCACAACTTGCGCAAAACAGCACGTGGATGTTGTATAGTTTCCGAAGTTTTTCTTTATCCATTTTTTGCTTAGTAGCTCTTTGAGGGGTATATGTTACTTGTTTTTCAAGCCGCAAACAATGGCGCGCCGTGCTATTGTTCGGTGTTCCGAGAAAGCGGATAAATCCGTAACACAAAAGGCGACATCGCACGTAACGTCCAATCTTGAAAGAGCAGCACTTGATCTTCCTTCGCTGAAAAATCCGAAAAAAGCTGAAGAGCAAAACGAGAAGGCAAGAATATTAGACTCTAGTTGGTGTTTAATGATATAATTTTATATTTCCATCGGCAAGTGTTCATTCAAGTCTGAAATGCGAACTCAAACTGTCAATTAGTCGAACATTCTTTCCTGATTCTGAGATTCTAATTAACTTTGCTTAGGTCGTCACAATTGCGAGGATTCATTGAGACGTAAAAAAATATGTAATCAGGTATAATTAAAATTCGAAAATTACGTACAAATAATACGGAATAGTTCTAAATGCTGTAATATTAAAAGTCACAATTAGATCCAATTAAAAAAGATTTTACTTAAAGAATTTCCATTATCTTTGAAAATGGAGATACAGATATATAAGTTGACTTCAGAAACGACAAAGCAATATTATTACCAAGGCGATCATTTTGTATAAACATAAATATGCCCAACTCGTATTAACAGAGATAAAGAAAGCACTTGTAAGAACACAATGTAAGAAAATAATTAAATGTTTGAATATAAGATGTGCTAATTGCTTATATTCGCAAAAAGGATAAAATATGGAATCTCTCAGAAAAGGTAAATACATGCAATTAGGCTGCAAAAGTGATAATGTGTTTGAAACTCGCCCAGGAAGGGTGAATTTCATAGAAAACCAACTGATAAGTTAAACAGATGATTGTGTTTAATGTTTTCTTTCGAAAACAGAGTTTAGTTAGATAATTAATAATAATAATAATAATAATAATAATAATAATAATAATAATAATAATAATAATAATAAAGTATATAAGTACATTTAGAAAGATTCTAAGTATTTTCGATTTCCTTGTTCAGTACGAGATGGTTCGGGAAGTTTATGACCTTGCGTTTCTCTGATGTAACAATCAGTACGTTGCCAAGCCTATTTGCAACCCTAGGGAAAATGCCTTTCCTACCCTCGCGTATGCAGATTCTGAAGGGAACGTGCGGGGCGTTCTTCTCCACAGCCTCCCAGGCCGAATTGGGGGACGCGCAGGGAACGGAATGCAATGGAAAGGAAGATCGCGCGTGGCGCGCGGCGCGTTGTTGGCGGAGGTGCTAAAGCATTTGCATGAAAGCGATCAGAGAATCTACTGTTCGAGAAGGTGCCAGCAACTCTCTGATATTCAACATAAAATATCAATTTCTTGCACCTAACAGGAATCGGAATCGCCACCTCCGAGCTTTTGGCAAGCTCGACACGTTTACGATCGCCGCTACCGATCCTAGTAATCTAACTCCGAAATATCAACTCCTCACAAAAATGTATGTGTTGAGTGCCATCAGTCTCCCTCATCCGTACTCGATTCTGAGTGAGTTGCCTTTCACTGTAGGAAAGGCGGTTTGCTCTGCCTTTCCTTGGGCGATGATCAAATGAATATTAATTATGGATGAATGATTCTGGATGATATGCTGTTTCGAGTGACAAACGTGGCACGGGAGAACCCACCCATGACACAGTCAACTTTCCCCTGACATAGTATTTGACATATTGCAAATATAATTTGTCTGAGGGTAATTACCACTAATGAAGCAAGGTAGATAAGGATATTCGGAATAGCGATACAAGAGATACTCTTTCATTATGTGATGTCCAACGTGAATCATTTTGACATTAATCTTTGACAATCACAGAGATACTTATTTTTATTTCATATTTATTCTTAGGATAGATGTCTTTTCCCATTATCTGTATTAATCGCCGATATGATGTGCACGTTCCCGATTCTTTCATACAATCATGTGTTTTTATTGTTTATATTGCTTCAACGCAAGTTTTGTTGCTCTTTTTGAATTTCAAAATGTTGAAATCAAACATTGATGGTATTACATTAGCAATGGATAAGTCAGCAGGAACAATCATCCTTTCGCTTCTACCATAATAATGCAAATATATCTATGAACATTCATATGCAATACATAAATTGTTCCATCCAGAACGTAACACGTTGGAATATAATTTGGTTTTCGTATGTATTTTAATCTCCATGACTAAATTATGAATTGATTTTACGTACAAATTTTAGTTGAGGTAATAGTGTTGGCAGGTCGCTTCAATGTCTGTTTGTTTTTTCACCTGAATCCATTTTGGAATTAATGTTCGTATAAACCCAATGGATCTTTAATGTCGTAATGAAGCTTCTTAAATACCCATCTGGAAGCACTAAGCAACTTCTATTCCATCATTGTATGTGAAATAATAATCATGAAAATGAAATTGAAAAATATGTTGAAGGCGAAAGTAAATCAAGTTGAAGTAGTAGCTTCAACAAATCCAAGCTTTTATGTACGGGATAGAAGCAATCTGTCTAACTTTAACATGTTACGATGTTTGGGCACTATATTATATTCTTGTTAAAAATACGGGCCACCGTAAATAATTGCGGTAAGTTGCAAATTCCCAGACGTCAAGACTCGAACTACTTTATAGCAGGTAGCCTCGGTATATGATTTTGCGTGCAAATTGAGGATCATGCAAAATTGACGTGTCCTGGAAAAAGGAGAATAGACGTTTAATTTGTAGGCAAACATTTACACGTTTTCACAAATAAATATAAAAATGTCCCATAAAAAATGTATAGATGAGTTTTTCGAGTACACGAATTGAAATCCATTTAATTCATCATTTCATTTCTTTATCAGTTAAAATATGCAAAGTATGAGAATATCACAAAAACAATCTCCGTGCAATAAAACTCGACCTTCGGTAGTTGACTTCAAATATCTGTAGAATTGAGAAAGTAGGAAAATGAGGTAGCAAATCGGAAGTTCCTATCTTCACTTCCATTAAAATCTCGGAGGATATCTCGTTTCCAAGAGGTTGCAGTCAGTCGACGCCGTCTTGGCAGGACGTGACGAAACGAGATTACTTAGGAAGGGCTTAAAACTGCGTAAAAGACGTTAAGGAAGGGGTTGGAACGAAATGAGAGGAATTTCCTGCCGATAAAACTTGGGAGCAAGGAAGCGACATTCTGTAAACGGGGCACTTCGAAGCGTTCTGCATCATTCGCTCCAGTCCTTGGGCCGAACCCCACCTACACTGTTTTTCAATTCTGCTCCTCTAGCCGTAGGCGGGTTTACCGCATCAGCCAAATTCAATTCAGGATCTCATTTTGGTATGCGCAGGAGGAGGCGGTCGGCGGCGAGCGCTGCGAGCAGCCAGAGAGCGGAAGCGCAGCGGCGGGCGGGGACGGGGGCGGGGGCGTGAGACGACCACGTAAGACAGAGGACAAGTTGAGGACGCAGTAACGGGGATAGAAATGGAATCAATTGTGTGTGTTTTGCGTAGTCGAGATTGCAGGGCCGTCCCCATCAGGCGAGGCTATTGGCGGAACCGTGAGTGGTGCGGCGGCTGCGGCCTACCCGGAGGCAATAGTCGTCGCTTAGGGCAGTGTGGCGCGCCGCGGGTAGCACAAGTGGGTGACGGACCGAGGAGGGGAACGGTCGTCGCAGGCAGCGTCTGCGCCAGCAAGACGCCGTCACTGTGGCGGAATGGAGGTGAAGGAGGTGGTGAGGATGGACGTGGGGGTGGTGGCGCGAAGACGCGCCGGCGCGGGCGGGGCTTGGAGGCGTCGCGGCGGTGGTGCGCAGCGCCGGCAGCGCGGGAGTGGGCGCGGGCGCGGGTGGCGGGGCGCAGGCGCGTCGCGATCGCGTCTCGGTCTCGGCGACCTGTTTTCCCAGCAATTACCGACAATTAACCGCGTAATTCGTCAGCGGGCTGCGGGTCCGGGCCGGGCGCGGGAGGTGGAAAGCGTCACGAAACCGGAAGACGAGGAAGAGCGGAGCGGAGCAGCGCGAGGGGGAGCGGGGCGGGGCGGGGGCGGGGCGGGGGCGGGCCGGGGCCTCGTCTCGCAGCGCGACGCGCACCTTCGGCGTCTTCACCCCTCCTCTCTCCTTCCCCTCCCCCTCCCCGCCGGCCGCTCTGCAGGCGCTCGGCGGCAGGCGCAGGCCGTTCTTCTTGCTGCCTCTCTGCATTTATCTTCCGTGACAGCCTCGGTCTCCAGTCCCACACGAAAACCGGGGAGGTGGGCCGATAGCGCGTGTAAGACATTTTGGGCGAATTTCCGGTAAGGACTGAAAATTTAATGTGGCCTTTCTTCTTGCGTAGTTATTGAAACGAGGCTGCTGAGCGCTCCGTGGGGCGGGGCGTGGGTGGGGGTGCGGTCTGACTGGAGGACGGGGGCAGCACCCCGCGGCTGCAGCCCGCCTGCATGCCGGCACACGCGGAGCCCTTGGGGGAGGCCCTACTTGAGATTAAAGTAAGGAAACTAAAGGGCATTGTGGATAAACTACCAAATCTTTACAGCGTCACTTCTTCCAAAAGCCCACTGGGTCACGTGACCCTCCACCATATGCGTAAAAGAAACGCATCTATTTGTTTATTCATTTATTTTGAAATAGCATGCGATATTCGTATATTACCTCGCATTACTCTTAACCTTTTGCGTCGTCATAGAAGAGAATGCGATGGGGAGACTTAGGCAACATAGCTAAGAGCACAGCCTGGTGGCGAACTCACGATAGTTTAACTCGAGAATTCGTTCTAAACTATGGAAGGTGGCAGAGGGGCTATGCAATATTACAGAGCGTTGGGTCTCACGATGATCTGTGATCGTATCGATTGACTAAGATGTTACTAACCTACCCTAATGGTCGTAAGATTGGCAAGGAAAACACGAAATTGTATGAGAAACGTTTTTGCATCCTTACTTGATTGAGGCGTAGATACACCCAAATCGGAAAATAGAACTAATATAAAAGAAATAAAGCAAGAGATGTGTATTGAAAAATTACATTTGCAACCTTTTTGGTTTTGATACACTCTTCTTAAGCCATAGGCGAGGCTCCACTCTATTGTAAGAAAAGACTTTGCTAGACGGATTCATTCACTTGCTCGTTTTGAATCGTGAATTCGGATTGTTATAGTTATGGTAATGACAATATACCGACCAACGTTTTTGTTTTTTAGTATTATTGTTTGTTAAATAACAGTAAATAAATTTGAATGAAGGTTCTTTATTATTGTCCTTTAATTTCCAGATGGATGAAAAACTCAACACCAAAATTCTTTACTTTGTGTGATCATGTTTACGATGTAACTGAGAATACAGGCCAATATCAAAAACTGAGTGAAAAAATTAAAATAAATGAGACAAAACAAATAATACAACTTACAACAAGTACGTGAAATGAATAGAAAGCTGAAGAATTGTTATCCAAGATAGGGATTTGGAATGAAAGGAAAGAAGAAGATCGTAAGGGAGTCAAAAAAAGACTATAGTTTGTTACACATTTCTTAAGGAAGGAATATAACAACCAGCTTTATTAAGTATCTAAACGTTTTGCACAGATTGTTTACAAAAGTTGTGTTTCGAAACGAAATCTCTCTTACTCATCAAAGATAGCACGCAATGCTCTTTAAAAGCAGTAAGGTGGTTAAGCCCGTTTGCTTGTCCATGTGTTAGAGCCGAGGAGGCAACGCGCCACTCCGCTCCAGTGCTAGCGCGCGCCACCTGCGTCCCCGGCAATCACAGGAGACGAGCGAGAGCTGCGAACGACGTCCCGCCGTGCAGCACGGGGCGAGCACGAATTGACCGCCTCGCTCGGCCCGGAGAAGGAAGTGGGCCCTCATAAATCGCACACTTCCGCTTCTCGGTTGCTGCTCGGGGTGAAGAATAGCTACATGAAGCAAAGATTGATGGGCTGAAGAAGGGCTTCCGTCAAAAATGAACAACGGGAGATAACGAAGAGGCTAAGAGGAAGAAACGGAAGCTTATTAACTTCGGTACATCGTGGAAATTAAACCGACAACCTCATCAATTCTCTGAGGCGCTGAGGCCCAGCGCGGTGCTTTAACTGTACTGGAAAGGGTCGAAAATAAGGACTGATAATCTCATTTGGAAATTGCTGGATTTTAAAAAGGTTTCCTCTGCCTTCAGAGAGCGCGCCCTCGGCGCTTGCTTCAAGAATACACTTCAGTGGCTGCTTCTAGACGACCCAGAATTAACTCATGCCAGTCAATTTACTGGTCATGGCACTAAGTATTATAGTTTAGCGCTAGAGCATCCGGGATTGTACACTTAACTACTCCGCTCAATGGTCGTTTTGACATATTTGAACATTCTATGTGACGATTACTCAATATTTTGTTGCATTGCTGATTCTTTTTTACTTTCTTCACGTCATGATAATTTATAATCATGTATATTTCGAATAAAATATTAATATTAATTATTTAACTACACAAAACACAAGAACGCGCTTCACATTAGTAAAAGACACTTCTAAGAATAATTTCCAAAAAAATCTGGAAAGTTTTCATGTGTACAAACTGAAATATTTTATCTTAGAACCTCAACATGTAAAGTCAACTTCGATATCAAATGCAATTTCTATTCATCGACGGACCTGTCATTACAGTCATTTTCTTCATGTCATTCCGAAACATCATCCGGAATACCTCGCAATAGCCGAAGACTTCTGTGATACGTATTATAGAGACTCGCATATGTAATAAATACTATTTTTCACATCTTGGACATTTTTCCACGAAAGGAAAGATGAAACTATATCCACTTCGAAACAATTGTGCGAATAGAATTGTCTGTTACGTTTTCCATTGAAGCGGAAATGAAATTCGGGAGATACATGGAATGATAAGAACTGAAGAATCCAGCAATAACAGGCAGAGACGATTCGTGGAAAGTGCAAGAATGTGGTGCAACTCCAAGGGGAGCTCCTCGTAGTGGCGAAATTACTCCCACCAGCGGAAAAAGTAAAGAGTTTAATTAATAAAAGTTTAATTTTTATTGGACCAAAAATATTTCCGATGCCGAGGTGGCTAGAGCGTGTACCGACTCAGCGCCTCGGTCAGAAGGGTCGCGTATCCGAGTCCCGCCATGGTTCTTTGTCCCTTGAATTCTCGGCTATCCGGGAGACGCCGCGTCGTTGGCTGGGGTGCCGACGTTTCGCCTGACATGTCGCAGGCTTCCTCAGGGCAGTGAAACCTCAGCCTCAGGCCCCTGCCCTGAGGAAGCCTGCGACATGTCAGGCGAAACGTCGGCACCCCAGCCAACGACGCGGCCTCTCCCGGATAGCCGAGAATTCATGGATGCGAGCCGCGGAAGCTAACATATACATTTGTTTGTCCCTTGCCTTTCATGTAGGTGTGTTGTGACGGAGGCCCTTGTGAGTCTGCTAACCACAAATCGAGGATATTTACTTGGCTGTCCGGGTGACTCCGCGTCCATGGCCAAGGTGCCGACGTTTCGGTCGCCATTCTGCGACCTTCCTCAGGGCGTAATGCGGCATTACCCGGACAGCCAAGCCTACTGACTCCCGCCGCGGAAGCCTTCGCTCTCACCAACCGAGGAACTCGAATGCGTGCCTAGTGTAAAGATTAATGTGTCCCCAAGAGGGACGTAGTGGATACCCGTCGCAGATAGTCGAAATTGGAATTCTCTGAAGCTGGAGAAAACCCCCGGAGAAAAAATCGTACATTATATGAAAAACATCTAAAAGTGACGAAGACTTAAATTATGTTGCAACATGAAATGGAGTAGGTGCCGAAATGACACCCTTGGGCGTTCTAGTCTTAAAACTCAAATTCTGTGGATTTTGCTTCGAAAGTTGTTACAGATGCTTCACCTTGAGTGGTTTTCACTAGATTTTTGTTTCCAACTTGTTCTGTAGGGCAAGCCGGGATTGATGCTCCGAAGGGGCTGATTGGCACGCCGAGCATCGCTCACGTAACTTCCATTAGCTGTGTGTCACGTGTGAACTGACGAACTTCTAATAGAAGCCTCTGTATGCTCAGTGCGACCCGTCATCTAAAATTTGTTTTAGAGCTTCGAAACTAATTTTCGTAGTTCACTGAGTGTCTTCAGTAATCCTGGAAAGGAAATATTTTACTTCTCTTTTTCAGCAAAGCCTTCAAAAAAGATCTTGATTTTCGTGCATCAATTTTTACATTCTTGCACTTTCTTCGTAAAGAGAGAAAGTTATTTAATCATAAGTCGGAAAACGGGGAAATTTCGGCAGAAACATTCTTATTGCCGGGCCCTGGTAATTAAAAGTGAATAAAACCTGTTGCTATAAATAGTATATTCCCCCTCTAACACGTGGTGTAGTCACAATCTTTGTTTTGTGCGTCCTTGTTATTGAAAAATTTATTGACGGCGAAACGTTGGCTGTCCGCCTGTCCGTCTATCTATCCGTCTGTCAACGCTAACTCCTCTATCATTCAGCCCATTTTTCCAAAATTGGGTATTCCACAATCGATCTCAAAAGACTTGTGGCATCGGTAGTTTCAATAGGATATTTTGATTTTTGGGAGCACTCTGCATGAAAAAACATTGAAAACTTTTCCCAAAAAAATTCAAAATTTTCACAAAAATGGCATCAAATATTTTGATTAAACTTACTCCTTGTATAACGTAAAGGACGCTTAATAGAATGGTGCAAGTCTCATATTCGCTAAAATCAATGATTTTGAAAATTGCAAACGTGCAATATTTTTAGCATTTTCATACAAGTATTTTGTTGAAGGTAGAGATTTTTCTTAATGAAATCTGTTACTTAAGATATAGATTAGATATAAGTGTTCGCGAAAAAATAAAAGAGCTAATGACTGAAGAACAACAAAGCTCCCGGTCGTGGAGGTGTTCTTATTGAATTGTTGAAACATGCCCCTGATGTTGCCTTGAAATATTCGGCAGAAATTTTTAATAAATGCCTGAAAGGAGAAGCGGTCCCAAAAGGTTGAAAAAGTGCATATCACTTTATAAGAAAGGAAACATCCGTTTGCTCCAATTACAGGGGCTTGAGTGTCATCCCACAAACAGAGAGGCTGAATGGACGGGTTCTGAGAGGTCGCATTGAAACGGATATGATGGAACTAGAAGAACAGATTGGATACAGATCTGGTCGATCCTGTACAGATAATCTATTTTGTCTGAAACAGCTGGGGTAAAAAGTCTATAGCCTATGGATGCGCATTACATCTAGTTTTTTTAAAAATACGTTGCGTCTGACTTGACGCAACGCGTCTCTAACCCCCGGGGGGCGTTGAGCGCTTTGCGCTTGGGAGTAATCCTCTATTAATAATCGCACTATATTTATATGAGTAATCCTTCATTAACATTATCTGTAATTTAATGTCACGTCTCATCGCAGTCAGTTCGCATCGCAGTCGAGAGGACCGCCAGGTAAAATATCCGCGTACACGCCTCCTATTACGGGCTCCTGGGTCACTACCAAGCGGTCAGAATGAGGTAGGGTTTAGAACACTTTACAGGCGTTGTACTAGCCGTAACAAATTTCGTTTAGTCGTAACAAATTTCACATGAGGTTCAACAGGGATTCTATGGGGATTGAACCCGGAACCTCAGTGGTGAAAGGCATGCTACTTCGCCACTGGGCCACGAAGCACTAGTTTTTGTGGACCTAAGAAAAGCGTTCGATAGTGCACCAGTGGAAACCTTGTGGGAAGCAAGAGAACAACATCCACAGGCATTACATAAGTGCTATAAAAAGATTCTATACGTGAACGGTTACACGAGTTACGCTGCTTAATCATGTTAAAACAGATACAACAAAAGGCGATTAAGGTGATGTTGTTGAAAAGAAAAGATTGTTAACGTACGGCCACTTACAAAACTGGATTCAGAAAGGCTGCCCAAAAATATATAACTGGACACCAGCAAGACGGCAGAAAACAGGTCGGCCAAGAGTGAAATGAAAGGATGGTGTAACAGTGGCAATGGAAAGAAGAGATATATTACCATACTCATGGCCTGCCAAAACAAAATGACTTCTTGGATAAGATAAATTGCCAATATAGGGCTGTAAATATCGCTCATATATATATATATATATATATATATATATATATATATATATATATATATATATATATATATATATATATACATTTTTCGCGAGATGCGATTAGACAGATTTGCAGGTGCAAGGTGTAGATGCCGCAGCAGTCGACGGTGTAGTGCGGTGGAAAACTTGTCTCAGGGGAAAAGGCTCCCTTCCTCTCCTTGCTCTTACGATAAGGACTACTTGTACTTGCGGACGTGCAAGCGATCTAACTTTTCGTTATCAACTGGTGATGTTTAGTTATTTTTTAGATTTATCTTTCTTTTATTTATTAAAGATTTGCTTCTCTGTATAGCTCAATTGCAAGTAGAGCAACTTCGCCATTCTCGTTTGTTGCAAAAATTGATTTTTTTAGCGTGAAACTTGAAAAATGAAATGATATTTTGAACTGAACTTTCGAAAAAGGAAAAGGAATATTTTGTATGTAAAAGAAATAAAAAGATTAAACCAAATTAAAGGATGGCTTTTAAATACTTAATTTTGAAATTACAGAGACTTGTGAAGTTCCTGATGTGAGGCTGTTCTGTAAGACCAAACGTTGATGAACGTGTTTGCATTTATCTGTGCAAAGAAAACATTGAAACATTAATTTTGAGATTTAATAATATTTGACACCATCTCGGAAGTATTGCGCCAACCTACCCCATTCCAACCTACCCCACGCATGCACCAAATTACACGACACGATGAGTTCGACCGGCAAACATTCAGGTAGAAAAGTACATAAAGTTGCCTAATAAATGTAGCTTCCACTGATACATTCAATATTTTCAAAACGAGACTGGAGTATCGTAAAAAATTAAATTTAGTGTCAATCAGGCCCGATTTCCCTACACAAGCCAGGCATCACAAAGCACCGTGTTGCATTGCGGGTTACATTCATTTGCACCTCGCCTGATTTGTGTGATATCAATAATTTCAAAATGAACAACTACCCTGTTGCAAATAAAGTAATAGTAAGAACTTGAAAGTAATAGTAAGAAGTGTGAATATCATTTATTTATCTAAAAACGAGATATGTACATTAGAAAATGCTCTTAAGAGAACTTAATTAAGAATGCTCTTAAGTAAGAAACAATGGGCCTAAACAGATTTTTGTCTGAGGCTGTATTCTCGTGCCCTCGAAGCAAACAGCAAGATACCTCATCACGTTGTCGAACATGTGTGTCGGACACGCACCCTAACCCCGACGCTAATTACAGCAGTGTCGGGAGAACGCTAACAAGAGATCACGTGCCACATCATGTGGCGGCCCTTTGGGACAGCGTGCCACCTGCCCTGTCCCCTCCCCCGCCTCCGCCATTGCCCCTGCCCCTTTACCCTCTCCCATCCCCCGCGCCGTGCCCTGCTTCCGCGTACCGCACCTACTGGCACGTTTCGCGCCCCCCCCCCATTTCGCTGCTGTCCCTCGCTCCCGTCCCCTGGCTGTTCTCTGACCCGACACCTCAACCCCGGCGCTATTTTGTCTCTGAAGGTCTGCTCTGCGTCAGGTAGCTAACCATTTGTGATGATGTGATGATGTCTTGAGTTGGGGACGCTACGTATGTACGTAATAGATTTGTCCTCTTTAATTGAATGATCGATTCATAAGTTCGTAAGAAAAGTGTCTAAAATGAGTTTGATTAAGGAATAATTTTCCTTTAAATAAATGTCCAAATTTCTCGTTGGAAATTCTGGCCTTTGCAATGTGTTTATCCCATCTCACATGACACGCAGTTCATATGACCTTTAGTCTCGCCTACATTCATTCATCATGACGCCTTGCTTCTCGTTCACCTGCTACATTTAATATTCTACAATAATCTCAGGTCTTAATCTCTATAGGTAGTATCGTGCCTCACAATGAAATTACTCGTTCATTATTCAATTAGAGTTAATTAACCCGCCGTTGGTCAATGGAAAACGTTGTGCTCAGTTTCAAATACTAGTTTCTACTGCGAGCTTCTTAAGAGATATGTTTTTTATACTCCACCTCGCTTTCTCCGAAAGTATCAGATGTATGATAGGAAAATATGTGCAGCTTCTTCATCAGTAGTAAAAAGGTACGTCTCAGTTCCATCAAAATCGAGATGTTAACATTTACGCTTGGCTTGCTATGGCTGGGGTGCATTCCTACAGGCTCCAAGACCTTCTTAATGCAATATACTGGTACATCCATTACACGCGAATTCGCGTACTCTCACATTCATTTATATAGCCACTCACAAACACCCAGTGACATGTATGATTAGTATATATGTTCTATAATTCATCCATGTGCAGTAGACGTTTCATTGTAGTAAACGTTACCATTATGTTATTACGAGATTCCCTGGCAGAATCTATTTTTGGCGTGTCATCGTATACTCAGTGTTTGAAAGGAAACATATGAATCTTTCTCTCGCCTCGCCTCTTTTGTTCGTGTTCCGCTCG
>BOPP01000121.1:724788-742909 GCA_017312745.1 Gryllus bimaculatus | reverse complement strand
CAGCGTGCATGCCTCACCCCGATCGACTGCCCTCGCTCAACCCGCCCCCGCGCTGACGCACCACCTCCAATAGCAGGCCACAATACATCACAGACGCCCTGAAATTACACGGCCAGCGGAACTTTATGATGACTTGCACGCGAGCCTCGTACAGGGCCTTTGAATTAGGGAATCTCCTCATTAATCACGGACAGTTAAAGGACAAATTATCGGTCATTATTCATATTCGTTGCAGTTCCAAGAACAAATATAATCTATAAGCGCATTGCGGAATATTAGTGGTGAAAATGAGTCAGTTCTCATTGACGTGAACAAAGAAAGAACGTGTTCCTTGACTATGGTAAGTGTAATATTGCTACTGATTTGGGAAAAAAAAAATTTGTGCATTACATTACCATTTCGTTTTTAAGTATTATTATGTATTTCATATGTAATATTAATATCCAGTTTCATTCAAACATTGATCATGAACTGCTCTGGGAAAATATCATAAGTCCGGAAATTATTATAGTACAGTATAACTGGGATGTATATATAATAACAGTATTAAAAGTTTTACATGTTTTTTGGTGTTTCTATTAGCGCTTTTCAAATTTCCTTGGGCTATTGTTGGTGAGAAATAACAGCTACTGAATTGCATTCAGAGTTTGATTCCGACACTGTGAAACATTACTACCGAAAATTCAAAGATCTTTAGTTAGTGTTTTGTGTCCTTGAAAATAAATTCTGATATCTATTGCGAGTTTTGATTAGTAAACGTTAATACACTCCACCCCAAAAATATATTTCCACCTATTGTATTCAATCAAAACACATTGCTTACAGATGTGAGAATATAACATGCGCCTTAATTCCCTATACTAAAATACAATAATGTTAACATTTTATTAGATATTAATTTGCAAGTTTCAGTATGTAACGAGGTCACCTGCAGATTTTGGTAAATCACATAAATTTTCCCTAAAAGTTATCAATCATGTCTTCCTTAGAAAATCTCAAAGGAACTCATGAGAAACGAAAACTAGTGCGTCTGGAGGGAACAGCATAGGCGCTCAGGCACATACACGCCATCTGGTAGGAATATATTTGAAAATCTTTAAGGCGCGTTTTTTGAATTGTGTTCAGAAGCAGATGGAATGAAATGAATCAGTGCAACGAAATATATGCACTTCTTTTATCAAATAAAATATTGGTAAATGGACTGTAAAGAAAATAAAAGGGCTTAAATTCATGTGAAAACCACCCAACATAAACTATTTTCACAAGATCTTTGTTACCATTTCACGTTTGTGCAAAAAATTGTTTTATCACAATATATTAACTTAGTTTTCGAACAGGAGTCTATTTTAGTTCATAATTACAAATTAACAAATTTTTTGAATATTTTCGTGTACATGCCGGTTTTGTTGGCTCAGGGCCTTGCAACAGTGTCCATGAATGCATAGCCGAATATTGCAGTTTCAGATCCGCGTATGGCATAGGCGTTTTTATCATGAGGTTGTGCCGTAGTTTGCTTCCCACACGATCAATATTCAATCTGAACTATCACTACATCTATAATAATATTCCCATACATCACATGCAGTTTTTACTGGTTTTTGACTAAATAAATCCAAATCCATAAGTGTTAATTGTCACGCGTGTTATATTCTTCTTCCTGTTAATAAATTGAGTGAGAATGTTATGCATATTGAAATCAACATAAAGATCATGATTATGTAAGAAATTATTAATTATCTTTTGTAGTAATGCAGACCAAAATCTCGTGTGTTGCTTTTGCTTTCACGTATTTTTTGTTTTCATCTACGGGCACAGATGAGATATGAAAATTAACAGACTGAACGCACGTCAGTGATTTATCCTCCCAATTTATTGTTGTCTAACGTAGAAAATAAAAAACTTTAAAACGTGTGTAATTGTCACTATTATTGCTTATTTAAGTAGAAATCACGTTTGTCAATCCTGTAGTTAAAATGTAAATATTGTAACGATATCTTATATACTCTCTTCTTTATCGTGGGGAGGAATTGGGTCAGGAGAGTACTAAGTGAGAGTGTATTGTTTCTAAGCACATGGGCAATGTGAGCCATAAGTCCCCTAAATGTAGTGTATGTGATACATTGATAGGTGGAGGTGTTTCTGTGTAATACAGATTTTTCGTGAGTACATCTTCTTCTTTAATTTAAAAACCGTTTAAATAGAAATACGCGTTGCGAAAACAGTTTTTCCACAACCCAGGAGTTGCTCTAGATGGCTGTTATTCGAGCGAGGTCCTTTTAGTAGCGCGCGTTCTATTAGTTGATTTGCACGTATGGGCAGCTCTTGCACGCAGAGAAGTGGAACGGCTTGTGTACGTTCGATTTCTAATTAGTGCGAGTGCCTGCCTCCGTCTAGTGGCAGAACCGTAGCAGACGGAACTCCGCATGCTCTGGCGGCCACCTTTTCCTTTGCTTCAGGAGTGAAAAAGAATTTCTCTGAAATGGTATTCTATTAAAGATTATTGTTTCGAAAAACCGTTTAATTGCAACTGCATGAAAGCCGACTCTATTTCTTGTTTACATACTTGACATGATTCAATGAAATCCAACTGGAGTAGATTATTAACATCGGTATATTTTGGGGGGTAACTCACCACAAAATACACAGTAACTTGGAAAAGTATTGGAAAGGAAGAATCGAGCGCATTCCACGGCTGAATTTAAGGTACTGGTTCGCTCTGCAGTTGAAATTATTCGAACGAAAACGCGAATGCGTCCGATCAGAGCAGCTAACTGGAATTTTGGATTTTTTTGGAGGTAGTGGTCGCTTTCAACCTCGCAATTTAGCTGGTGCACCTTTCAACCCAGTCAGTGAAGTGGTACCGGAAGCGCGACGGTAGGCAGTTGCAGTCTTACAGCTAACTTCATCCGCAGTCACTACTAACATTTATACAGAATAAGAAATGGAAATCGAAGGCACGGAAACAGTAAGATCCAAAGCACTACTCTTAATTCTAAACTACTTTGTTGTAGAAGTTAGTGATGCTAAATAGCACATACTTTCTTGCTTTATTTCTAACTTGTACAACTATCGGGCAAATTTAAAGAGTTTAATGAAAATGAGACATGTTCCATTATAAGCGTCCTTTCCTCTATCCGTAGAAAACATTTAAAGAAAATATTGAGAGCTGTTTTTGAGAATTGTTTTTTATATTCCATTAACTTCAAGCAACAAATACGCGATATCCACTCGTTAAAAAACACTATTTTTTTAAAGATCAGATATTTAGAAGATGATTAAAATGATAAAAATCTCTATCTTGAATATTCGACTTTTGCCATGTTAAGAATTTGCCTTTAGAGAGTTCTCTGAGAATAGTACCAACAACAATGTTTTACCTTCCTTTGATACATACAAGGAGAAAATGTTATGAAAAAATGAGACGCTTTTGAGAAAATAATTCTTTACCAATTACCTGTATTTCAAGCAAAATTTCACAAAAAGTATTCATATTTTCGAAAAAAGTACCGTAACTAATTTCAAGACCTTTCTTTGAACAAAAAATGTTTAGTTTCTGTTTTAAAGGAAATGCTTGACATCTGGTTTGACTCCCATGCTGTAATAGATGCGTTATATAAATAATTTCTTGATATTACGTAATGGGTTTCTAGGTGCTGAAGTGTCATATTCGCTTTCAGTTTACTCGGCACTGGACTTGGGAGCGCTTATCGATCGGTGGAGCTCTACGGGACCCTCGTACCTTTCGCAGAAGTTCGTCTTGAAATATTACATTAGAAGTAAGCTTGTTGCCGAAATTAGAGCTATCGGGACCAATATTCCTGTTACACCTTTCCAATATCAGTCACGTCAACCTTGCAGGGATGAAAAATGCGAAGACGGAAAATGGGGGAGTACCAGGGAAGCTTTGGAGGAGACAGAAAAGAATTTCATAATTAGATTTATTCGAGTGTAAAGGAAATTGAATGAGTAAGCCTTGGGAGAGAGGTCTTCTTGAATAGCGATTCGTCTAGTAGGCGGAACTGTGGACCCTGTAATGACGAGGAAACTTGAGGCTCAGACCACAGATTTGTAACATTAAATGCAATTTAGCCGTGGTTGTTTTAGAGTGATCAATGCTGTAGGAATTTGTGATCCTTCAAATCCATATAACAGATTTGTAACAGCATCTAGTCACAAACTATACCGGTAGCAATGTGAATTGTTAATGTGCCAATAGAAAACACTCTCTAATTTTTTGATGAAATCTTTATTCACAATTTGTTCTACTATGTTTGATCATTTGGCAAAAGATTACAAAATAAGATGAAACAAGAGTGAAGGGTTTTAATACGACAGCACTACTTATTTACTGAGAATGCATAGTAATAAACGTAATAAATATAATATTTGTAGCGATGAATGATAATAGCTACGTAGTCTGATAGCTTTGTTTAAAGTTTGCTTGCACGTTATTTATAGAATATAAAGCTATGCCTGAGGTCGGGATGCTTTTACTGTTGTCCAAAGAAAGATAATTTGAATTATTTGGAGTTTTTCTGTCTTCTGCTGCATTCTGTGTTGGCCTAATAATCTAAATTTGCAAGTCAGCGCGCATAGTACGTATTAATAAAAATTTTAGAAACATTAGAAAAATGTAATGAGGTATTTGTTTATAAAATAGAACGTTTGACTAAAATATCTGTATAATTTCCCCAGAGAGTCAATCCATAAGTCCTTGGGGGTTTTACGTAATATCATTTTAGAGACCAGTATTTTATTGCGGTAAAAGAAGGATGATTTCCTGCCAATCATCTAGTAGAGTTTTCGTAGCTGAAGATTCTTTCTTTGGTTTCGTTTGTTCTTATTGTGTGAGTTTTCCAGGAGAGTTTTCGCTCAAAATTATGGTGCATGTTACAATTCGAATTGTGGTAATGGCTAATATATGATTGTTCATTTCTGCTGGAAAACAAGTGAATGTTATGAGTCGAGAAAGCTTCATTTTGTTGAATTCTCCATTTTGGGAACTACGTAGAGATTTCACTTACAATTTTCTAGGATTTTGGATACTTCGTTATTGTCGTTGTTTGTGATCATTTCACCTGTGTCATCGACTGAGATGTCTCTTGTGGTGTCATCTTATTGATGTTGTTCTGCGATGCAAGGTTGTGCCCAGCAAAATTCCTTGAGGAACGCCATATTAAATTAATTGGAAAATAGAGAGTTGATAATGTTATTTTTTCTGATAGTGTTTGTTAGATACAAGATATAGAATGTGAATCATTGATGAATTAAACATTTTTCATTTTGTAAATTAGTCCTAAATTCCATATTTCATTAAATTGTTGACTGATGTCGATGCTTGACTGATGATGTAGGTTAAGCAGTATTATCTAGTTTTGAATATTATGCCCCTCAATAGGTATATTAGTTACGTAGTTGAGTGTTTCGAAAATCGAATTGGCGATGCTTACTTAATTCCAGTTCAATCAAAATTATACTTAATATTCAAGAGGTTTTGTAGGACCTTCGATATAAGGGAGCATCCCTAAGAAACCGTATGAGATGACTTCGTGAGTTGTTTTCCCTACATTAGGAATCATAACATGAGATACTTTCCATTATGATCTTCAACTTAGAATACGATTAAAAGTGCGTGTACGTTTCCCAATTAGAAAGTAGCATTCCAAAGATAAATTAATGGTGAATATCCTTTCTTAGCGGGTACATCAGAACATTATCTGTGATGAGGTCATAACCCAGGTATTTCTCGTTTGAGAGAGCACGAGTTTTTAAAATTGTTTGTGGTCATTATAACTTGTATATGGCGATAATTGAAATGTCTCTTTCAAGAATTCTTTTGTTTGTGAATGATTTCTGCTAGAAGAAACACGGATGTTATGTGAACAACGAAGGTATCTACTTTATTCGATTTTGCCCACTGATCGTAAATGTTACGTACTGATGGAATGGGTTGGATATTTTCTGAGTTGCTTACGTGGTTTCTACAATGAATAGTATGTCAATGCTGTTCAAAAACTATTATTTTGGCGTAATAATAATGATCTATTGACTGTCTGTTTTTAATTATTGATTGATAAATGGGTTCCATAAAATATAAAGAGCCGGGATTGAAGATAAACAAAAATTTAAGATTTATTTCACATTTATTAGTCTATCATATATAAAATACGGCGTTTCGAAAGAAATGATTGTTCTTTCATCATTGGGCTATAACTGTGGTGTAGAGAGTAAATTACGTAGACATTGGTTGATATGTAAGAAAATCAATCAAAATACAGAGAAAAATAACATGTTATGAAATTTATCTTGAATTATATAATAATTAGGAAGAATTCCAAATAAGAAAATGAGATAGCAAGTGTACATCGGCGTTGTGGAATTATGGTAATATCCAAAATTCATAACGAAAGCTTGAGAAGATGTACAAGACAAATTTATGATGTTCCTTCGGCCATGACCGTGAGATCTGTCTAAAGAGAGACATATCTTGGTCTTGGCAAAAGGAGCATCATCAATTTGGCTTGTACATAACTTCTCAAACTTTGCTTGTGAGTGACAATTATTTAAAAATAAATTATGCGTCATTAGAGTTTTGATATTGAGGTGCTGGTATCATGAAAGTTTTGACAGGATATATTTAAAATATAAAAATGTTTATTCCATGAATAATTTTTTCAATTTATTCGTCCAAGTAACATGAGCATATTATTTTTATTGGTGGCCTCTTGTTATTGACAGATCAATTAATCTGAAAACAATTGACAATGGAACACAATGTGTATATTGTTTTAAGAAAATACCTGTCTGTTATTAAAGATGTTAATAAAGATTCATTCTGTGTTCATTCTTTGAGAAGAAGAAGAAGAAGAAGAAGAAGAAGAAGAAGAAGAAGAAGAAGAAAGCTTAATAAATAAGTTTCGACCGTCTTATTGTGGCGATCACGATACCACGCTATGTGGAAAACGTGGGCTTCACATACTTACACGCGGCGTCTAAGATCAGTGGCATGACTCTGGCTACAGACGTCTTCGTCATCACATAATGGCAAAAATGTTTCAAAATTATGTATTATATTGTGGCCAATAAACAAAACTTACAACAATATTACAGAAGAAAACATCTCATTCGAAAATAGTGTTCGAGTTTCGACGGTGACAGGACTTCCGAACTAGCTTGTTAGCTAGATAGAATTAAGCCGCTGTCTGGAGAAGAACTAGCGACCTGTTGCTCTGATCGATAGTTTTTCGTTTTTCTCCATCAATCCCAGGTGAACGCTGCAGCAGTATCCTAACAAAAGGGCTACGGACCGCCCGCGATCTTTCCTTCCTATTCCCTTTTCTTTCCTCACCCTATTTACACACACTTACACTCACTTGCACTGTACCACCACACATATCGAGAGACCAGTCGAGAGCTTAGAGCTTGTCCCGGCTGGAGCAAGGCAATGCTGGTGGGAGATACCTGGAAAATCCTCGCAAGCCAACGTACGTACATCGGCTCCGGATCTCGCCAGCCAGCGGGAAAAGATCACCGCCACCTCCAGCGACTGAAACATACACTACACTTATAGGATTTTCGCTGTCATCGTGGTAGTAAGTTTAGCCAGAGAAGTTTTACTTTTTCTGTTACCAGGAAACGCCGGGTATTTCTAATTTGATTTGTCAGTAGACGCACATCAATATGGAATACCGCTCGTCGAGGTACCTTCTATGTTCCCCCACGAAACCAGAGGGCCTTGGCTCTCTCTACTTACCTGCAAAACATAATTTAGCTGTCGTCGACTCGACTAATAGCATTGGCTGTTGACGCGTTCGAAAAAACAATCATCTCATAAGAAAAATACCACAACTGCAATATAATATAAATGAATTTAATTCAAATATATTCAGCCCACTTTACATTCAAAATAAATTAAAACCGATGATAAATACGATGATTTTCAAACAACATCACACTTTATAAGTAATATCTTAATATTCAAATGATCTACACCAGTAATTTCAAGCCACAATAGAGGTAGTGATATTCAATTAGCATATTAGGTGTTTAACCCATCAATTTCAAATATATTAAATGAAAGCTTAGTGAAGTATCATACAAATGAAATTAGGAATCTTTTATCTACGAAACTTAAAACATTTAACGTTTTCTTTGTCTCCCTCGTTCTTAAATACGTTTCATTACATAACGCGTGTGTTAGAGGGGCACTACTCTATTTGTAAATTCAATGACATAGTAAAATAACTGGAGAAGAGCGAGAAAGCGCCCCAAATGCATGCTGAGGTCTGGACGCGCGAATCGTTGATTCGTTGAGATTGTAGGCTACAATATTCCTGATTGGTCCCAAAGAGGTGCGCAAAAAAAATTGCAAGACTGTATGGAACATGACATTTTTTATACTAACCACGAAGTTTGGGGCTTAAATACCGAAGTATATCATTAGAAATACGAGCAACGCATTCGGGAATCGTTTTTCCCCATAGAAATCTGCATGGGAATACATTCATGTCTTAATTTTCATATATTTGGAGCATGTGAGTGCACATGAGTGATTAAAATGTTCCATATTTTTTGCTTTGCCTAACGTGGGCATTCTTGAGGTTTTTTAGCTACTTCACCTGGTGAAGAGTGCCATGGTACCCGTTGTATAATTGTGGTTAGATAATCGACCGCTTAATCTGGGCTTTCGTTTAACTTTACCGCAGTCGAAAATGTTGACTGTATACTATCCAGGTAGATAATGTAAACTTGTAGTTTCTTCAATGACAACAGAGCTAAAGAACAGAATTAGCAGATAACGAAATCTGAAATTTGACCTGTGATCAAATGAAAAATTGATGGCATGTAGTTTTTAACCCGCGTGGTAAAAAAGAAATTAATGTGATTTGCTACCTTGGTGCTACCTTCATGTCAGTATCTAGAGCTGGGTGTAAGTTGTATCTCCGCCATTGTTTTTTCAAGTCCAGAATTATTTGTTAGAGTTATTTTGGATCTCCACAATTCGTTTTTCACATTGTAGTCACTAACTGGTTGATTCGTTAAAATCTTCTTTCTTTATCTTGTACTTGACATTGAGGGCAACATAATGATGAAACTGCGGCGAATCCATATGCGTCAAATGTTTCCGGCTACGTGGGTGGGCATATCGTAAAATATGGCATTGCAAAGCAATGAACGATTTTCATTTATATTAAATAGTTAAAGAGTGGATTTCTTACATTGAGTAAATTCTATGATTTGTTGAGAGAAATCCTAGTATTTTCAATTTTATAATAAACGAAGCCGAGTACCGACAATATCTTCTCTGGGAGGAAATCAACCTACTCGCCTGTAGTGTAAATTTTATGCTGTTTTCGCTTATTTTTGTAAAAAACATTTTGGTTTCGCACTTGATTTACAACAACCAATAAAATTATCCGAATTATGACATAATAATATAAGATCGTCTTATGGCACTCATATTACAATGTAATATTGTAGTTATTATTATTCTAATTAATACGGCATACTGATTTTTTTATATTTCTAATTTCTCTTAACATTCCCTATTATAACAATTATCATAATAATTAAAAAAAAGTGAAATTACCATTCCAATTCAACTCGATTTATTGAGGTTAGAACAACTGGAGACATTAATATTGTCCGTCTAGTTTAGTTCTCATAAAGCACAATTATAATTTCGTATTAAAAACCGTAAGTTCGAACAGCGCAATCTAATATTTCCGTGTCATCTTCACCGCTTCTTTGAGTCCCTCTCAAAGTTCCTCCACTGCTTTCCATCCTCAGCCAGAAGCGATTGCGCAGCCGCCTTAGGCCTGAAAAGTCCGCCTGTGAGGGAACCGCCGACCTACGGAATACGAATAGATAGTTACGTAGTTCCGGGCGACATGGACGGCTGCGCGGAGGGCGCAACTTCCGCGGAAACGTTCCGACGCACGCGGACTCTTCGATCGCAGCGTCCTCCCGACGGGGTACGTGGCGAGGGGGCGACGGGACGGCGGGGGGACGGGGCGACAGGTGGCGGGGGATGGGGGTGACGAGGCGATGGGAGACGCGGCAACGAGGGCGACGGGCGACGGACGACAAGGGCAACTGATTGGCAGGGGGGGCGTCGGGGTGGCAGGGGCAGGGGGTGTCGAGTTGACGGGGCAGCGGGTGGACGGGGCGGGGCGGGGCGGGCAAGGCGGCGGTGGTGTGGGGAGTTGGGCGGGGAATGGGAGGTAGGGCTCCGTCGTCGGGCGCTTGGGTGCGCGTTGAAAGAAAAGCGGCGCCCGGCGTCTCGCGGTGGCAGCCCGCGCCGTTGCGCCCCGCCGCCCATCGCGGGACCGGCGCCCTACAACGCGGCAAAGTGCAGAAAGTTCTAGCACGGGGGGAACGCCACTCGAGAACTCAACTCGCGCTCCGCCCTCCCCATAACAGGGAGGGAAAACTGATCTGCGACAATGCGCCGCCGCAACAACCGGAGGCGAGCGTCCCCCTCCCCCAGCCCGTCCCCCCCCCGGCACTCGCCCCGCCTCGCTTGCCCGCTCGCTCCCGCTCCGTCGCTTGCTCTTCGTCGCTGCGCCTTGCAAGTGGAGATCAGGGAACCGCTGGCGAAAAGATTCCCCGTCTTTGTTCGCCAAGAGGTTCGTCGTGATCTTCTTAGTGGAGATGATCTATATATTTAATACCAAAGGGATATTTTTGAAGTTTCGTTCTCACGTTTTGCTCCAATTTAAATGGTTGAGTGGTGATTCGGAAAGGGTGTCTTGCAATAAGGTTTAAATCAGCGCTATATCAATATTAATGAATGGAAAGTAGACGGTTAGGTTTATTCCTGTGCACGCCGAATTCAGGTGAAGGAGCGTGTTTACACCGAAATCTACTCGTGCTTTAGCTGCCGCCACTGCACGAACGACAAAAATTCGACGAGAAACTTAAATACGCTACGACCAAACATCCCCAGAAACTTTGGAGACTAATAGACGAGACAAAGACAAAGACTAACATAATCTCCCCCATAAACCTCCACTGGAAAACATGAACCTACGACCCACAAACCATATCGAAACCTTTGCCTCAGCCTTGAAAATAGATTCATCTCCCAGGCCACCAAATCCCCTGATGACGTAATTCTACATTTCCCTCAAAACGCCTAATATCTCCACACAACCATCAGGACACTTGGACCATAACTAAAACACGTAAGAAACCAACTTATGCACTAGACGAGACTAAAGCGACTGGACCCGATGGAGTAAAAGCACTGCACTGCGCCGACTCACCAGCAACGGCCATACGTCACCTTACGCTCATCTACAAAGCTGCATCCGACTCCATTACTACCCGATTTGGAAGACAGCCATAGTTAAAAAAGATCCTCAATCTAACAAAAACAGTAGAGACCGACAACGCTACCGAGCTATCGCATCATCCTCATTGTCAGTAAAATATTCGAGAAATCATTCTTCATCGACTATCACAATCATTGACAATCATTTACGACCGACGCAATACGACTTCGCGGGAAGACAGATATCGACTTACAAAGTCTCCGATTTTGCTAGTTACATACGGACCCGACTTCACGCAAAACACCCGTACCGGCACATTCATCGGATTTCACAACCGCTTTCGACACCATAAATCACGACATTTTACATCTAAATCAGCCACACACTCCCCATCTTCTCCAACACCTCCTACGCAGATTCCTTTCCAACAAATTCTTTTAAGTTCGATACTCTCTGCCTTATCCTCCGCCGCCATCCCGCCGGCTCCCTCAGGGCGACGTGTTTCTCCCACTCTCTTCTCCTTCTACATAAAGCGACATACCTACCCTACGTACCCTTAACGACTACTTATACGCTGACGACTTTGCACTGACGCGGACAAGAAATCTACTCCCGACTGCTATCAGCAACTACAACGCAACGCCGACTTATTGAACAATGGGCAACGAACAACGCACTAACAATTAACCCGACTAAATGTGCGCCATCATCTTCTCAACATCACGAAATCCACACGTTCTCCCCCATTTCACGTTAATAGTATTCCCATACCATGAAGCACGACGTAAAATACCTAGGATTGACTTTTGACCGCCGACTTTACTGGACCGACCACGTTCAAACCATTCTCAAAAAGCAATCGACCATTAGTTTCACTGATCTCATTATTTCAAATACGGAAATTGACAAAGACCGTACATCTACAATACATCGTAAAATCGGACAATACTCTACGGTTGCGAGACATGGGCCACGACTGGACTGCTAACTACGACAAACTCAAAAAATGAAAACGCTTCATACGACTAGCATTTCGACCCCGCCAATGACGAGTTACGACACTGTGAAGACGCAACACGGACTGAATTCATAACACATAGACTATTTACGACGCCAGGAAACGGATGACTAAAGCCTTGACAATACAAATTTCACTCCTTTTCTCATCACTCACCACATATTCTCAACACCACTCCACAAATGAGAAAGACACCACCCCCTAGACATCCTTCAACTACCCCCTCCTCGGACCTACTAATCTCACTCCCCCACTAATATTACCACCCCGAAACAATTTAACAATACTTAAAAGACTGCACCGGCAATGACATTGACATCTTACGACTACTTCGAAAACCAGCAGCAAACAAATAAAATAAAATAAAGTCCCCTTTTCATGCTTCCCTCATAAAACAATGAATCACCTAATAAAGAAAACAACAAATTCATCTCATTCACATCCCCACCCTAAATGCACCCCGCCAACCAAACCCACCCCTCTCAAAAGAATCCACTCTCCTGTCCCCATCACATCCTCTTCCCCTCCCCTCCTCTCCGGTCACCTTTTTATAAGGGGGAAGGACAGGAGTTTTTTGTATTTGCTAAGAAGTCTCGCCTGATCAATGGCCACCTCTGCGGACAATGCACAAATGTATATTCCGCAAAAATCAATAAAGCCGGGAACATGACACTGCTTAGTGATGGCGCGGCGTGAAAGTCATGTGTTGATGGCAGTGCTACCTGAGGTTTGACGTAAGATAGTGACGTTTGATAGTGGGCGACCTGAGGTTTGATGTAATCGGCCGCGCATGTACAGGGTGCTGAATGGTTTGCAATTAAGGGCAATACAAACTTGTGATATCACAACAACACATACTCTTGAATTATTGCTAACCTTTGTAAATGCTACATTGCAACTTCTAATCTACTAAACAATGCATCACTTAAACCAAACGAAGTGCTATAGGTTCGAGAAAAATACATATCGAATTGTATGAAAGGTTAAAACAAAATTGCTTTCTGTTATTTAATTTAGTGTCTTCATGTGCAAATTAGTTGCAATTCGTTGCTATATCATTGCAAATTTACTTATTTCCCGAAAGGTTTTAACTTTAACATTTCGGATCGGGAGGATCTATTAAAGAGTCTGGTACGGTATCCTCTCCGCAATTTGGTTTAACCCTCGAAAATGCGAGTGATTGCAAAACCTAACAAAATTCTTACCGTTATTAAACTATTAATGTTTCAAAAAATGGTAAGTAAATTATATAAATATCTGATATTGCGGAACATATTACATTAAGAAATAAACATCTACCTTTAATAATGTAGTTAAAGAGGGCTGTTGAAAAAAATTGAAATTTCAGATATTTTAATAAATATCTTATTTATCCCATGTTATTGAACAAATATTTAAAGGACTATTAGATATGATTTACTCTCTTCTGATCTATTAGAGCAAAAATTTAAAGAACAAATTTGGAATCGTATATGGAAAATTATGTTGTCATATTTTTAAATTGTCACTATTTTTCTAACAATTTGGAGAAAACTGCTCATACGTGAAAAAAAGTACATGGCATTACTTTAAGAGCTACCTTTGAGAAATGTTTCACTATAAAAATCTTGTATAATTTAGAGGAATGCACTAAAAAATTTTAACTTTGGCAATTTTCGATATATTCGTGTTGTTTTTGAAAGTCGTATCTGCACAATTTTAAAGTCTACTTTGCTCTATTTCAGCAAAGACGTCTCTAGAATCATCTTAGAACGTCTCTAAAATGTCGTACGGTCTTCTTGTAAAGTATGCTCTCAAATTAAAAGATCAGTTTAAAATTCTAGTGGACTTGACATTAACCAGTTAGATAAGGAATACCCATTTTGGTGATAATCCTTTTTACAGGTTAGACGCTGCGTGATCTGAAAAAACCATTGCTCTAATTGTTGGAAAAATAGAACATTCATAAGAATTTTCTTTCGCTTTGTGATATCATTAGCGCTAATTAGCACTATAAATTTTTAAACAGGTGTTTTCCATTTAGAGATGTAGAAACTTTACCTGAGCCTGTACATAACTCGCGCGCATGCAAATTTGGCCCTCTGATTCACACCAGTTGCCACGCATACCGCCTGCATTGCCACCAGTATGCATTTGGAGCTGAATGGCGGTGAGGACTTAGTATCTGATGATGTGCATATAATCTTCGGTGATAGCCGGGGCCATACCTCCGCTGCAACTGGCGAGCACGTTGAACTCTAATTGATTTGGCGTCAACCCTCACACAACCTATTTCTGCCCCTCGTGTACAATCCTGTGCTAGTGAGCCGCGCTCTCGCATCCAACGTGGACTTTACGATCACCCAATGCGATGCCTTCGTTTATTTTACCGTATACAACGTACATAGTATATGCTAAGTATTTGCAAACGAGGGAATATGTGGTGTTGAAGAAGCACAAGTTTCCTTTTACGGTTGTGTGAAAGGAAGCGTGTCTGTGTGATTTATTTTTTTGCTCTAGACAAATATTTGCATGAGCCTGTGACTATGAATGTGTATGTGACTTCATCTCTGTGGAGAGCACGCAACCATTCCATATACGTGAGTCATTTTGAACTGTTTTACATAAAGTTTGTGTTTTGTGTAAAGTAAGCATAAATTCATATTGGTGATATGTTAATCCGTCTGAAAATTGCATCTAGAAGCGATCAACTGAAATTATTTAAACTCGGCAGATGGCATGTAGTGAATGATGCTGTGAAACAATTTACAATTCCTATCACTCACTTGGCGTCCAGGGGGAAACGTTTATCTCTGGATCCACCAGCTTATTTGTCAAACGATATGCGTAGTTCGGATTCACCTTTGTAATTGTGAGTATAGATCACCAAAACGTTCAACTGTCTCTCGGAGGGATTTCTTTATTATAATTCTTAATGCCTAGCCTTTTTAGACTTACCTGAGATGAAAGGTTTTGTTGGACTGTAATTATGATGAATATGATTATATAAATGATGATGATAATGGTGATGATAATATGCTTATATTTAGATTTATTTAGTCAAAAAACAATAAAAAAAACTGTATGTGAAGACTCGCATTCGGTCGATCAGTTGTAGAATGAAACGCATGGGAAATGTGAGAACCGTGAGAAAATCTGCCGCGAACCCGCTATGTCCACCACAAACTCTTCATAATCGACTGGAATGTGGACTCCTGTCCATAGAAGTGGAAGGTGAACTGTCTGCCTACATAACGGATAGTCTCACTCTCGAAGAGGAGTTTGATTGAATGTTTTTATCGACAGAAACAATAAAAAGTGAATGTGATGAGTGAAATCTGCGCTCATTCGTGGTATTATGGTCAGCTAAGTGCGTTCGAGAGGAGCGGATAGTAGTGCTCAGTATGTCTGCATGGTCATTCTGTCAATGCTACATTGATATGAGGAATGCGACCGCAGCACGTCATTAGTATCAAAGGATCGAGAAAGACATGCACACACGACACAGTGACTGGAAGACCTCTTCGCACTACAAGAAGGGAAGACTGACAGGTTTTCCGCCAGGCACAGGCACCCTCCACTGCTCCAATTCTGCTGGCAGGGCCAGTACCGTTGGCAGACGGCTGTGCGACTCAGGACTCAATGGCCACAAGCCGTGTCAATGTGCCTTTAACACCTAATTGAAACGTTTTTCTTGTTTCCCACGATTCCGGAGTTTTAGCCATCCCAAGCACGGCAGCGTGGCTCCTCGAACACTAGAGAGAAATAAAGAAATTTTACTTCATACAAGTGCTACTATTAGTAACTATTTGTTAAAGTAACATTTTATTATTTCACAAGCCAAACAAATTTGGACTTTTTAATTGAAAATTTTCATTTGACATGTTTGAACATTTTACACGTAACCCAATTATTCGAATCCTATTTAGTACAATTTAATTCCCGTTCTAACGACAGTACACTGCTCTCATGCTACGCAATGTCTGATAACATTATGAAGAAAACTCATATATACTTCGGTGTCACAAGATCCTCTAAAACAATAACCGTATGATAAGATAAAACAATCAAGTTAAGCATGATTTCTTATCACTCGTACTAAATTAGATATAGTATCTTACATAAAAAAGTAATAAAATATTTATATCAATAATTCAAAATTTAACAAATATTCAATAGGTAATACTATTTTAATAAATTTAGTATTATACTTTTAAAACGTTGAAGACCTAAAGATGGCAGTAAGTCCAAGTTCTCGAAACGTTGTTATTGCTTCCAATATAGTCAACAAACAGTAAGTTAAGAAATTTCATTTGATCTACATTTCTCTTAAATCCCATTTTACCTTAAACCAGTTCGTGGGTCAGCAGATATAAATTGTTTTATAAAATAAATTATCTGATAAAATAAAAAATAAAGAATATAATTAGAATACCTGTTACATTCTCATTAACTGAATAGTAATAAAAAATATTAAAATGTTTTAAGTATTTTTTTATTGTTTTTTTAAATTTTTCAAACTTTTAATTCCAACTGTAAAATTAACAGAACATTTTCCAAAAATACACAGGGAACGTAAGAAAACCAACAATTGAATGCAGTGTATTCATTATTTACTTCAGAATATACGCTGAAGAAATAATTAAATGATAAATCCCGGTATAAATAAGCACGTTTTTAACACCATCATAATATGCGTGTTACATCCGATATAACATTCAATTTAGTTTGAAACAATGCTTATTTGTTAATATTTTAATGTATAATCGATATCCAAATCAATTTCGTATGGATAAATTTTATTATGAAATATAATGCCGGTCTATTTAAGAAATATAAAAACCAAAACTATGTAAACTAGTCAAGTTGTTAGCAAAACTCTGGCATGTTACCTGAAAACCCTAATTTCCTTGTACCGTGCATGATTAAGCATTGGTTGAATTCTGTAAGTTTTTAAATTCGTTAAAGTCGAATTGAATCTCACCTCGAATACTAATGTTGTTTAGTTAACGTTAATAGTTTTATTACGAGAATTTCATTTCTTCCTAAGGAGCTCAAATGGGAATTAGGAAAAGAAGGAATTCTTGAATATGTAAATGTGAGCAAATTTCCCCCTTTGACTGATGTTAGTAAAAATATTATTATAAATATACACAAATGAGTGACATGCGTATAGCCGGTAAACAAAACGAAAAATCCTTTGAAAAAATTAGATAAGTGAATCAATTTAAGCATATTACGTATTTTTGCAGAACATCACACGAGTTCTAAGTCATGCTTTTTAATAATTTTCGATTATATATTTGGTTACACTGGTAGTACATTCCGGTAATTAATCCGTGTCGAATAAGTTTTTAGGTCAGTGATATTTTACGTATGTTTTGCGAATGTAACTCATATAGTTGATTTTCAGATTTTAAAACTAGGGTGGAATGGTAAACGAAAATGTCGCCCAGTTCTGATGACATAAGAAATTCATAGCCAGGGAATTTGCCGAGATGAAAATTAAATTACAGAGTTTATAGTTGAAAAATTCCAGGGACACTGGCGCCAGCGGAGACCCTTGGGGAGCGTGTCGTGGGTTGAAAGTACATGAGCGATCATCGGGGACCGGCAGTAACTTAGTTTTGCAATCCGAACCTCGTAAAAAGTCCGGCATGGGCGACCTGAGCTCGGGGGCGGCGCGAATGAGAGTGAGCACTTGGCGGCCGCCACGGCGCACGACAGCGACGAGCGGATTTGCAGGGCGCATGTTATCTCGATGCAATTAAGGGCGCTCCGTGTTGCGGTGGCGCGGACACGCTCCGCCGCGGCCGCCGCAGGCAGCGCCACCGTCGCCGGCCCCTCA
>BOPP01000121.1:700082-724783 GCA_017312745.1 Gryllus bimaculatus | reverse complement strand
GTTACCGCTCGGGGGAGTATCCCTCCCTCTACCTCGTTTATTGTCATCCGGAGCTCATAAGGACATAGCACGTGATGCTTTGTGGTGACACTGTGGCCATCGTCGCTAATGCGGTTTTTACTACAGATTCGCCATCACCACCTCACCAACGTGGTACGACGGCCGTCAATGTTTCATTTCTCCAATTCCCTCACAGAGCCATTGGCTGCCATCAGCCATTCATATGCAATGGGTCTCTTTCCGCACTTCTCCCGTAGTTCCCCCTTCCTGTCCAGTTGCTAGTCCGGTCTTCTTTGCATTCTTTCGGGTCGATATTCTTTGCTGTATTAGCGTTGAGGACTGTTTCTCGTTTCTCCTCAACTATTCACCAAATGCAACCAACCTTTCGTATCGCTGTGACCGATGGCACTAAGATTCGTCCCAGAAGTTTATCAATGTATTGCGGTCCAATCCGAATAATTTACTCATCTATTATTGAAAACAAAATAGTTTCTTCAAATACTTACTATTATGAAATTATGAAGGATATTAATTAAAGAAAAATAAACTAACTCCCAAAATAACCTAATCATATAGCTAAAGGTGGCATAGACATTAAAATTTAACAAAATAGCTAAAGATTCAGAAACATATATTTCTATCAGTTTTCATACCAATTTTTAATTAAATATGTTTTTTAAATTAGCAAATACTTTTTTAATAATTAAAATTCTTTTCTGTTGTCGTGTAAATTCGATGAAAGAAATAATGAAATAAGCACAATAATGAAATATACTATCCGTCAACAGAACAATTTAAAAAATAAATATTGATGAAAATGGCTAAGAAATAACCATGTTAAATTTGGCACTTTATTAAATATTGCCTTTTAACAAAATGTAATTTATTGTTGTTTTTTTGAAGAGTATATATCCGTAGTTAAAATATTTCTTTAACACTTTTTACAATCGTAAAATGCCGAATGATGCCTCTTGCCAGTAGGGCGTGTAGCACGTGCCATACCCGCCATTCCCCAAATAGATCACTGTGTCATTATATCACGTAACCGCCTGCTTCCCCCCCCCCGATTCGACGTCACCGGGTCCCCTTCGCGTTGCAGGCCGCCGGTGCAGCGACACCGCGGGCCTGCCCGGCGCCGTGGGCCGCAACCCGCAGCCCGCAGCCGCGCATGGAAAATGCAGGTCGCCGGCAGGGGAAGCTCTCTCGGGGTCTTAATTATATCTGGCTCGGGGCTGAAAGGCCCCTCTCGGCCCGCGTTTCGCCTCCGCCGCCCCCACGCCCCCCGAAGAAGACTTTTGTGACACACTCAATCCTGGTCGGACTCGCACGGCAGGGAGGGCGTTTTATCATTGCCGTGGCGGTGGCGGGCTTCGACTGAAGATGCGCAGGAGAGGCGGCCCTCTGGCCGTGGCTTTTGTTCTCCGCAGCCGGCTCTGCTTTAAAGCCGCCCTCCTCGGAGCCGCCCGCCCGCGCCCCGCCCCCTCCGCGCGCTGCCCCCGCGCCTCTCGGCCACGGTAGGCGAATGTGGCCTGCTCGCGGGACGCCGCCTGCCAATTGCTGTTTTCGAAAACGAGCATTTTTTTGCATGGCTTGCTAACTGAAGCATCTAGCAATGCGGAAAACGTCCTCCTGGTATCATGACTGTGAAGATGCCAAACTACCTAAGCAAAATATCGATAAGGATACTCGCTTCACTTTCAATGTGAGTGACGAAAAACCAACTCTATCACAAATCCAAATTTGTTGAATTATTTAACTACTATCACATCAAGTATGAAATTATATTTTCAAGTGACTGAAAGTCTCCAAGAAACCTATTATTAATATGTTCATTTATTTGTATTTCTAATTTTATTTTATTAGGAAGAGACAATTAATTAATATTGAATTATATACAGTATGGACTCGATTCATTTCCGATAAAACGTTTTTATAGTACATTCAAAGGGAGATGGGTTTGCATAAAACTAAAGTGAAAATAATTATTAAATAAAAGCGTTAACGCAACAAAAGTTACGTTACTCAGCATCATCACTCCGAATCAAAAGTGAATAAGAACGCCTAAGCAGGTATTGCATTATCTGCTCATAAGACTAGGAATATTCAGGATGACAAGTTTCCGTTTTCGGGTAGTGTTAGGGCATTCTTAAATGAAAGCCTTTTTTGAAAACAATTGACAAATAACTTCAATTTAGGTTTTCTACCTTCAGTTTTCTCTTCTCAAATTTCGTCTAGAGAATTCCAATTTATTTATAAGTGCTGTGAGCGAGTCCTGTACTTTCCGCGCGACAAAGATCGCCTTATACCTTTGCATGTGCAACAATAATAAAACTCAGTTGATGTGTTTATATGATTTACAGCAATAATGATTAGATATGTTAGTTGTATTCTTCCTGAATTCGTGACATAGTAAATGCGACCAGAAATCAGAGTCTTGGTTATTGTTTTCTTGAGAAATTCTGAATTCACTAATGATGTCGATGTAAAACGATGTAAATATAACATGATCATGATTTCTCTTTGCTTCCGAAAGTCTAATAATTAGGTTCGGCCAAGCACTACTCTTAATTATAGGTACCGGGGACGAATCGTCTCTTCCTCTTCGCGCCAGGAGAATTGCTTTCCCCATAGTTCGATACGGGCTCACTGTGCGCTGCGGTCTCTCGCGGCAAGCGCTGTGCCACCCGAAGCGCGCGACCGCCCACCGTGTCCGCTCGCACTCTCGCTCCCCCTCGACTTCTCGCAGCCCCCGCCGCCCCTCCCTCGCATCTCCCCGGTTGCCTGACTCGCCGCCCCCGGCTCCCTCCACCCACTCGCACCACACGGCGCAACCCATCCGCCCCTCCCAAAACCGCCGCCGTCCTAGGCCGACAAAGGCGCCGAATTCCAAACTTCGCCCGCGCACCGCCACCCTCACCGCCGACGACAGCGATGGCGCCGCCTGCGGTCTCCGTCGGGGAGCCTTTGCATACCACGAATGGACTTCTCGGCCGCAGGTGAGGCCGAAGTGCGATCCCAGCGCCGGGGGCGGCGACGCGGATGGCGTGGACATCGTGTGCAAGGCCGCTGGGACTACGCCGCCGGAACGGCGCCAGGCGGTTCCTGCATTGGAAATACTTAGATATGTGCGGCATGAGGCGACCAACTCGTGTACATCCTGGAGCCAATTCGATCAACAATAAGCTTCACTGTTCGATAGTAGATTTTCGACATGTGCATTTTGTTTTCAGTTCGGTTTCGCAGAAGCGGAAAATAATGTTAAATATTGCCTCTCATTAGTTTCTTATAAAGTTCGATTCCTTATGAGAGGGAGTTCTCCTGAGCAATTTAAATATCTCGAAAGACTTCATTTGTGATCCGTTATCTTACATTCCCTAGCCAGCAAGTCAATGCGCTTCGAATCAACTAGTCAGTTATTCAGCAAGCTCTCTGGTCAATGACTGAACGCAGTGAGGCATTTCACGTGGAAAAAATCACCATCATCTCTTACTCAATTGGACGAAAAAATTTTTCTAATGACATTTTGCTGTGAAAAGCTTTTTTTGTGCACTGCACTTTATTGATGTTTTCTCATCTGGTTCATCCATAAGGTGGTGCTTTGAGCAGTCGTTCTGAGGATAGTTTTAAGTGTCGCTTAAGAAAAATTTGTTTCACAAACGAAGAAAAACGCAGATTTGTGAATTGACATTACTGAGTTGCAAATTACGGCAGTTCTGTATCGCGTATGGCCTTGCAATCGACCCGAGTTTAGGCTTTCAGATTCTTAGCTCATCGCCGACCATCAGAATTGCAATGCACTCGCTGTTAACAATTGTCGCTAATTACCTGAGTTTACAACAGCGCTTCGGGTCTTGTAAATGCCCATAAAGTTGCGGTGATATACCGGCCGCAACGAAATTGCGGAATCACCAAACAAATTCCAAGGGAATCTATGTTTCCGGGCCCAAAACGATAAAGGAATTATTTATTTCTAGTATTGAGAAACATGCTGATGTGTGTTTATCTGATAACTCGCCTGTGTGACCCCAACCATTATTGGTTAGAAACTTTATTTTGGAAATTTTGCATTATAATTATGAGATATAGATTAAAATTGGACGTTGTATTTTCTATAACATTCTCAACACTTGTAGATCATGATTAATTGAATTATAGGAGAACTACATCTTCATTTCCCACCACTATGATATTGCGCGACCTAGATAATCATTCAAACGATTGCTACTGTTGCATTATATCACCAGACCCGGGCATCAGAAACAACAAAAAGTGTATTTTCTAACCTGACTTACCATCTGCATGAGAACCAATCGGTCACAACGATTAAACTTCCAATCCCCAATTATATTGATTAAACTAAATAAAAGAATCGTGCGATCTTTAAGTCATTTGTGTAGTTCCTGGATTAACACCGAATGTTAAATCTTCTGAACCACACAAGGCCATTCAGAATTAATTGTAATATTATGAGAGGTTCCGAAAGTCCATCAAGAATTTTTAGCCTCCTGATTCCAAGAGTGAATATATCTCGCAGAAATACAAGTGTCACTCTTTCCGACCTTCAGAAGCAGTTTGAGTACCTTTTCTTAATGGATGAGGATCTTATATTTTACAATAATGCATTTGGCTTCTTTGAGGTGATATGAAGCAAATATCTTAAGAATGGGGATTTTTCATCTAATCGTTTAAATGACAGTAGATGCAGTACACTTCAGCGTTAGATGCGATGTAACAGCTGAGCATTATCAACATACATTGTTTGCAATATAGTAAACATAAAAGTTATAATGCCACGTTTTATTAATGTTTAAAAATGACTATTATTTCTTCTTTGTGTACATACTAGAATAACTGTTAGTATATTTTTAGTAGTTTTCATATGTTTATATTACAAGGATTGATACGTAAAGAGAAATTTTAATACATTAAATAAAAAAGTATACGATGAATGTCTGTTAATTCATTGAAAATAAAGACGTGAGCCAAATCAAGGACGGCTGTGTTGATGTCGTTTTCATCGAAGGCCACCCTACGCGTCCGGCAAAGCAGTGACTCGGGGATTAAAGGCAAGGGAGTGACTTTAGTGTTCCTTTCAGGAGACGCCGGAGGCGCAAGCTCCGCCAGAGAAAACGGGGCTCTCAGCTGTAGCTTTAATTTCGGCGACCGGTGCGGTTTCCTGGGAGCAGGCGTTCGTGCGTTGGCGAGGCGCAGAGGGGGCGCGGCGGGAGCTGCTGCGCTCGCCGATGGCTCGCGGCGCCTCCCCCGCGCCGGTTTTTTGAAACGCGACCGCATGCTTCAACGCCTGTCGGCGGGCAGCCGGAGCCATAGCGGGAGGGGGAGGGAGTGGGGAAAAATCGAATGAGCGGCGCGAGCGTTACGTCAGATTCGCCGGGGAGGTGAAAGAGAAAATGAAACCTATTTATGCACCGAGGGCTGTTGCGGGGTGGGGGCGGGGGGGCGGAGGGGGCCAAAGCTGCCGATCCCGCGCTGCATTCATATTCAAGGAATCGCGCCCTGGAGTTGTGAGCCTTTGCAGAAATGCCTGCCGTTCGCCTTCCCTGCGATGAAGTTACGAACGGACCGCGCCAGAGTTGTTCAAATCGCGTTTTTCCTCTTTTTTTCCGTAGCGTTGATTTGAACGGGTAAGTTAGTTCGAATACTGTTTTCTTAGCAATTTTTAAAAAATAATTTCTTTAAATTTATTAATTTTCCATTGAATGTCGGACACTCTCTACTTAAAAATAAAAATAATTGGATAAAAACAATAACAATTTCGTCTGTGTTTATTTAATTGAATTGAATTAATGCCTTATTTTACGTGGCGAGACTCTGGCCATTATGCCTGCTCTTCCGTCTGACCATGCAAATTTCGCTACGCTCCTTTCACCAACTAGCGGAGAAAGGAGGTATATCTTGGGCGAGAAACAGGCGATTTTTTAATTTAGCTCAGAGGCGTCATTTAGGCTTGAGGATCTTTTAGATGCAAGTAAATCTACGAACATGGGACAGCCGGCTTTACTTCCCCTCCGAAGGAAGGCGTATGAAGGATTTTTTCGCCCTTAAAAATCCACGGCTTCGATCTTGTTTGATCCCGCCAACTTGGGTACAACAGTCCAGTACGCTAAGCGTTACACCATCGCCATCGCCAAACGTTTATTAACCGTTGAAGACCAATACCATTATGATACCAGAAGAAAACCAGTGGGGGAGGAGTCAACGGTGGAGCCCAGTATACATCGGAATATAACTGAGGGGGAGATTTATGTTTTTAATAACTAATCATATATTTATTTAGCAACATATTTCAATCATTTTCACCATGTGTGCTTCAAAATGCTTCCAATTTTTGAGGTATGGAGATGGCATATATATGTGAAAAATTTTCTGGACTTGCGATCCATTCCACAAGAATGTAAATCTTCACATCCTTCTTTTAAGAACTAGTTCAATATTCACTTTGGTGCTCCTATTTCATGACACTTCTCTTCATCGTCAGAAACTGAAATAAGATTTCAACGTGATTACTCGTTAGTCTGCCTGTAAGAGAACGCCGGAGTTTCCACAAAGCAATACTCGTAATTAAGGTTTCTAATAAAAAAGTTCTAAAAGGTGGAACTGTTACCCTTAACCTAAACAAAGATGACGGGAGAAAACGGAGCTTAGGTCTAATCTTTGATTGGTATGCGTCTGTTAATGAATTTATTTGACTTAATTGCGCTTCATATGATTTTTCCAAATTGAGTTCCAAGGATAAGCTTCGAGGTTTGCATGCAGCGTACATGAAACGCTAATATATTTAACATGAGAAAAATAGCAGGAGAACATTTTATGACTGCCAAGGTGTTATTACATATCAAGCAATCCCTCCTAACATTCAAAAGGCCCTCGTAAAATTGCTTGGAAGTTACATGATGGTATGAGGCGCAGAGAGAAAGCAAAGAAAATGCACATATTGTACTTTCAGGCCAACAGACGATTTTTTTGGCAGGTTCTGAAATAGTTGATCATCGCTCTATTAAATGTGTTCTTCCGCCAGTATTGCCTCCTGGTGCGCCAGCTCATGCCTAAAAGTGTCAGTTCAGTGCGTGTAGATGGAGTATTCACGAGTAATTTATGTTGTTCCAATATGAGCACCTAAAATAATTTTGTAAATTGATACAAATCATGTCGAAAAGCAGATTACAATTCATACAGTAAAGTTCGATGACCTTTTTACGGATTACGATTTTGTTTCTACATAAGGTTTTTAGTTTAGAGGCAAGTAATATTGCTAAATGTAGGTCAACTCCTTTTCTGTACAGTGATTATTGTAACCATCTGAACAAATAAACATTTGGTATATTTCAAATAACGTTTTATGGTTTTTTAATGATTTTTTGTAAAATAAATATTTTTATGTTAAATAATCATGAAATGTTAAATCATTTCTACGTGTTAATAACATACTATGCGCTCGAATTTAGTTAGTCACCAATGTGAGTCCTCTTAACTTTATGGTATACATTTTTAGTACGCCTTTTGGTACCTTTATTCAACATTCAATATTCGCCTGAATTCGTCTAAATATTGCTAATTCCAGTAGGATTATGTCTGTATTCAAAGTTTCTAACAAAGCTTTGTTGGTATCTTTATTCATAATTCAACTAAAAGGTTCCGCAGGGTTTTTGATGCTCAAAAAATATGCTCTGATCATACTTCTCCCTACGTCACACGTCGCTTTTTGATGATAAAAATTAAATAAATCTAACATTTGGTAGTACTAGCAAATGTTAGATCAAAAAGGCGACTTTCTTACGAAGAAATTTAACACATAAGTGGCATTTAAAACTTCACATTTCTCATTTCTCAACGTTGATTGAGAAAAATACGGTTTGTACTCATGGATGCTTTTTACATGGTTATAATAATTCGTAATTTCATAGCTAATGAACATCATTTACAGTAATTATTACAGTATTAATATATCATTGAATCTTTTCATTTTGCAAAATAAGAATAGGCCGGCCTTTTGTGTGGCGTCGCGTTTGTGTTTATCGTCACCAGTTGTGGACGACGCGACACAAAGGCCAGCCCGCCAGGACCGATTTTACTATTCTTCCCCATCATCTTTTAGCTTCCTGCTCTCTTTAGTCATGGCTTGCAAAATTCGCGATACTGGTCGACCGTGCCTTTTCATGCTCTGCCCATCGGCCTCACGTGGAATATGATGTCAGGCCAGGACAGGGTGAGGAGTGGAAGGATGGGGTTGTTGTGATAAAGGAGGTAGTATGAATGAAGTGATGTTGGTTAGGACATTTTCACACCACAGTTACAAGTTGTTTGCTGTAGTCCCTTTGGCGCGTTATTCCTTTAGTTACAATGGCGAATTCCCCGAGAAGCCTATTTCCGCTTTTAATGATGATTATATTTTGAAGTTCAATGGTACAAAAAGCGCACACCATATCTTTTGTGAATCGGCAACGTCACGTTGTGTTTGTTGCCCAGTGTATATTCCTAAGATTTGGAATTTAGAGAAATTTAGTATGTTACGGACTGCTGCATGTGTATTATCTCTAGGCCGGTGAAATAGCTTGTATTTAATTCTTGTAGTTGAATTAATTTGCCAATTTATTTACATGTTGTTTTCATCTGGTATTTAAGGTAGTGGGACGAAAAGAGCGGAAAAACTTGTGTATGACCTAATTTGGGATGAGTCGTAACCTCACGTATCCAAAAGAGTGAATTCTGTATTTGGTGCTTTTAAAATGTGAGAATTGGTATCAACTTGATCATAATATTGTGCAAATACTGCCTCTTGTTGCAGCGGTTGCAACATTTGAGATGTACTGAAGAAAGGAGCATGATTTAAGTGTTTTCCGTGCGGGTATGTTGACAAATATTGTCCATGTTTTATGTGATTATGAGCTATTTCTTCTGAATGTGCAGTATCATTCAATGTAGAATAGAAGTAATTTTTATTAATTTTGTAAGGAAAGGAATAATAATGTTCTTTCTGAATATTGAATTTGATTATCTTGTGATCATCTCGTGGCAACCTTTTGAGATGTAAATTTTGAGATGTTTCAAAATCAATAGTTTTATGAGTTGAATATTCACCATTAAGGAGACATTCTCTGGTATGTGGCTACATCTGTGACATCAATTTTAAAATCGCAAAATAAGTTTCCTCGTGCGAAATTAGTAGCTTCTAGAAAGCTTTTGATACTATCCTTGTCTTCAGCGTTCAAATTTAGCCAAAAGTGCATGGATTGGTGGGGAAGACTTTCATATGTGTCGCTTTTATCCTCTTTGAAATCAGTCTATAAATTTCCCATGCGTTACAGCCAATCATACTGGTGTAACGTTAATGCCGGTTTGAGGGTGAATGTGCAACTTGTAGAATTTTTGTTGAACCACTGTAAGAGCTACTATGTCTTGTCCGTATGACGTTGCGTCGCCATCAGTTTTTTTCTTTTTGTGCTAATCTGGTTCATTGTGTCAAATCTGTACACATTTTAAGGAAGAAAGATTGCGCCTCAAATGTAACATCTCAAAACAGATGTTAGAATCTTTTATGAATATAGTAATGCAAACGTCTTAGTATGTTCATGCAAACGTCTTAGTATGTGAATAGGTCTGTTATGGGTGATGTAATTTTTTGCTTGTGTTCTCGTGATTGAAAATTTTCTAAGCGTTTTTCAATATCATGGATGCGGTTAGTCATGTGCCAAGCAAAGTCTTAAAAATGAATAGACCATGGAGATTCTTTGAGAACAGCTTCTAGCTTTTGTCTCTTTCTTCATTTATATAATGCTGAATGTAATGTTTAAAACGCTATGTGAAGTATAGAGGTTCTACTTCCTCTAGTGTTAACCAGTAATTTAAAGCAAGGGTGATAGTAATTACTACTATTTGCCGAAGAACGGAGTCTTTCAGCATGTTTTTGGTCATGTCTATGCTTTTACCTCCTAACATCAATTTCCAATCCTCAACGCTATCCGTTAGAAATTTGGCTCTTGAAAAAGGATGTGGGAACATATCGGCAATTAATCAAGATGGAATGAAGATCTATCTTTGTATTTAGAGATCACAGTGGGTTGAATAGGCTCTAGTATACCTTCCATGACGAGAGGTTTCCTATCTGTACAAAACCGGTTTTCTTCTCAAAATATCTCATTTGAATGAAAAACCCTGACGCAATAAATATAAGACGAATTTTGTGAGGCTCTTGATGCATTGTATACTGAGATGAGCTTCTGAAAAGAAATCACATGAGAACCCAATTGCTTTAGCAAGTCCTTTAATGAAACTGCTTGCGTTTCCTGTCCGTGTGAAGTTGAGGGTGGATTCTCCTATGTCTACCTCCCTTGAAGGTATAATAGTAGTGTCAGTTTGGGGAGTCTCCTCTGTTGCCATACTCATTCGCGGCTTTTTGAAATATTTCCAGATGATACGATATTTTTTTCCTTGGAGAGAGAAGGTGCAATAGGCATATTCGAAGTCGTTTGCAGCAGTTGTATACTGCCGGGGAGGCTGTAAAGTAGTCTGTTTTGTCAGTGATGGATTTGAAGAATGTGCGCTTGTTGAGTCCGTGGTTGAGTTGCGAGGGGAGAGTCGAGATGATGCATCGTCTCCGATGCACGATTGATTTTCAATCGACTAAAGTGTGCGGATTGCTGCCTAGGTTGTAAATACGAGGGGGATTCGTCTTCACTTGTTCCTGATAAAACAATAGATTCGGGTCGACCTGTGGGAATCGGACTGCAAAGTTGTGGAGGTGATTGTGGGGAAGCAACGGACTCAGTATGTTCGTTTGTATTCAGATCATTTGCGGATTGCCTTGGAGTCTGGGTATCCGAATATTTTGATGCAACCGGTGAAGAGGATTTGAATATTCTTTGTCGCTTAGAATTCCTGCGTTGGTGGTATCTGAAATCTACTGTTTCCTCTTCGTTTGGAAATGGTACTGGAGCCATGAGTCGGATCACATGCCGGCGAAATGCAAGGCGAAATAAACGGTTCAGATTCAGCGATAGTATGAAAGTGCTCCGGATTATTGGTTTGATCTATCCATTGCCAAGCAGTCGTCATGACGTACCACATAGAAGGCAATGTCGTCTAGATGTTGTAGATAGGCTTCTCTGTCCTTAGGAGTCCAACACTGGCTTCCTGCGGCGTAGTAAATGCAGTAGCACCTATGACACAGCAGTGCTGGCTGACGTTGCAAGACATACTGGCTGCTTTGTGTGGGTTACGAAAGTTTTATATACGCATTAGTTACGTGATTGTTTACATTCTATTGGTGTTCATTGTTTAGTCATCATTCTTTCCTGACATTCTGGAGCATTTGTAGGTGTGTGCGTTCGTTCTTCATTGTCGGTGTGTCCTTCGTTGTATTTATGATGTAAGAGTGATCTTCCGTCTTCCTGTTTTGGGGTTACGTATCTGAACAGTTACAACATAACGGATAAAAATAAGAGATGAGGTATGGAAAAGGTGATATTAGAATGAATGTTTTTCTTTGATAATATTGGTCTAATATCTTCTAAGATATAAGGTACACTAGTGTTCACCCGACTGAAGATTATTTCATTTCTTAAAGGTTGTTAGATCAACATCTTTAAAAAATAAATTATACCACACTGTACATATTCCTTCGCCGTTCACTTAGTCACCAATGGTAAGCGAAGGAAGACAAAGAACACTGTAGTTTAGCTTATTTTATAAATGATATTATGCCGGTATTGAAGATCAATATAATTTACAAAATTGTTTTATAGGTGCAAAACTATGTTGAAAATAATAAATAAGTTATATCTGAGAATAAATTTGTTTATGACACAAAATCACAGAAGTGAAAGTTTCATTAACAGTAGATTATTAAACAATTGTTAGTAATAATTGGAGTTTTAAAACGAGCTTAAAACAAGTAATTGATTGAATCAAACAGATACAATTTATATCCTACGAGTGTGTTCATCAGGTTTATTGTTTCTACTAAAAAGTATAAGAATATTGGTAATTGGAATGATTTCAGGTAAATAGGTTTCATGCAATAGCAATTACGTTAATTTTCAAAGAGCAATTTATATTTTAAATTTTCAGCAAATGTAAATTGTACTTGCTCCCAATATCCGCGTTGCTTATCGTAAGCGATAGTGGACTGTTGTGTCCATCCGGTTAGGATGAGGTCCTAGGTTACGAAAGAGAGGGGATGGAATAGCATGGGTGGGTGACTACATAAAGAAGAAAGGGAGAGAGAGAGAAAGGGAGAGAGGGAGAGGGAGAAAGAGGGAGAGAGAGAAAGAGAGAGCGAGCGAGGGTTGTAGTAGGACTATGACGCGCAGTGTTTTATTGTACATATGCATTTTATATTGAAAAATCACCAGACACATATTGCTTTATGCGCGGCGAAGTTTGGAATTCGCGCTTGTCCAGGACGGCGCGTGCTCTATATTGGAGCATGGGAGTCGACACAGCAGTGACACAGGAGCGACTCGGCGCCACCTATAAAACGGGAGGCCCGCCACTCGAAAGGAAGTCTAGTTTTAGAATGTTCGAGTGCGCGTCAATAATTAGTCCAATATTTTCTACGCCAACTACGCTACGTACATAGTTAATCCTTGCGGAAACTAGTGACTAAGCTACGAACTCGTACTTCTCCTGGTGGACAGTGATCGACTTCTGGACTTTGTATTTCTCTTCGAAAGATTAGAACGCGAAAGGATGTAGGTATTGTAATGGCTTAAAGGCCTTGGGCCTAGCCACATAGGATCAAGTAATCTAATTCGTTTGTAATAATTACCTATTAAATAATAAAATAATAAATAATATTTCTCTTCTGGCGAGTTGGCATATTTAACTAGTACGAACTGCATTTTGGTATTTAGTAAAGCAAAAAGACTCTAATCAACTGGTATTGTTGGTACTTCTGACTTCTTGATTTGGATAATTTTACTCATTTGTAATATTAGCTAACAAGTGGCGTCTCTGCTTCCACAAATGAAATGATGAAACTAGGCCCTTTAATACAAAATGAAAAATGGTGGTTAGTGCCCAATTCTTGCTCGCCAAGGTCAACTCTCTGTGCAGACGCCGTGTAGCATATTACTTTATCTATGGTACCTATGTATCTATGTACTTTGGCACAACAACTGTTTACGGGCTAAGGCCTACCCGCAGCTTCCCGGCCTTGCGGCCATGGATTAAGTAGTATGAATGGTTAGCACATAGTCATACCTACGCCATACTCTGGTCTTCTCAGCCTGAGAAGTGAGCTTTCTTATCGTCTCAGAGCAATATATAGTGATATATTGCAAGGAAAGCACACAATTAATTTTTGCCCCAATCGAGAATCGAACCAAAGGTTTGCGCCGTGGAAAGCGAGTACGCTAATCAACAAGCCACCGAGGGCACTAAAGGTAGAGGTAACCCAGTGAAATTGCACAAATGTCGATGTGACCCTAGGGGGAGGTAAAGGTAGAGGTAACCCAGTGAAATTGCGCACATGCCGATGTGACCCTAGGGGAGGTAAAGGTAGGGCTCCACCTACTCGTCGCCGTCCGCACAAGAAGGAGGTTGACTGGCGAACACAACGCTCCAGCCGCCTTTACCCCCAGGAAAGACCCAGGTATTCACTTGGAAAGAAGGGTGACATCAGTGCCGCCCTGAATGGATACCTAGATAAGTATCCCAAAGAGAATCGGAACTCGTACGTGGGTCCTTTGTGTGGAAGCCAGCGCCTTACCACTGAGACATCGCAGCTTCATTTCTTTACCTATAGGGTTTTTTTCAGTGATAGAAATCTGAATTGATATAAAACACTCACACAATTAAGTTTGAAGACAATTTTGTTTTTGTTTGAAAGATATTCTTCTGAAATTTAATTTTTTGAAAATTAATTTCCAGCACATGTCCACCATGACTAGCTCGGATGAAGCGGATTCGACCAGTCGTATTTTGAACCACTCTTTCACGAAATTGGGGATATTTTTCGTTGATAACCCAAGTTATGTCGGCTTCCGGAGTGTCAATCGTTGCTGGTTTGTCAGCATAAACTAAAATGTAACATATCTAAAAAGAAAATAATCCAATTATACCGCAACCGCCAGCTTGGAAACACACCAGGCTTATCCCCTTCCGTTGGTAAGCTGCCGGCTTAGTCAGCGGTTGAGCGGTGCAGCAAGAGCACAAATACTTCTAATGCGTATTCGCCCTATTATTTTAGCTGCAAATTGCCAAGCTGGGAAGGAAATGGGAGAATTTTGGTAACTTATAAACATGATTGACAGTGAACCGAATTTAAGTACAAAAGAAACTAGTAAATTATTTGTACTCACATAGTTACATAAAACGGCCTTACACTTGATTTGGAGAATAGTTCGTTCACGTGAAAGCTTTTACCTTTTTTCTCGGGAGCGGCGCAGGCTTTCCCAGGTCGGCGGCACGGGCGAGCGTCGCCCGGGCAGGTGGGGCGGCGGATTAGCGCGGGTGGCCCTCGCAGAGAGGAGATGCGTTCAATCACGTGTGCACCACGTCGTTTTCAGCAGAGACGGGCAGGCGCTCCCTTTCGCCAAGGACACTGATTTTGAAATTATATTTCCGCAATTTGTAAACGTTGTTACAGCGCCAGTCTTGCCATTATCATTTGCCAAGGGCTACTTATCGAAAGTGACAACCCAAAATATCGTCTGTAAGAGAGTGATTTTCGTTAGCCACAGCAAGTTTTTAGTGCCAGTTAACTATTACCCAAAATGTTTCGCCAAAGTTCTCGAACCGAGAATTACTTCTAAAGCACATGCGAGGGTTGTCTGCTCCTTTTAATATAGCTCACTACCAAATTATTTAAGTTAAATATCTGTATGTATGAGTAAACGGCTGGTATCTCTCAACCCAACAGTCATGACACAATATATTATGTAAATAATATCCATCCAAATAACAATTTTAATCGTCCGTTTCGATACCTTCAAGTCTGTCTCGCACTATGTTATATTCCCCACTATTCTCTATTCTATTACTTTCACCCGTTCATTGAAAATTTCGTTGCTAGAGAGCATATCAACTCATTCATAAAGAGGATGAATCCTTGCTTAAAGCAACTCTTCTTGGAAATAACGAATTTTAGTTTTCTGAAAGTCTAATAGCAGTATCTATGCTTCACTATACCTGACGAAAATATTCAAGAACTATATGGTAAGTCCAGTTTTTAAAGACAATCAAAGTGGATGGTAAATTGTCATCCAAAAAAATCATTCAACAGCAATCAAGTTGCATAATTTCACATTTTTCATTTTAATTGTTTTACTAAAGCCACGGAATTATTTGCTCTCATCTTCAAAATTATATTATGAGACCGTCAGTACAATTAATATTATAATAAATTAAAAACATTACTTACCATAAGTGTAAGTTAGAGGATGTGAGGTAGTAGATATGCGGGTTCCCAGATATAACATACATTTAAATTGTTTAAACATACTAATACCAATGTTCCTGTTCCTGTCTCGCCATGTTCCTGTCAGTGGCTTCACAAGTAACGGCAACAACTCCTAGCGGGGAAGAGGAAGGTGGGAACGCAATATGAACAAAGGGAGGGAAGGCCAGTCACGTATATAAAATGTTTAACAAGAATGTTTATTATAATGAAAATTGTGAAATTATAAAATTGGATTACGCTCCGCAAATTTTAATGTTTTCATATTTTTAATAGATAAATTTTCATTACTGTAAAAATTGGGCTTAAAATAAAAGTTAATTGAACGACAAACAATTTCCAATATTAATCATAGAGAATAGCACTGCGTGATTTTTGATTGGCTTCTATATTGCATATTTTCAAAATCATATCTGAATTCAAACATTTCGTACTCCATAATCATCAAGGTCATTTATGTAAATAGGAATTTCACTTTCCAGCATTGCAATCGAGAGGAATGTGGATGCTACTGGGAATTAATAGATCGTAAATTAAAGCATGTAGTGGAACAGCCGATCCGCAAATCCACCGTAGTCGATTGTTTTACGCAATGGAGGGGGAGGAATAAATGGGGAATATACGTTCTCGTGATATATTGCTATACATTATCACCGAATAAGCACAATAAATACTGTCAGTTCATAATATATCTTTATAGCCTTGTTCTTGGTTAAAACTGAATCCGAGTAATTGATCTTTTAAAGAGGATACTCAATAAAGGTAACTGTATTATTAAAATAATTCTTAGTTGAACATTTTTGCTTTAGTCCAATTGTTTCAGTTTTGCTTAATTGCGTATAGAATTATCCATTTTATCAATTCATAAAGTTTAGAGTCGGTGCACATTCCATCCTAGTTAGCTTCTACATCGTCTTCCACTTCTTCACGGAAATTACACAGGAGACAACTTAGACCTTACTAAGAGAACAAAAACCCACTGAAAATATTGATTGAGAGCGCATTGCTCAACGAGAGAGAATTTCTGTGTACTTTGTTAATCTGATAGGGACATTTTCTTTCACGTCGTCTGTGAGATTCTTGTATTGTATTCTTCATTATCTTTATCTTATGATATTCTTTTGTCTCTTCAAAACAGCTTCAGAGCTACAGTCGCTTTGCTCTTTTCACTGACAATTTACACTGCGCATTCTTCTGCTTCTCGTTCCCTAGAATGTGCTTTTAAAATTTAAAACATTTTCTCTTCTTGTTGTTCAGCAGACTACATTAGACATTTGTTTCTTTTTAGGAAGCACATTTTTTTTCATTATCGATGAATATTTGACATTATTGCATAAACACTTTCGTGTTATATTTTAACGTTGTTTTATTTTAATAATGTCAATACGTATTAACGATCAGATGTTTAAAAATTCATATATCAATATATTAACTTACATTCTAATTATCATTCTCACATTTTACTAACTGTCCGACCTGACGTTTCTTTACGAACAAAGACTTACAAGAGTTCTATGAAATACAAAAATGAAACAATTATAAAATAAGATAAATGAAAACGTATTAAAAACTGAATTTTTACCAAGATATCAAAATATAATGAAACATCTAGTCGGTCAAAACGTGTAGCTGTTCATATTGAAACATTCTGACAGAGCAAAATTCTTACAAACCAACGTACATATATCGACAGAATAAAGATATACAAATTATACAGTTATTGTAATAGAATACCAAACAACATATGCATAAGAATTTACAAATTAGTCACAAAAGTGTGAAGAATATATGAAGAAATACAATGTATCAATGTATAAGCGAAGTAATAATTTAATGAATAGCTACGTGACAGTTGATATGCAGCAGAGTCTCATTAGCAGAAATTAAAATCAAAATATAAGTTGATACATTGGAGGAGGTATTGAATCTGCTTGGATATAAGTAGTGTTTTGGACAAAAAACGATGTAGAAATGATGGTTCTTTAAGTACTGTTATACAAATGTTCTGCATTCACAGCACAAGGTACGTATCCCATGTTATTAATGACTAGAAATAACCGGTCAAGAATGACGGAGGAATATCAAAGTCCAATATTAATTGTTCAATATAAAGAGTGGTAGAGCGCCATTTAATTCAATTAAATCTAATTATATTTTTTTGTTTTCTAAACTTATTTTTCTATCAGTAATAGGTTCTTAAGTGACGGTCCTGTAGGGGACTACGAAGCAATTTTAAGGAATCCGTGAAGGGGCCACCAGATATAATTTTTGGCTATTTGTAATTGTTGCCACTGGTTGCTAAGTCCTATAGAATCATCTATTTTAGTCTCTGACATTTGTTTAGTCCTTTCAACACACTGCGTTCTCGAAATCCAAGAGTTTCTGTATCAAAGGTTAGGTCCACTGCGTTCCCAGATATCGTACGTGCGCGGTCTGCTAGCATGGGCATCGTCTATTTCTCAGAGTTCACCTTTCATGCCGGCTTATCCTTTCCTCATGAATATGATTTTACAATATATTTTTTGTTATGTTATGTTCTTCGTAATAAATCAATTTTGGGGTCTTTTAGTAATTGATAGTAAACTCAGGTGACCCCGCCTTTTCAGTTCAGATCCTGTAGCTTTTCCCTACCCACCATCTTATACTTTACCAGCGCGGGTCGCGGTTCGGAATATTTAGTCCCTCGACCTCCACAGATCTCGAGTTCCGAAGTGTGCAACTGCTCAAGCGTGAGCGCGGCGCCGACTTCCATCGCAAATAATCACGTCGCTTAAACTGCGAAACAGAATTGCGTGCCGCCAAAACTATAGAATTGTACCTTCAGATGTTTTAATAGCGCCACATTTTATGATGTCTCGGTCGGAGTTTAATTTTTATTGCGTTTGGAGACTTTTTTCCGAAAATGTTTGGCAGAATATCGTTAACTACAAGTAATAATAAGCATAAAAACAAGTTTGTAACTAGCTTCAACACTCCAATTGCAATATAAAATCTTGAAGTCGTAGGAAGTTATGTTTGAGATGTCAGATTACACTCCACTTTCATATGATATCCACAAAGGAGCTTTACATAGAGTGGATAAAGTGAATAGCAGTCAATTAACTTGAATCAATAATAAAAAAGATTACACTTTTCTGATTTCTATTTGCATATTATATATTTGTTGTAATCATAGTGTATTGCCGATAAATCATTGAAAATGTCTAGAAAATATTTTCTCTTGTATCAGTACAAAGCACAACGACATTGAATTTTGATTGATGCATTTCGTTCCAATTAACAAAAATTATCCAAGGGAATAAAATATTTCATTATAGCACTTTTTAATTTTGTATATTACATATTTTTCGATCCACCGAATTTTTTCACAACATTGGAATGTATCATTTACCTTCAACATCAAATCGGCGTTTCTACATTTTCCTGGGCATATATGTCCAAATTCAGTTCAGTGAGATGCCAATAAGGTTCATGAACAAAAGTTGAAAGTGGAATTGGTTTTAGTTCTGATTAGCGAATAAAAATGCCAGAAATTTGCGGCACCGACGACTTTGTATCATTTGTTACTTTAATCCCCGGATATTGAGGCGAACTTTGATTCGTAATAAAACGATATTTTGTTTAGATTGCATATTAATTTCGTCGAAAAACAAATACAATGAAATATTTTTATGAAATTGGTTTGAATACTCATTGTATATACACTGCTGGTAATTTTTAAATCCTCTCATTTGTTAGCTGTTACATCCCGTGATAAACCAGGAAGTCAGAAAACCGATAATATTACTTCTGCCCCCACATTCGAAAATTTAATTTTCCAACACAATTTTGATTACGACTATTTGTTTGAATATAAATAAATTCCATAATTGTATTTATCTTCCAATGAAATACAGAACGTGGCGGAAACAAATGTGTGATATTATTTACAAAGCTCAAATTATTTCCACAGTTTCTGCAGATAAAAATATGACCCACGCCGCAAAAATGTCAAATAGTCGCTGGAGGCATTTTGAACAATTCACAGTCGATGCCCGCTGTAATAACTCACGTGAACCCTTATATGAAGAACGTAATACTACTTAATAACTACTACCAAGGTGAAGAGATGCTCACACAACGTCACCACATGTCAAGTCTAACATGAAATCGGTGCATTTTTTTCGAGGAAAGGTTTAATTGTTCTTGATTCAGGTGAGCATTCAAAGACCATACGAATTCCAAATTAAATGCAAAACAATACATGTAGAACATAAAAATTCGTCTCAAACTTATTTTCTTAATTTTATTCTCGTACGTATTGCTTTTAGTAAAGGCAAAATATTTCATGAAGGGTATTTTCGTTTCTAATATCGTTTCTAATATTTCCTAAATGAGCAATTGTATTATTGAGAAAGGCATTTATTGGAAACACAATTTCTTTGTAGTATTAATTTCCTTCAATTTATATAATAACAAAGGCTCATTGAATTAAGGCATCTATATCTTTGAAGCAATGTAGCCTTAAATACAGAGAGTCGTAATTGGTGCGATGAAGAGAGGAATCTAAATGATTTTCCGGAGGGAAGGGTTTTGTCTTCGCATCGTCTTCGGCCTGTGACGAGTGGGCTCCTTTTAATTATCGTGAATTCCAGCGGCTATCGTGTTGCTAATCACATTTGCAGCGACGGGCAGCGTCGGCAGGTAGCACGAGATATTTCTTAATTAAGTCGTATCCTGGCGCACCTCGACACTGTCTGAATATATGAAGACGGGCGGAGCCCGAAGCCCAAGGACACGGCGCAGCGCCGGAAAGACCCGCCCTTGCTCCGGCTCACCGACTTCATTAGGGCCGCAACACATGCAGGGCGCGGGCCGAGGCGGCGCTCAAGTGGGACTGTGCGAGTTATGAACTCACGTTAATCAAAGTAAGTTGTGTAAGGAAGGGGCTCGTCTGAGCCAGCCGGTCTTTGAACCGTCTAAGCTGACAGCCAGCCGATTCGCTTCGGCTCACCCAGGCGCTCTGCCGCTCAGCCTCCCGTGCCCTAGAGACGGCGTTCTCCGTCCTTCCCTCCACCCTCCTTTCGCTCCCCCTCCGTCTCCCTCCTTGCCCTCCACCCTTCCTCCCGCCCGCACCTGCTTCCTCACCTCCGCTCACCCCTCCACCCACCCTACCATCCACCGTCCTCTCCACCACCAACGTCTCTTCACTTGACCCCTCCGTTCATCTTCTGATCCCTCTACCTTCTCCTCCCCCACCCATCCACCCGCACCTCCCCTTACCACCACGGCGACCCCTCCATCCTACCCTCTGCCCCCGCCCTCGCATCCACCTTACCATCTTCCGTTCTCCTACCCTCCCTTCCACCCACTCCCTTCTACCATCCCCAGACCACAATTCGCCTTTCACTCTTTCGCCTTTTCACCTATTCGCCCTGCTGCGTTGCTTGGCCTCTTGCCCACTCGGCCTGCCACCTCAGCTCGCTCAGAAAGTACTCGTTGTTTCTCATAATCATTTTGATGGACTTATCGCGGATTTCGATTAACGTGTCACAGTGACGCACTGTAGAGAGGGGTCACTAATGGGGTTCTAATGGGTCACTAATGGGGTTTCAACCTTCTCCAAAAGCCGATGACACTAACTAATTACGCATTTGGTTTTGACTATTTTTTGTAGTAACGAATGTTATACGTAATTGATATAACATTTACGGGACTTGCGTGACGTTTATTTCACATTTCTTTCTATCCTTCAATCATCCCTTTTATTAACTTAAGATGTAATGTGCTGTAATAATAACTCCTATTCGGCCTTTTAATTTGCCAGCTACCCATTACGAGGAAGGTGTAATATATGAACAATAAGAAGATTTATGAACTTAGAAAGTAATGAAATTCATAGCCACTGTGCTGCTCCTCTAGCAATTATATTACATCACACACAGTAATTAAGTGTTTTTGACGTAAATAAATTGGTGGACGGCGTGCGCGGTGGCGGCGACAGCGGCTGCCTTCGCGCCTGGGAGCGACCGCGCACTCAGATGATGTCCCCCCAGCCGCTTCCGAACGATGCCATCTCGCAAGCATCCGGCATCTACGCCAGGTCCAACCAGAGCTGTGCCGCAAGGTCACCTAAATATTCGTAGAGGCCCATCTCCGCGATAGTTTACTATTGCTGAAGTGTCGCGGTTATAAGCTTTCACTCTTGGCGGACACGTAGGTACTCAGTAACGACGGCAAGTACCCAGTTCTCTCCTGAGAGCAGAATGTGGACACGTGAATTGTAAAATGTGAATGACTTTGTTCGCGTGTCTGGCTTCCTACGAGTGCTATCTCTCCTACTGCTGTGCAGACGATCTAGCGTTCCATTCATTCAATTTTCATTTATTTATTGGCGATGTCAGCAGTAACTCGTGTAATAACTCATGAACAAATGGTACCGCAGTGGGGTTTCTTTTCCCAATGAAATTTTGATACCCGTTGTGAAACCGACACGTGTTGTTGAAACCATTTGTGGAGTGTAAGTATGGGCGTGGGTTTTCAGAAAATTAGATTTTCGTCTTAATTTATTTCTCAGAAAGCTGTGTGCTCTAAATGTGCGGTAACGGCTGCCCCGAGTGGTTATATTCTCACAGCTGCGTCTGGATCCTTTCTAAATTTCCCCAGCCATATAGTCTGGAATCTACAGTCAACAATCCACAGAAGACGATAGGGCCTTCTTTTTCTCGGAGTGGCTATATAGCGACAAAAGATGCTGCAAGCAGACGGGGCGGTTAAACGAGGTTTTTCCGGCGCCGCCGTGCATCGTGGCGTGAATCAAATTACTGAGTACTGGGTATTGAATTTTAGTGAAGTAGGGACCACATGAAAACTATTTTATTTACAAACGTCATTAGAATTATTTTCACGTAGTGTGGATCTCTCTGTTATTTCCCTTAATCTTTAGTTAGTTTCATACATTTTTTGCCAAATCATTGTTTATACATAGAATATTTAGTGAAAATGTTCATTAGTTCGTCTAGTTTTTTGTGCTGTATTATTCAATTTATTACTTTGTCGCTTTACCTGTTCATTCTTTGATTTGCGATATGGCCTTTATAGAGGAATGTCTAGAATTAAAAGCAGATACCTTTCTGATTAGACAAGTGAAAGTAAATACAAGTGAATTGGGTGCGAATTGATCATGAGAATGATGGTTATAACCGTATATGTAAGTAATCCATTTCTTTAACCCTACACCACTCTCACTCAGTGCGCGCGGAATTATTTAGAGAGGTCATATTTCTTTGGAGATTTTGTAACATTTTACCAAACGTAAGTAAGATTAGTTCTAAACCACAGTAAAACAATAAAATAATGCCGATCCCGTGGCCGATATCGCTAAGGCAGTAGTGCCGTAATGCCTCGGACCGAAGGATTGCGGGTTCGGGTCCCGCCTCGGCCATGGTTGTATTGTGTTTAGTCCTTTCACCCCCTATCATCATCATTATCGTGTCAACCCACAGTTACCATACCGTTACAAGCAATAGTGGTCGCTAACGACCTAGTAGTTGATGCGACCTTAAATAACAAAACAAAAAAAATAATGGTTTTTATTTAAAAACATAACTGATGAAAGTATTCAAGCTAACGTGGAACAATCAAAATATGTAAACATTAAATGTTATCAGATTGGTCTTAACCCGATGATACTCCCGCCCTTAAATTAATATATAATTTTACAATTATTGTAATAGCACTGTTTCATATCATGGAGATGTAAATATGGCCATGCCGATTCAGCTGTACCTCCTTTTAGTTGCTCTTTTGAAAGGAAATAATCAAACATTACTGAGAAAAGAAACAATCTGAAAAAGATTTGAACGAAGATTTGAAAAAAGAAATAGACAGAACTATCTGGTAAATAAATGTGTCCCCAAGGAATATCCGACCACTCACTGACTCGTTTCACTGTCGACAGATTTTGCATGCAAATGTGATGCATTTAACACCACTCGCGCGCGGAATAAAACTATTTTCTTTTATATGCAGTAACCTCCTGCTGAAACCTCCAAACGTATGCAGTAAACAAACGACAATTAGCTGTATTGTACCATGTGTCACGTTTAAGATACAACACCATTCACGTGGACGACCGACCCCGATAAACTTGTTTTACACTCCAAGACAAGCTTGAAAAACACAGAATGTACTTACAGTCCTTTTGAGATTCATGTACGCGTGTAGAGCGAATACAAGTGCCTCCGAGAAGATGCAAATAAAACAGTTCCTTCACTCGTTCGCTCTTGGTTGGGAGACAGCAGGGTTCTGCTTTTCTTCGCGGAGTCCGACCACTCGCCTTTGCCGTCGCCTTTCGCGCTCGTTCGCCTGTGCACAGGCGCTGCCTTGCTTGTTTACCCGCCGCCCGACATATGTACATACACAAAAACACAGTTATATTGGGACAGTGATGTTGCCCAGTGGCAACTCAACTGAATCTGCTTGTACACACGATTGTTCTAAAATGGGAGTATGTCAGTTGCCAGTACGCTTAGTGTTGTGCTGTTGTCCAGTAGGTTTAAGCGCCAGTAGTTTGGATGGTTTTCAAAGCCTCTGTGCAGTATCTTGAAGCAGTGGAACTGCGTGATTATTTCTTTAAACTAGTTTTTTACCTTGCAAGTCATTATGAAGAATTACATTTGAAATATACCAGAAGGAGCATTAGCACAGCGGCGCAATGAGCTATTGACTGGAAACCTTTGTAATATTTCTAGATTTGAGTTGCTGTGCAGTACCCATAGTTGAATGCCGTGAGGTCCAGATTTGGCATTTACTGTACTTTGTACAACAGAATATTTTGTGTTTTGGTGACAAAGCCGATTTCGTCCTAGTTAGCCAGTAGCATCTTTTTGAACTTGAGGTTAGTCTTTTCTTTTTAGTGGTTATGTGTTGTTCCAACGTTAACGTCTATTTAGATGCATTACCTAGATTATTTTAGCCGTGTCTGCCTGTGGTATTAAGTTTATCATTCATTTTGATTGAGGGGCAGTGTATTCTTTCTATGGTGAGCACGTGGCGTAGACTTTGCCTTCATTCACTGGATCTCTTCCATCTTTGTAAAATTCATTTAGATAATTTGTTTTAAGTGTTCCTGAGCGCAACTTGTCGAGACGCATTTTTCATTCTTATTACCGCTGGTGTCGTCAGGCGCGTATGTTGCTGTTGTGACGTTTTTAGGCATGATGAAATCTCCTGCTGTAAGAAGAGTAGAGGACGAGTCCCAGGAGCTTCCTTGTGCAACACAGACTGTGCGGGTGATCTCTCTCCC
>BOPP01000121.1:663304-695018 GCA_017312745.1 Gryllus bimaculatus | reverse complement strand
CTAACATTCACCGAAAGTTATGTATAACTAATTGTGAATAAAGCAGAAGTTAATAATAAAAAAAAATTCGGTTGTCAGAACCTATGCTTTGTGGGCTCTTGATCGATTGACGGAGAAACCGGGGTTTCTCCGGGGGGGACGGAGTTTCTCCGGGGGTCTGTCCATCTGTGGTGAACGAAAATGCCTAAACCGTTCAGACGATTTTCTCCAAAACATATTACTCGATCCATCTGAACAAACTCGGTCCTTGCGATTTTGGAACGAATATTTTGATTTTTAAGAGTACTTTCCATGAAGCCTCAGCAACATTTTAAATGGTTTCTCAGAAATATTTTTTGGCGTCTTCTTTCAACAACGATATTGAAGATAAAGATTTCTTTCCGGAATGAAATATGTTCTTGAAAGACAGATCTCGAAAAAAATCACGTGTAATTTTTCGAAAATATGAGTAGTTTTTACGTACTTTTGTGCGAATTCTACGGCATAGTTTCTATGGAATATTGTGGAAATATTGAAACAATTGTTTTCTCAAAAAACAGTTCAAATTCTTTAACGTTTGTAGCGCCATATGTAATAGGATGTTAAAATGTTGGTGCTGGTCCCGTTTTCGACGACCTCTGAAAATCGAAAACTGCAAAAAATAAGATTGTAAAAGTCCAATATTAATGATAGAGGTATTTTCTGAAATAAACTTTGTTCTAAGAAACAAATCTTTAAAAAATAGAGTATGTCTCGTTTTAGTCCAATTCTGAATTTTCTTAAATAGCAAGGGTTATAAACGCGAAAGATGAGATTATCTGTGCGACTGATCGTATTGGGTAATGTGCTTGTCATGTTGATTTAATGCACCTTAATTCAATCGAAGTTCAAATCTCGGTCAGGAGAAAAAAATACTACTTGGAAACACTAAATAGGTTCGTGAAATTCTAGTAATATACGTAATATTGCCCAACTGTTACAAATAATACTAGAAATTATGTGCTGTTGTAGCAGCACTTGTTGATATGCTGTTGTAGCACCTCCATATTGACCCTTCAGGGACTCCAGAAAAATGTCCGCTCCGAGCGTCAGCATCGTTCGCACCGACCCCCCGTATGCTGACGCACGAAACCTCCCTCCTCGTTTAGCGCGCTTTGCTGTGCGCGCGCGAGATGTACCGTGCGCTGCGAATATGGAGAGCGCCCTAAATATTTCAAGGGGTCGCCTCTTCCGGCGGGACGACTTTCTGGTTACTTGCCGCTGAGCCGAACAAAGGGCACGCGTTGAGCTTTTGATGTTGGGAGTTCAGTTGCCGTGTCTGGCTTACGTTTGGTGCATGTTGTAATGCGGTGTGCAATGTTCCAGAGGCTCGATTCGATGCAGAATTGTGAAGTGTGTGCAAGTGAAATTCTCCAATAACGCGCTCATCCGTTTGATTCTTTCACCGTTGGATGTTCAAGAATATACTAGTGGTTCTACAACGTCACATATTTCTTCGCAATATTTCTAACTGCTCTGCTGTAGTATACTATTACATAAATATACAAAAATATTTTTAACCAGCAATTTTTTTTTCTTGCACCGAGACTCGAACTCAAGTTCAGAGTTCTCTTGCGGTGAGCCTTACCTCTACGCTAGTGAAACTCAATGAGTTTCGAACTCGAAACTGTAGTTTTAAATTGTTTCTTTTGTAATTGAGGAAAATGTGGAAAGGTCGACGAAAATGGGATTAGCGCCGTGTATATATATATTATCGTCCTTAGATACAGACGAGAACAAATTTAAAAAAAATATCAGAGTGATTATTAGGGGGAAAACTGTTTAAAGTTTGTCTAAATTGCGTGCGAAATTTCACGAAAACTCATATTTTCGAATAATTACAACGGACCTTATTTCAAGATATCTTTAAAGAACAGATTTCAATAAAGAAAAAAATATATCTTCACTATTGTAATTGTAGCAAGATGTCCCCACAAAATTGTACTTTTGCAGTTTTCGTAAAATCAGGGATCACAACGAAGATGAGATCTGTACCATTCTCTTAAGCGTTCTTTACGATATCCAAGGCCAAGTTTTTTTTTAAATTGGTGAAATTTTTGAGAAAATTTTGAAAATGCTTTTGACGCTTCATGTGAAGTATACTAAAAAATCTAAATATACTAGTGGAACTCCCAAAGCCTTGTGTTCGTTGAAATTGATCAGGGAATAACAATTTTGGAGAAAACCGGCTGGACGGTTTAGGCGCCAGCGTTGACCACACACAGACGGACGGACTGAGACGTATTCCCGTCAACGATTTTTCCGTATCGAGGACCCACAAAACATGGATTCTGGTTAGATCACATGTTAGTTACTATATATAGCAATATAATGAATCCACTTTTTCGGTACCAGGATTCGGCAAAAAGAGTTTTTCTGCCGAGAATTCTCCATTTTCCGGCGCACGAATACATATATTTCTCTTCTTATGAAGTAAATGCGAGAAAGTAAAAATTCGAGTGTACTGATAAAATATTTGATGACGGAAGGGTTTTCCTTATGGTCTGAGTCTCGCCACTCACTCATAATAATGACAATTTTATCATTGTCATTATTATGATATACATTTTGTCAGCTATTTTAGAATTTGTTGTCTTTATTAAAGACTTCGAATATTAAGGTTTTAAATGTTATATAAAACCAGTAATACAAGTACAATCGGCAACAAATCAAAAAATATTTGTCTTTGGATGGAAAAGAAAATGCCAGAGCAAAAAAAGTCTTGTGTATTACACTGAACTTTGCAGTAAGCGTTAGACATTTTCGAGTTGGACTTATTAAGATGTTTTCTACATATAATATGTATTTTTGTATGGGCAGTGACAGGTCATCGACAATGTGCTAGCTTTTCGTAGTATTATCCCGCGTTCTAATTCCGGTGGGGCAAAAACAGAGCTGTGTAACGAAAGAAACGTTCCAGCAGCTCAAATACGCTAGTTATGGCGAAGGGAATTCACCATGCTCATCATATACACTATGTGATCAATAGTATCCGAACACGTGGCTGAAAATGACTTACCAGTTCTTGGCGCCCTCCATCGGCAATGCTGGAATTCAATAGGGTGTTGGCCCACCCTTAGCCTTGATGACAGCTTCCACTTTCGCAGGCATACTTTCAATCAGGTGCTGGAAGTTTTCTTGGGGAATGGCAACCCATTCTTCACGGAGTGCTGCACTGAGGAGAAATATCGATGTAGATCGGTGCGGACTGGCACGAAGTCGGCGTTTCAAAACAACCCAACGGTGTTCGATAGGATTCAAGTCAGGACTCTGTTTTGGACAGTCCATTAGAAGGATGTTATTGTCATGTAACCGCTCCACCACACGCGATGCAGTATGAAAAGGTGCTCGATCGTGTTGAAAGATGCCATCGCCATCCCCGAATTGCTCTTCAACAGTGTAAAGCAAGAAGTTGTTTACGTAAAGCATGAACGTAGGCCTGTGCCGTGATGGTGTCACACAAAACAAGCGGTGCAAGCCCCCTCCATGAAAAACACGACCACACAATAAAACAATTTTCGACGTTTTCGGATAGTTTTGATTACATAGTGTAACTCCCTTACCCTTAGATGTGAATAATAAATAAAAACAATCTTCAGGCCGGGGAACACAGCTATCTGTCAAAAGTTGGATTAATACGACGCTAAAATGCATACATAAATTTTTTAAGCAATGACTCCGATTTTCCAAAAATTGGTAACAAAAACTGGACCACGAACTCACACATGAAAATTACTGAAGGAAATGTAATAATTTTTTAAAAATTGTCTTGTATTAATCTGATAATATTAGACATGAATAGTTATTTTGGTTTCCGAATTCCCGCCTGCAATTTTATTAGGAGATGCTGACAATGAAACTTGCAGGGAATAAGGGATTTTTAAACATTATTGCTACGAATAGAATACAAAGTATTTATCGATGTATTCCGAAATGTTATAGCTGTTAGTAATTTTCTACAATCTAGAACTTACAGGTTCATATTCTTCTTTCGAAAAATTCAAGTCACGTCAAGCGCCGAATAACTTGTACCTTCTTACACTTCTAAGTCCATTTTTGTGTTGAACTTTTCACGTAAAAAGGGTTAATATTTCTAAGACGTCTCCTGGTGAAAACACCGATTATACTTCATCACTGCTTTCTTTATTGTATACTTTAAGTTTAAATATCTGGATACTTCATTGCATGGTTACTTTTTCTGGCCATGACAATTATCCTACAATTAGTCAAGTAGAAATAGTAGACATTAAATATTGTTTATTCAAATGTTCAATTCCAACCCCTCCTCTTATACTACATTAAGTTGAATTACGCGTACAGGTAGAAACGTGCATTTAGGCAAGAATTTATCAGAAAATATTCGATATTGAATTACGTGTACAGTTAGGAACGAGCATTTAGGCAAGAATTTATAAGAAAATATTCGATCCGTACCGTAAAAACTATTTGAAATGGCTAGTCAATGGCCGGCCGTGCATGTGGTTTGGTTAAGTGAATCATTAAAAAATTCCCTGAGAAGAGTAGATTTTTATTTTAGGAAAATGAAGTGTTAATAAATTATTTGCTTGCCCTGAGAGAGGCTTTTAGACAGAAAATTTGATCAAATATTCAGTGGACAACGCGACGCGTCGCGAAAGTTCCGATGCAAATCTCAGAGGCTTCGGAGCTTCACTCGGCGGAGAACACATCCCTGCACTATGGGATGAGGGCGGGGAGAGGTGAGAGGATTGAGGGGAAGACATAGTGAGAACAGACAGAGGAGCTGTCCTCTCCACCAGCTCACATGCCGAAGACTGACAAAGAGCAACGGAAATCTACGAATGACCTAACCGTTCCTCTGTGAGAGCACACCAAGCTAAATAAAGGGTCGCAGGAGATTCTAAAAAATCGCATATAAACCAGTACCAGTTTGGTTTGGTTTATCAATATTGCATCCTGTTTCGATTGGAGAAGGTGGGATCAAAGCTTGACCACAGTGACCACCTGATTTAACGCCCTTACACTTTTCCCTGTGGGTATACGTATATTAAAAACCATGATGTACATCTCTCCACGACCTTCAACTACTGTTGAGCTTGCCAATACATCAATTGTGCGCTGTCTGAGGTAGATCCTGACATGCTCTCAGGCATTTAGGAAGAATTTTCGTACAGATGGGATATCTCCCGTGTTACAAAAGAAAGCCCCATTAAACATTTGTGGGAAGAAACAAGATGATCGGGAAATTTGAGAACCAAGTACAAATATATTTAAAGAAAGAAAGTTGTGTTATTTAATATTACTTTTAGATAACTTATTAAAAATAACCCGTATATTTAGCTCAGGATATAGTGGTCGGCGCTGTTCTCTTATTCTCATATACTTGCGACTTGTAATAGTACGTAAACCTGTGCTGATATGTTACTGTCATTCAATCAGAAACGGTGTACAGAAAAAAAGGCGAAATTGGAAACGCATTAGAAGAGTAAATTAAATTCGAAATATTTGGAACATTACTAATATTTAAAAAAATAACTCTTGTGTCAATAATCCTCGGCGTTTTCAATAGATATTATGAGAGAGTTAAAATAAATATTAAACTCCTGCAATTATGTATTGGCAATTCCGCTTCACGGTTTCGTATCGTGTTGTCAATTTAGAGAGGCGTGAGTGGAGGGGGTAATGAAACGCAGACATAATCCGTATTAACATTTCAATCAGAACAGAGATATTCATTTAATATTTTTTGCCAACTCTACAGGTATCGAGTACATTATTTTTACATTGAGAACCCAACAGTTTCCAGTTTTTAAAATTATAAATTAAAAAATAAATCGTGTGTTGTTATTTTTTCCGGGAACGACAGAAAATAGGCGTTTCTTCCTAAATAGCAATTTGAATGTGCACCCCACATTATTTTGACTACGAGATTTTTCGACGTTAGTTTCGGCGTGTCTAAAGTGCAGTTGTTATTGTCAGCATATTATTTCGCTTTATTATACCTGTAAAATTTGTAAGTCGCCATGTAGTTGAAGTTACGTTTGTAATATTTTAAATATTTTGATGTCAGTTTTTGTGAAGCCATTTCTCGCACAATTATAGAGTTTTTTTCAAAGTGACATATATCCAAGAAACAGTTTCTCAGGCAGGAAAAGTATTTACATTCAACTCTATAGTTCAAGATAGAATTCAACGGTTTTCGGATACCATTTAACATAAGAGATACGCAACTTTTGAACACAATACGTGACAGCATGAAGGAGAAGCTTCTTAGGAATGTATTGATACTTGAAAACAAATGGAATAAAGATATGTAACTTTAAAAATATGCTTTTCAATTACTTCACATTAAGAAAACAACTTTAAAAAGTGAACAGTACTGCAATATGTTTCGTTGTGATCCATAGCCTATTTACTCGTATTATGTAATGCTGTACAGATCGCATTGAACAAGCGGTTGATCTCGACACAATAAAACTTCATCACGAGAAAACATCTTTTAAGATTCATACCTTCTACTTACAGGGAAAAGATTCTTATGATGCGGTTTCCTTGCATTGCCTTGTACCATACCTATCTTTCCAAGCAACGGTTGTCCTCAATAACTATTTTATCACACAACTTCAACTGCCTTCAATCTCGTAGATTTAGAGGGACCTGTACGTTTTGATCGTTCTCGAGGACACACAATTCTGAATTACTTTGAAATAATTTATTTTCATTGTTAATGTTTTACAGAAGTACTTGTTTATTATTTAGTTGGAAATACAACATAACTGAGCAGCGTTTACGTGTTTCAACATTGTATCCTCGTAACCGCTATAAGATCTTTTATTCATTGCCACGTTTTTTGTCATAAGCAGAAGACACGCGAATGGATCTCATTATTTGAGACGGCAAAGTCGTAGGGACACGTTCAACACGTGCAGAACCTCTCGGAACTAAATTATCCGGGGAGCCACTTCTCAACTTTGTGTGAGGCGAACTTCGGAAGCTGTGTCTCCTCTTGCCAGAAGTTGGTGTTAAGGGGTCTGAGGATAGCATGGTGTTAGTATTCAGTTCGAAACGAGAAACCACACAGACGTTAATAATTATGGTGCCTTTCGAATTGATCGTGATATCTCTGGTACAGACCGCGTTAGAATGGGAATATTGCTTACTACAGAGGGTGAATGTTGATAAAACTGTTACGTACAAAGTGCGTATCTAGCAAATTAGAGAATTAGCCTATTAATGTTCACATTATTCAAAACGGGTTCATAAAATTTGAAGTATGCATCGAACTTCAGTCGGATAAAGTTGTCATTAGCCAACACAATGTGGCTATGACACGTGAAGTACGTCACTGTGTTGGTGAATAGCAGATTGGGGATAAACAAGAATCAGACTGCTGATGGAAAATTTCTTCGGCTGAAAGACAAGGTATGTATTTTCGAGTTGAGCTGTATCTTCCTTGATTTCTATTTAGACGCTATCAACTTATCTAACCTCACTAGACACCTTCGTTGACATTTCTCGGCGCATTCAAGTGATCTAGCGACGGGGATCCGTGCATCGGCCTTCGCGATTTGCTTAAAACAACCTTAATTATGTGCAACACATGCTTTCAAACGAAATTTTACGTCATATGCTTCTCGCAAATACTGACGAGGCCTTACATTCGGACAATCACTTTACCTCAGCCAGCGTCCTGTGACTTATGCCAAATTTTTCGGACGATGTCTGCAATTCTTCGTTCATCATTCAGAGATATATCCACCCTATATGCCTAATGCGATTTAACCGGGTAAACCGAACATTAAACATATTTCAGTCGTTAGTCCTGATATACAAAGACAGACACACTTTTTATTTATTTTTCATGTATTTAACGCCATATACAGGTAAATATTGTGTGTGACGTACTACGGAGAGATGTGTATTCTGCCCACATTTTCTCAACATCTGGGATCTCTACCCTAACCAATATTCAAGTTGAATTCTGAATACAGATGGAAATGCTCGTTTTGTCAAGAATTGGTAAGAAAATATTCGCTCCGGTGTAATAAAACTATTTGAAAAGTCAAAACAGCTATCGATTAGAGCCATATCCCTCATCATGCCCTTCGTGAAGGAATCGAATTACTGTCGCGAAAACCTGGAGAACGATAATTTTAATAACTTTAATTCCCCCTGTACTCAATAAAAAGTGCGAAGATAGTGAAGTTACATTTCTAGAGTATTGGATTGGAATAACTACTCCCTTGGCACACTTCCCAGCGTTTGGTTGGTCTGCACCGGCACAAAGATCGCTGCTCATTATATTAACACGAAGCCATGAAAGTTCATTGTCTTTTTAAAACACGCTATGTTCGAAATACACTGGATATTAGAAATATGGCTCGTTTCCAGACGTTCGTGGGGCGGGCGCATAGTTTGGGTTGCGCATAGCTTTCCGCCGCTGGTCCCCAGTTCGATTTCCGGTCAAGCAATGTGGAATGCTTAATGGTCAAAGCGAGTTCTCGACATGTTTTCTCGGGGTTCCTTCTTTTCTCCTCTTCTCATTCTACTATAGCTCCATCGTTATCTCACGATTATCGCTATCATCTCCTCATCTACACACGCTATATTCACTGTTCTTACAATTAGATATCAAGGACCTTAGCTGCTGAAGGTTTCTTAAACACTAATAAACATAAATAAATAATAAAAATACATAAATAATAAATAAATAAATAAATAAATAAATAAATAAATAAATAAATAAATAAATAAATAAATAAATCAGACGTTTTCTTCTAAGTGTCTGCAATGAAGCCGGATGAACGCTCGTCCCAATGTAATATATGGATATTGTATGGATTAACACGAAGATGGTTCAGTTAAACATTACAAACTTTTTCACGTGTTTAGAAATGAAATAATTTTTTTTGGAATATTTTGTTATTCTGTATCGATAAGTTCTAAGAGCAGCGAAATCAAGTAAGCGGTAGTGATACGCTCTTATAATCATCTAGGTTTTGGGGAAATAACATCCACGATTGCTTTCATTGGCGTGCGGGTAACCGAAACACTCCGCCGACTGTGTGAATTCGGTATTTTTGAATCCATCTGAATTTGTGAAATGGTTGACGTAGATGTACACATCTCAATCATCTCGTATTCATTTAAGAGACAATAACTCTCCTTCGATTTTTCTAAACTGGCTTGTCAAGGTTTATAGAAATAAGGAGTTGCAACGTCACTACACGTAGTGACGTTGCAGCTCCCTATTGGGGTATGCCTTTCCTCTCTCTTCTTCTTATGTGACCTTCACAGGCCACTTTTAAAAACATGGAAGTATAGTCCTTCCAGTTCCTATGACTGCAAAGTCCTGCTTAAACATTGCTTGCGCATGTTGCGGTTAAGGAAATTTTGAAAACATTCGATATATATGCTGGAATAACAATTTTCTAAATTTAGTCTTAGAAATAATTATTTTGTTAAGAACATTAGGTTTTTCACAGCACATGTCTTGTTTTAGGAGACATAGTTCGTTCTTCAAGCAATGGTGGCTCGTGGAGGTACCTGCGGTTGGGTTTATCCCCCTATCCACATCAGATGCACGCAATAAAGCCACTTAATCCTTACTCTTGTCTCAAAACGCAACACTTGATTCCTCGTATGTGTAACTAGTACTTCATATGACTGATCCCAGGGACCAAATACTTTTTAGATTACACAGTGAAAACAACGGAAATATGAAAATCATCTGAAATGTAATAGAATGAAAATCTTGACATTTACAATCCCCTATATAGAACGAGAAGAAATGTATGCTTTGTCGACAGGTACGCAAGCTCACAAATTTCTGTGACTTCAATTCCATTGTCCAAGTTGTTAACTTTCGCGGAACTTTTATATTGCTTTTCTTTGAGGTTTGTACACTTATTTATTTCATAACGTGTCTGAAAGTTTGAAAATCTTATGTATTTTCTGTCCCAATATCATGAACATTGACTTTCTTTCTCACTGTAAGCAGCGACTTTATGGGATGACGCGTATTTGGTTTTCGTAGGTCGTTGGGACTTATTGATAACTATCGTTAAAGTACCCGTGTTTGTAGTACGTACGTAATTAATGTCGGTGAACTATAGACAAAGAAACGAATGGGGTAATCGAAACACGCTATAAAACAAAAATACTGCAATTTTTGTCATCCGTATCATTGTATTATTTTCTTTGAATATTATATGAATCTAAAAAGCAGAAGTAAAACCCTTGTTCGCAAGAGATTCGTTCTGTGGCTGATATTAGGAAATATGAGGTCAAACTCGCCTCGATACGTCATCTCAGTTGGTTTTTGCAATATCTGTTGTCGTCACGTAGACTGGTAAAGTTATGTCATAAGCAATGTCTGTGAGTCCAAATATATTTGAATGGGTGAAAACCAGAACGATATATTTTATAAATTCTGAGAAAAAGTGTTTATTTTAGGCTGTATTTCAGTGGTAATGTATTTTATTGGTTCTAATGAACAATTTAAATGCCGTGGTTTTAATGAGACAAACACCACGACTTTACAGTGATATTAACTTAAATGAACATATTTCTCAGAAATTATTATGTGTCACTTATACGTTCTGCTTTTCGCCCATTTATTTGTGGGAATGGAATGTGATCATTTGCACTTCTTTAAAAGTTGTCATATTTAATATATTTTAATTCAATTAAAATATCCAAATCAATTTTAGAAGAGATTAGAATGTTATGAATAAGATGGTGGCATTTGTGATTAATTATCCTGATAAGGTAGCGGCACCCTTAAATTGATCCTGCAGATAATAATCCTAGAGTTCAAGAACCAGGAAATGTTTGTTATTTCTATTACTATGAAAAAGCCAACCGAAGAAGAAAAATATAAACCTACTCTGTACAATTTTGTAGTACATATTGTACTATGAGATTGTAGGAATACATGTAATTTTCTAATCAAACTAATTCTTTTTGTATGTAGAATAAACATTCTCTGATGCGTAGCTTATTGTTTTAATGTAATAATTGTATTTTAATTGAAAACACATAATTCATAATTTAATTACTGTAGAAATTGCATTCCTTTCTATGTGTAATGTATTTTCTATTTTCTAGAGGTATTCTACAAACAAATATACAAACGCTGAGTACTGGAAGAGGGGTTAATGGAAATTAAGATACACATTATTGCATCTCAATTCTCTTTTTCTAAAATAATGTGACGCTCTTTGACGACTTCTACAATATTTTTCTCATAAGTTATACCTTAATCTTCCGCGTAACAGGGAGTACTCCTATCAATGGAAGGAGGATTGATATGCTGTTTTCGCAGGGCGCAGAGGCGTGTTTAGACACCGTCTTACACCAAGCCCCAACCTCTTAGGCTCAGGCTTCGTGAGAAAAAACTGCTTCCCTCTACCTGCGCTCTCTACGTTTGTGAACTATTTAAACATCTTGTACATTAATTAATTGAATATTTTCATCCAAATTATTAGAAATGTGCCCATAAGTAATTTTTAAGATTTAATCTAACGCATTGTATAAAACAGTTGAGTTAGAAATCTAGTGTTCATTAAATGACGTCTAGGTGATATTAACCTACCGTGGATATTTTGCGATCTAAACTTCTGTGCTTCACAAATGTTTCAGCGTATGTACGCATTCATTCGTATTCATTTTGTTACCTAAGTTTTATTCTACAGATCAATGGAAGTTATTTAATAAATATTATTAATATTGAAATTGAAAACAAGTGACAAATTATCCCTCTGATATCTTCTGGATACAACTGTACAGAACATTTTGTAGTGTGATATGAGGGGAAATAATTGTTAATTCTTGTTATTGTGTGTTGTTGCTTCCTTGTAACGTTCATACTTACGCATGAGCCAAATATTTTTATTTATTTAAAAAAAAATAATTTTCAAAAATCTTTATTGCAAGAAGTGTACATGTGATGCAGTCACACACCGCGTTATTTAACCGTGCTTTAATTGTAATTTACATTACGATGCTTTTTCCTGGGGAAATGCCAAAGAAATTAATAATATGGAAAGACGATCGAAATTGTAAAGCACTTGATTGCATTACGATACAAAACAAAACGAACCAGATGGTATGACGCTTCTGTGAAAAACGGATATTCAAGAAGAAAGCTGCGAATCTGGTCGCTAGCCATTTCGAAGGTTTATTTGTGCTGAAACACAAAGTTGAAAAATGCTGTAATACCGTATACTTCTAACCCATATCTAAACACCGTAGTATTCGGTTTTTTCCTTTACAGAAAGCAATTGAGGATTTTGTTACGTAACGTTTCACATAAATGGCAGAATTTCGTTTCGCAACATCAACAAACCTTTTATTTACTTAAAAAATATAAAGTTAGATGCATTTTTTAACTGATTTTCTCTGGACTTTCAAATTTATAGCATGAAAGGTAGTATTAACCAAGAAATAGATAATGTTTGAATTACAAACTAATTCGCAAGTAAGACAGAAGTGGGAAGAGAAAGAAACAATAAAAATAAGAAAATTATAAAAAATAGAATTTTTAATCGTTTCTAAAATTTGTAAGAAAAGTCCATTAAATATTTCTTTTTAATATACTTGTTTAGTAAATTATTTGGAAATGAGAAAAAAACTTAACAACCAAGAAACTTATCGCTTGATTTTAAACTGCAATTTGTGACTGAAGCGGCTAGAACCTGAGCCGGAATGCCGTGACGTCGAATGGCGTTCTTTTTGCAACCACTGTTTTGGCCCGACCGCCTTGGCCTCTTAGAGAATGGTGCTTCGTGTGAGGGCAAGAACCACGAGGTTGTGTACAATCTTAGAAAGTATAAAATCATTAATCTAGTACCTGTCTATCTGTCTGCACTGGCACATCTGCCTTTTGACGGGGCCAGGGCCTCCCGTCGGCGTTCCGGTCTTGCAGTCATGGGGAATCTAGAAGTATTTACTTTTGATAAAACAAACGGTTGTGTTATTATCCGGTTTAGTTGTACGTTATATTTCACCCTCATTGGGTATTTTCCTTTGTGTGAAGATGTTTGTCAGTGATGGAAGTACGAATTGCCCTTGACACGTGTGCAGGAAGCGGTCGATTGTCGTTGGTGGCCCAGCTACGTCCATCTGTCTTGCAGTCCAAGTCGTTCGTTCTTATTAACTCTTCCTAGAAGAGTCGATTCCCTCGCTTCAAGGTACATTCACGTCTGCGAGGTCTTCCTAATTGAACAATTCTGTGAAAAATTCAGACTCCCGAAATATTTACTGGCTGCGTTAGCTCATATCAAGCATTGCCCCTGTCTCTTCAGCAACTCTAACTGGGTTTTCTTAGAGTTGGTGTTCCAACAATTGCGGATTTTCACTGATTAAATTTAAGAGCTGGTTGGGAAATTCTAGCTTCCGACTGCTCTGATCAGTATTTTTCCTTGGTTTCACCGATCAATACATGTGTGTGTGTGTGTTTGGCTCCTGACAAGCACTACACTTGTCAGAAGCAACACATGTCAGGAGTCCAGTCGAGAGCTTAGAGCTTGTATCTGCTGGAATGATGCATCGATGGGGGAGTACCAAGAAGAGGAAAAGCCTCTGTAACCCGACATGTAGATCTAAGCGGGATCTTATCATTCCGCGAGGGAGGAACACCGCCACCAACAAACATAGTTCACTAATGTGACTAATCACCAGAGCAGTTGTCGTGCCCTGACACATCAATCGATCATTCAATCGAAGCGTCCAAATAGAGCACTGCAACTGCGAAAATCCTTAACGAAGAATACCAAGCATCAAAAAACACAAGGACGTAATAAGAACGTGGACGAGACTTAAGAATGTTGGAGAGATTTCTATTGGAACGAAACTGTCAAATGAGCAATCATTCACCTAAGAGCAATATGTAGCGAATAGATGTTTTGATTTTCTTATGATTTTTCACGTCGATATTATGCATCATATTTATTCTGTGCTCATCCATAATTAAATACATCATAAATTCTAGTAGTTTGTAGATAATTCAGATGAGTACAATGATCTGCAGATAGAATAAATCCATACTTTATTTTGGAACCGATATATCGTTTCGGAGTTCAGTTTGATCTCAATGACAAGTGCAAAATCTGTTAACATTTCTCATACAGTTCGCTCCATTTCAATACGCAGTATTACATACAATGTATGTGAGCTGAAGAAAAATTGAAAGGTACTTGTATGAAATAGGATTGAAATTCGTTACATTGCGAATATACTAGGTTGAATTTTGTATTAACAGGGAATATTTTTATTGGAAAAAGAATGTTTTGTTGTAAAAAGAGAGAATTGTTTCAAGAGGAAATGTAAACTTTATAATGGTCGCTAATAAAATACGAAGTAGAAAGTCCAATATAGTATATAAAATCGCAGAACTCTTTCAACAAACATTTCTTGTGACTTTGCTTCGGGCTCCACATACCCGCGAAGGGATCGGTTTATTCCATTTCCTGTCAATGATTTTGTTCGATTCGTCGCACTCAGCACAAAAGCCATCGGCGAATTTCCTCCTCTTTCTCTCCGCAAATCCCCTGCCGTCGCAGTGCCTTCTCTCCTCCACCCATTCCCTTGGGCCGGCACGTGGCGTGATCGAGAGCGAGCTGTCGGCGGTGCCACGGGCGATTTCATGCATGACAATTACCGCGGAGTGGGCCAGTACAAGGCGTTGATTACTTCGCCGAGGCGGGAGTCGGGCCGAGGCACGTGACTGCCAAGGTCAGCACGTGCAGCCTTTCCGTCAGCGCGAATGTACTACGAGGCTCGGATCAGATTGCGAATACAGAGCCGAACGCTTCATACGTGTTAAGGAATCCTACATCTTCCACTGCAGTTGGAATTCTTTATTCTTGATTGTAATTTTAGACTCCAAAATCATCTACATCGACATTCGTGCCCGTTGGAAACATCATTAAAGTAGAGAACATTTTATCACAATACATAAATAATATTTGTCGATATTTTAGAAAAATAGTTCTCACAAAGTGATTTTTCTTCAGAGAGCTCTCTAAATTTGTTAGGGAATCAATGATATTTTTAGAATATCATGTTAACTAGAATCTTGTTTGAAGTTCTTTCAAAACAGCGATCGTTATTCATTCATTCATTGAACTTTACGGGTCCTTCAAGTACCCATGGAACCCATGACCATACTGTTGATGATGATGTGGCATGGAGAAACAATGGAATGAAGAGAAACCTGATAGACCCGAGAAAACCTGTCAGAAGTCCGCTTTGACCACGAAAAATTTCACATCAACTCCATTAACCCATGAGCCATCCCGTCCGCTGAATTGAATTGGGCGCTGGGTGTAATTGAGCAACTATCTGGACGAGATGCGTAGGGGCCGGTTGCTCTGACCGTTAGTGTTCCGTGGTTTCGACCTACGTAGTTCACGCACGGGGAAACAATGATGCTTCCTCATCCATCACATCATGAGGCGAACGTGTGGAAATAATGGAATCTGACTTTTGCGATGAAATCAGTATTATTGGACTTCATGAAGTGGGGAATGCCTTTGCTTATATTATGAGTAAATTTAAGAAAGAATAAGTGGGGGTGATATGTTCAACGTTACAACTGGTTTCGAGCGCTCGTTTCTTGTAAAACCCTGTTATATTACCATTCGTTTTTAAAGATGAAATGTCATTTATACAACTTATATTTGTTACGACAAAAGATTCAAGGCATGATTTGATGAACTGATGGTTTCCCTACTATAATTCATCTGAAATTCCTCTTTGATCACATCATAAATTTACTATATCTTCCCTTCTATCCCTGATGTCTACTTGGCTATGATCTAAATATTATATACAAGTGCTTCAAAAAGTACCAACGTTACACTGATTGCATTTTTCCTCCTCATATGATCAACGAGTGATGCTCTGTCAGCACATACTTACTCGTATTTTTGTAACTGTTGTATTTTTTTATTTCTACATGAATTTTTGCGAAAATTTCTCACATTTGAATTCGCCTGCGTAGAATGTATTCGCAGACAGCGATAGTGTTACTTCGTTCGTCTCATTGACCAACACATGTCCCTTTCAGAGTTTACATATGAAAAAAATTTCAGGGTGGGGATTGGACGGACGGACAGGCAGGCAGACAAACAGACGTCTTTAACGACTTTCATCATATCTGACTCCCCAAAACGTATACATCAATCAAAATCTCAACATCGATTTTTGCAGTTACATAATTTTCTATATACAGTGAATACTGCGTGTCCTCTTATTATACCAAATCAATAACTCATTGTTATTTGAGAAAGTTTGATGCAAACGGTTTCTCGTGGAACATTTTCGTTTCCGAGTAAAGTAGGCTTCTTAGCGGCTTCAAACGTCCTGCACTGCACTGAAGCACGCGATAGCGCTGCGCTGCTTTGAGGAATAGAGGAAGGCTGTAGCGATTTCTCTCGGCGAGGCGGAGTCGTCACCTTCAGGAGAGGAGCAATCCCCGTGAGATGTCGCAGGAAAATCGTGCCGCCGCGTCAGGCTCACCGCTGCCGGCCTCACGCCTCCTCAACGATTCCACGCAGCGCACCTCCAAAGCCCGCGGACGTGCTGCGCAGGGTGTTTGAACCGCGCGTCTTCAACGGCAAAGAAATGGAACTTCACGTTGGAACTGAAGGAAAAAACTTAACAACCAAGAAACTTATCGCTTGATATTAAACTGAAAATTAGTGACTGAAGCGGCTAGAACCTGAGCCGCGCCGTCGAATAGGCAGCCTTCGCACGGCGTGCTTCATGCAACGACTGTTTTGGCCCGACCGCCTTGGTCTCTTAGAGAATGGTGCTTCGTGTGAGGGCAAGAACCACGAGGTTGTGTACAATATTAGAAAGTATAAAATCATTAATCTAGTACCTGTCTATCTGTCTGCACTGGCACATCTGCCTTTTGACGGGGTCAGGGCCTCCCATCGGCGTCCCAACCTTGCAGCCATGGGGAATCTAGAAGTATCTACCTTTGATTCCAACGTCCTCGAATATAGTCTACATTATTTTTTGTCGAAATAATTAGGAGTCACATTTGTACACCCGGCGTATACATACCACATGAGGAAGTTACACATGTCTTTTTCGGATCTCAAATGCTTATTCATGATGCTTGAAGGATATCGTAATATATACCTCAGATAATTTCTCACTTACATTTTTGTTTTCTTTGTCTATCTACACTTTGGCTAATCAGGAATTAAGACATGGCTGCCCGTTGTGGCCCGCTGCAATAGCTTAAGTGCTTAAGTGTAAAAGCTGACCGAGGAAGATGTAAATACATGGTAATTAATGAACAAATATGAGTATAGTGATAGTCCCTGGGCGAATGCGGCGCACTAAAAACTATGAACCATTCAATTTAGTGTTTATTTTTCCACCATCCGGGGTTGAGGTCTAAAGCTCTTAAACTCTCAGACAGGAGACGCTATTATATGTCTGAAAAACTACAGAATTGTATTGTAAATACTATATATTTGATTGTATTATTATATATGAGTATTTTATACGTACTAAACTTTTTCTTATCTGCCTAAGTTGTCCGAATGAAAAAGCAAATAAATACATAAATAAATAGTTACATTCCTGACGGGACTCTGCGATATATCGCCAAATGTAGAGGCGTTCATATGAGATCTTTACACACATGTTAAAGATCAGAACGTCGTCAAAAGAATTCTCGTCTTATTTGTATCGTGTTTAAGAGTTTTTATCGATATTTAAATCGTGTTTAAGAGTTTCTCATTTTCAATAACTAATTTATTTTAACCGGTTCTCAAAATACCTAATTAAACAGCACAACAAACAGACACGTTACCACAAGTTTAAAAATCACATTCTATTACAACAGCGTGAGTCATTCTTGTCAACCAATTCAAACATCATATAACATTTACAAATTTCTTATTACATGAACAAAACTTACATTTTTTATTTTAAGAGTAAAATAAACAAAAATTAAATTGGAATACTTTTGAGCCATAAAAACCCATTTCCCGTAATGTTTCCACCGAAATATCGAAACTTTCGCCGCTCCTGGTCGTCTGTGCGCAACCGCAGCGGAAGTTCTGCTCGGAGAGCGAGTCTTGGATTTTAGGGCGAGCAGCACTCCGCTGACACACGCGGTTCACAGCCTCCCTAGATGCTTTCTACAACGCTGCTGCTTAAATTGCTAATCGAATTATCTCGCACCAGGCTTCTCGATGCTCAGGTTTTAATGAATTCAGGAACTCGTATTCTTTGGTATGCATGCAAAATGTTTGCCGCGATATGATGCTGTACTGATATGCAAACGTAACCTGATTGCTTCCTGGCAAAGATAGGGAATGTTGGAACAGATTTCGTTAATATGTCGGATTTATCTGGAATAGATTGGATGATAACAAATTCTATAGGTCATATCTGCAAGTGATTAACACCACACACATTTCATGATTTAATATTTCAAACCATAACGACCTTTAATGTGAAATGAAAATAAGGGATTCAGGGAGATGTAACAAAATAAAATGAGAAATATAGCAGAAAAAAGGCTAACAAATAGAAAAAGTAATTCACTATTTTAATGAAAATATTTTCAATAATGTAATTAACTACGCTTGATCGTAATAAAGACCATAAACACAAAACGGAGTAAATAATTGTCCACATTAAAAAAATAAGTTTTCCATCACTCACAAGATTTGTGTTATAACAAATTCAAGTTCCAAGTCTCTACGTTTTGAGCTACATACGTGTCTTATAAAAAGGGTCAGAATCCAAACATTATGTTACAAAGGGTATTAGGTTACAATTTTTGTATCGCAAATAATAGAAATAACTAGCAAATTTGAACCACAGCAAAACAAAAACAATTCCCACATTTTTTAAGACCACTGTTTAACAGTGAAGAGCTAACTGTAAACTCCATCATGCATGTAGAGGAGGAATCAAAGGCTGCCATCCTCAAGTATAAGATTCATGTAACTTAATGTGATATAAATTGTTTGTATATGTGTGTTTGTGTATCCCTATCGTACTCCATAGCAAGAGTTTCCAGATGTAGATTAAGTCACAGTAATAATACATACGCTTTGATGTATGATTCATTTGTAGAAAATGAATTGTGGCGGTATCTAGAAGAAGGGTAATAGGACTGTGAACCCTTCTTCTGGAGAATGCAAAAATGAATTCTACATACTTTAATGTATATCCAAGCAAATTTTCATGATTTTATCTCTATTTGTTAGATTGGTGGAGCAATATTCTGTTACATGAAGAGAGTTCCTCAGAATATTGCACGTTAACCTGTCATTCAAGTTCCACTTAAACCGGCAAAAGTTACTGGTATTTTGGACTTATAAGGGTACTTAAAGGAAGAAATCAAAATCTTTCACTAAACCTTTTTTGATGAGGGTACTCTTCAAGAAGTGTCCACTGAAAATGTCGACAAAAGTTAGTCCGAATCTAATAGCTTACAAGATGAACTGCAAGGTAAAAAAACAGGTAACAAACCACATGATTTGTATTAGCAGTTTATAATAAACGTAAATTAAACTTTAAAATATTTATAATTTACAGCATTTCAATACTGAATATAAAGTGATCCCCAGAAGAAGGGTGCACAAAGCATTTTTTCTTTACGCCACATGTTTGAAATAAAGGAGAATTTAATTACGTTCTAAACGAAATTAAGTTTAAAAACAATTACAATGTATTAAAAACTGTGTAATTTGCCATTAAATAGAACAGAGTCTAGAATGCTATGATCGAAAACCCGCAATTCGTTTTGTTCAAAACACAGTTTTGGAGTATATGCCCTTTTTGTGTGTAACTACCGCCTCAATTATTTTATTTCATCTATTTGTAAAAAATGGATGTTGGTATATACCAGAGCAGTGAGGTCCCACAATGTGTCACCAATTTCTATGAGATTTCACACATCTACGTTTTTCTTCTCCCAGATGGTTCATAAGCTGTTAGTTTTGGTGTAACTCCACTAGATGGCGCTGCAGCGCAAGATTGCGCTTTATTTTAATTCAATTTCCATTCAAACTGAGCTCCATGTGGGCTTCGTTATTGCTTTGTGACGCAGGGCGAGTCCGAGGTCAGGACAGTGGCGCGCGTATGTAAGAGAGTAAGAATTACAGACAGAAAGAGACAGAGAGTGACACAGAGAGAGAGAGAGAGAGAGAGAGAGAGAGATACAACGATATAGAGAGGGAGACAGATAGACGCAGACAGAGGCTGGCAGAAACGCAGAAAGAGAAACAGAGGGAGGTGAAGACGTAGGGAGATAAACTGAGGGAGACAGGAAGAGAGAGAAACAGAGAGACAGATACAGAGAGAGGCAGAGACAGACTGAGACTGGGACAGAGAGAGACAGGGACAGAGAGTGAGACGGAGAGAGAGAAGATGATAGAGAAAGGGAGAGGGAAGGAGAAAGAGGGAGATGGGGAGGACGACAACGTCTGCCGGGTTACGCTAGTGATATATAATTACTAAATATATATCTACAACTATACAAACACTAACATCGTTTCGACTCTGCCGTTCTGGTTCAACAGACCAACTCCTTACAGCCACATTAAGCTCGCCAACATCAATTAAAACTGCATCTGAGAGAAACAAACGTCACATATCTTTAAACTTATTTCCTCTAAACAAAACATTTTACACCACACGGTCTGCACATGAACTGTGCTGGAAAACACACGCTCGCTAGTGAGTTTCCACGACGCAATGAATTCTACTCCCATGCAATCTCCTGACAAACCCCCAACCCTTCCGTCTTCCATACTTTCTCCACCCCACGCCTATTTCGAAACTTCGAACCTACTCCCAGTTCTCCCAATGCCAGTACCATTTCCGCCACTGTCTGGAGGAGAATTCTAGCAGCCGGCTAATCTAATCTGCAGTTTTCTGTGTTGTTTCCGATTAATAGCAAGCGAATGCCGGAGTAGTACAATACCAAACGGACCACGGACTGCACGCGATCTTTCCTTCCTCTTACATATACACTTTCATGCACTACACTACTACACATCTCGAAAGACCAGTGGGGAGCTTATAGCTTGACTCTGCTGTGGCACTGCCCGTTAGTGGAAAATAACTGCATGGGGAGAAATTCGCAAACCCTCGTGTAGGGTGGCGTCGGATCTCGCTATACATTGTGGGAAGAACACTGCCACCTCCTCTGAGAAAAACATGCATTACAGCTACGGGACTAATGAACATAGTAGTTGGCCCGTCCGAAAACACGAAATATTTAATCAATCATTCGTGGAACCGGGAAATATCAAAAAGTAATGCTGGTGCGTTATTTAGCACTTTTAATTTCATGAAAATAAGTTGTGTTGAGAAGAGAATTTAAATGCAAAAAAAAGCCAAAAAGAGTGAAATCAACAAGCTTGAGGTTAAAGAATATAAGTTCAAAGTGGGAAGAATAACCAACGACAAAGGTAGGAAAGAAGAAAGAAAACATTTAAATTTTAAAAAAATTGCTTTACTGGATATATTTTTAAAATTTTTCTGAAACACTTGAATCGCAGCTGTTTAATAGTATGCAAAACTTGTAAATAACCATTTTACTTGAAATGTGCTCTATTTTTGTACGGTTTCTTCGCATGTTTCAACTGCAAATCGAATATGCACGTTTCTGAAGAGACATGGCTGATTTAAATACTTTTTTAACGATATTTTTCTTCAATTCTTTCCACTTCATTTGTATTGATTTCCATTTCACGAATAGTTACTCAAATTCATTTTTTTATTTTTGTTTCCATTCACGATAATTTTTATGTACTTTATACAATACAATTTGTAAAGAAAAGTATGCTTAAACTATTATTCTGCTTTCGGTTTTGTTACTTATTTCCATTTCCCGGTTTTTGCGTCTAGTGTTAGATTAAGCTGATTTTCCGCTTTTAACAGCTGTAAATAATGTAAAAAGACCAATTGATGACACGTTTTGACAAAATAAAAGCTACGAACCCTATTTGATGATACAATTTGGTAATATGTAAAAGAACAGTTCTCTATAAGTTTCATGGAACGAAACAAAAACACTTCTTGTTTACCTTACATTCTAGTGGTTCTATCCATTTTGGTTTTCACGGGCATTTCTAAGTAACTGAGACTAAGTACTTAGAGAAAACTTCGAGAAGTCGCCTAATTTAATGGATGCTCTTGATCACGAGCATAAAACTGCGGAGTGGAGACTTATCACTGATTTATCATAAGCCAGTTTCAAGAAAGTGCTCTTGCGAAATCGCATCAAATATCCATTTGCTCCATTAACCTTTGGAACTAATCTAACATATTCAAGTCTTACACTCCGTCTGTCTGTCGTCCATCATAGGGCCTCAAAGTTTTTGTATCAATTTGAAGGTTCGTGTATCCTAAACCTATTAACAAAGAAACCAGCTCCTATTTTTTAAAATTTCAGAACATTTTGTCTTTCATATAGAAGATCAAATTTTTAACTTACAATAATATTTTATGATTTCTGAATATAAAACGAAATTCAGACGAATAAATTTAATATGCGTATTTAAATTCAATTCTTTCCTGTTTCTTCTTGCACAGTGTTGTACAACACGTATTACATTATTATCTAATGTAATAAGAAAGAAAAAAAATTATTCCAAAAACTGTCCTTTCGTATGATCATTTTGAAAAGTAAGCAAATAATCGTGGATGTCAAATAACACAATCATGCAACGGGAAAGATGGCTCAGGGGATCAACTGGTGTCACTCCAGTCTCTCTGACAAGGAAGTCCTAGGTTCGAGTTCCATCGGTGGCAAGATTTTCGTCACTAGCTTGTGAGCTCAGTCGGTGTCTGGAGAAGAATTCTAGAGGCTGGCTGCTCTGATAGGTAGATTCGCGTGGCTAATGACCTTAGTAGTTGACGTGACTTTGACAAATGACCTCAGAATTTACGTGCGTGTAATCAATCCAATCAATCACTCCATCCACGAACGCATGCACGTGAATATAATCCAAAGCAATTTGCTTCGATCTAAATGGCAAAATTGGTATGGTAGTTATATTTTTTATCTGCATCAATGTAAAAAACGTCATGAATGGTCAAAAAAAAGAAGAAATGCCATGATAAAAGCAAAAATACTCTACTTCGCGCGCGTAAATTTGCGAGGTCCGCTTGTCGGCGCCCATAGAATCTTCGGGCAAATAATGTAATAAAGAGTCCTATGAAAAAATGTCAGTGTCAGAGGAAAAAATGTTATTTACACGCATACTACTTATGCATTATTGAGCAAATATTGAAATGCTGCAAGAAAAATGGCAATTTGTCGATAGAAAATATCGTATTTTGAGGCCCTGTTATCAAAAACTTGGATAAATCTTTTGCTACACTATGTGATCAAAAGTATCCGGACACGTGAAAAATTGTGTCATGGTGTGGTCGTGTTTTTCATGACGGGGGTTTGCTCTCCTGTTGTTTTGTGTGGCACTATCACGCCACAGGCCTACGTTCATGCTTTAAACAACTTATTGCTTTTCACTGATGCAGAGCAATTCGGGGATGGCGATTGCATCTTTCAACACGATCGAGTACCTGTTCATACTGCACGGTCTGTGGCGGAGTGGTTACAACATCATCCCTCTAATGGACTGGCCTGCGCTGAGTCCTGACTTGAATCCTATAGAATACCTTTGGGATGTTTTGGAACGCCGACTTCGTGCCAAGCCTCACCGATATACATCGATACCTCTCCTCAGCAGCACTCCGTGAAGAATAGGCTGCCATTACCACTATCCTCTGTATGTGGGCATCGCTAGCGCCTAAACCGTGTTTCAAAATTGATATTCCCGATCGACCTAAAATAACTCAATGCCCTGCGAGTATGAAATGGATATTCTTTACGTGAAGCCAAAGTATTTTTAAAAATTTCTCAAGAATGTCTCAATATTTTCATTCTTGTTCCAATATTTTTAGACACAGTGAACATATTATTTGGTATTTTTTTTTAAATATTGTTTTGCTTTTAAATTTGAATCCGAGAAAATATCAATATCTTCGATATTATGAATTATTTTCATTTTTTATATTTTTCCAGTTAGAAAAGGTAATGTTAAGTTGACGGAAAACATTAAAGTTAAAAACATGTTTTCGACTCTAGAGAAGTGGTAGCGGTGGAAGGGGGGCTAAGAATCCTGTCAAAAATCTTAGTTTTATATTAGAACATACTGTAACTACTCATAATTCATTTGGTTTTAGAGAAATATATTTCATCTTATCCGGGATTCCCTTTCTGATTAAAAATGCTTCCCGGGTAGCAAAAAGGTCCCTTAAAATGCCTTAGGTCACAATTTCATTTAAATCTCTGAATTTTCGAAATTTGTAGAGGAGTTGAGGACAATAGAGCAAGAGTGTGAGGACTGGTGAGCGCTGAAAAGATTTTTCAAATTCCATAGGCAGAAGAAAACAGTTATCGTAACATGCCAGTCAATTATTGGCATGATTTCATTTAATTTATGGCTTCTTCGTACTATTTCCATATTATTCAAAAATACTAATCGCTGGATCCTTAGTTTAGGTGTCAGCAAGACCCTTTGATAATGTGAGCAAAACTTGAAACTTCATATAACAACATTTTTTATTGCAATTTTTTCACTTTCCAAAATCGTACCAGTGACAATTCAGTTAACCAGTCCGGGAAATGTGCCCAAATTTGCAGGTTTACTGTATGCCGGGAAGAGGTCCAGACAACACAGTCGAAGTTGTTACCGCAAGAAAACTATCAGCATAATTTCTCACTAACCATACCGCTCTACTCGCCGGATGAACTCCTAGTGTCCTCTCCGAGCCGCGGGGCCCTCTTATATTCCCCGCTTGCTGCCTCGGCTCGGGCGGCGGGCGGCGCAGGTGGACGGCCGTTGGCGCCGCGCCGCTGTATACTAGGATTTATTTCGCCGTGTATTTGAAGTAAATCAGCTGTTGCGGTTTCATCCAATCGGGAGCTTATATGTCGCTACACTGACGGTGCTATGGGGACGTTCAAGTTCCCGATGGGATGAAACAGCCTGATTTACTTCAAATGCACTGTTAAATAAATCCTATATTGCGATTTATGCAACTCTGCCCCTGCAGGTATCAGCCGTGGACGGTTTCATCTAATCGGGAGCTTCAACGTTGCCATAAGGACGTCACTATGGTGACCTTCAAGCTTCCGCTTTGGTGAAACTATCAATACCTGATACCTGCATACAGGCAGAGTTGTGTAAATCGCAGTACAGTATAGGCGCTTGTCGAGGCGAGCCGAGCGACGCCGATCCGTCTCTGGCGAGGTCCCCCGGGCGCTGGCTGAAGCAGCCCCTGGTTCCGCCGTCTCACTGCGGCAGGTCACTTAGAGGGTCGAGAGTGGACACGATAGAGAAACAATTCGTTCTAAAAATTTGTTGTTGTTTTTTAGTTACGTGTCTATTGAAACTTCCGATTCGGACATTCGATTGAGTCGCGTCACCTCTCGTGTCACACTCCAGTTGTAAGACCGAGGATTATCTGGAGTTCTTATGTTACTTGAGGGGAAGTCCTTAAGTTAGCGTAAGAGGCATGAACTTTGTAATATGTGTCTAGGTTGACGAAAGACAAAATAAAATCATTATGAAAAAATTAAATTGTGATAAATGTGATTTTTGAGAAATAACAAGAAAACCACAAAAGTGAATGTATATCATGTGTAGTTTCAATAATTGTCTCTAATTGATAATCAGCATACAGTATAGGGTACGCTCTCAAAGTTGTGAAGACTTAGCCACAACAATGACGTGTGAGATGATTCCCTCATGGCGAGATTCAAGCTATTAGTATTTTCCTTATCGTTGGCAGAGTGTAATGAATTCATTATAAGATTGATACGAATATGTTCATGTATGTGTATGTTATTGATTTTCGTCTTTCAGTTCATATTTCTGATTTCATTTTATCTGCACGAATTTAAGTGATCTAAGTTCCGTGAATGGCAATTTCTAGGAACTACTCAAAACGAGCTCTTTTCATTACATCTATGCAAATTGCCTCCGTATTGTTGAGTCCATTATTTGACGCGGTTTACCCGACAAGAAAATTCTGTGAAATATAATTTCCCTGATGAATGTGATTTTAATTTTTCACCTTAAATAATATAAAATGACTGCATTGTTTTATTATTCTCTGGCGTTTTATATTTAACTTCTGACTCATTCATTTATTTCGCACTGAGTACATTTCATTAGTTTATTTCACCTATTGCTGATATTAATAATCATTCAGGAATTTCCAATTGGGTATTCACTGCAGATAAATCCACCCTCTTGCTTTTAACGTATGAATTTGTAGCTTGTGAACAGAGTTATTTAACTATGTGGAATGATATCATGTAATACAGCTGTTAGTAAATACAACAGTTCACGAATAAGAACTTTTACAGTACACCGTTAAAAAATGAACATTCAACCTACACACGTTCCTACACAGTAATTTGACAATGTAATCATCTACTCTGCAATATTACGCTAGCTTATCTCCTACAAAAGTTTTGCGGCATCTGTAAGCGAAATTGATAATTACAGCCATTACCAACTCAAAAATATCGAATGAATTTCATTGCTTTTGAATCCAATATACTGCAATATTGTCTATTAACATCGTGTTGATCAATTTCGCTATTAAAAATGACATTTCATTCCCTCCTGATTACAATTCAGGTAGTCTACATAAGGGGATACACCTATATAAGCCTATTTAGGGAGACTATGTTATTTTTATTCTCCATTATTTTCTTGATTAATTTCCAATTTTATTTTCTATCTTCGAGTTTGAATTCACAATGATAGTATAAAGAACGCCGTGCGCACATTTTACTCGCTGATGATATTAGGTTACTTTGTTGTTGTGTGATTAGCCACTTTTTTCTTGAGTTTCATTCGAAATGTTCATATACTCTTTTCTATTCTCAGTTAGTAGCTTTTCCATTTTCATTCGTAATAGCTTATCCATTTTCAAGCCTACTGGGTCCACTTTACACTGCTTTTTTGTATTCTTTCGGACTGTACCGACAAACTTCCACGATTCTCTTGATCTTGTACTCCCCATTCATTTAATTATTTTTTTACACCTATTTCTCCACTGTTCATTTTTTATTCTCGACCCATTTCTTTTAACATCTACTCTGTATCTTACATATATTGGTTTATCTTGATAACATTCTGTAGACAAACACCTTCTGTGAGCTTTTCTCTTTTCTTTAACCATTTTCTGGAGTTCTTCATTCCACCATTCACATCTTTTCTGCGTCTTTCCCTTTATACCTATAGTTAATTCCGCAGAATTCTTTATAATGTGTGTAAAATCTTGGTACATTATTCTGGCATTTTCCACTGGCATAGTACTAATACATTGAGCTACGTGTAATTGGTATTTAAACCTCTCTGAAGCTGGCGTATATTAAACACATTCTGTTTGGGAATACTATTTTCTTGTCACCGATCTTATCTACAAATTTTACATATTTAAAAAGGACAGAGGATCTTAATAGAAAGTGATTTGAGCCAGAAATCGCTCCCCTATACACCCTTTTATCTAGAATTTTAGTTTTCGTTTTATCACCACGTAATCTCTAATTCATGATAAATTTCTTCTTCGTTGAAACCATGTTTTTTGTGTATGTTTTGGTGTTGAAAGAAACCATTTGTTTTATGGAGAGAGAACTAATTACATAATTCAATAAGAAGTTCTCCGTTATCATTAAAAGTATTCTCCACATGAAGTCCCACTATCTTATCACCTACTTTTCTACCAATTCGTGCATTTAAGTCGCCCATCATAATCATTTCTTTCCGGTCACTAATTTCTCTTAACGCGGTTGTCAGTTCCTGCATAAAATCATCTTTAAGTTGCACATTAGCATCATCAGTTGGGTCGTACACTCCTACAATTACTACATGTAGATTAAATAATGTTATTTCCACTTTCACTATTCTGGGAAAAATAGCTTCCCTATTTGTAATGTACTTTTTACATTTGTTATGGACTGCGATAGAACCACCACATTTCGCTCTCTTATTTTATCTACCCTACTATAGAAATGAATATATTAGTCTTGGATTTCACTTCCCTGACCTTTCCTTTTTGTTTTAGCGAGGACTGCCACACCCAGATATAATCTGCTTAACTCTTTAAAGACTTGAATGCGTTTTACGTTAATGCCTTGTACATTCCATGTTTATAATTGCATTGTCCTTTTTCGATTGCCTCTTCGTCGATTATATTTCAAATCCAGCTTTGTCTTTAATTAGGCTTCTTAGCATTGATATGTTTGTCTGAGAGGCGAGGAGCTGGCCTGACTCTGAACCTCCGCCCTGGAGGACCGGATTTGTAATTGAGGTGTCCTTCCCTTAGGTTTCACTACACCTCTGGAAGACCCCATCCCCCCTTGGTTTTCTGTCAGCGTTCTCCTTCCCTTAGCCCAAATACTTCCGTTTAAGGTGCCGCAGAACCGCCCTCGCCCGTCTCTTATTGGCTTCTCTCAAAGGTATATATCGGAGAAAACTCGTACCCAGGGGCCACCACCAGGAGGAAGGAAAACGGACTTCCCTACTACTTAACCCCGAATATGACAGCTCTTTTCTGCTGCTTTTCTGTCGAGGTGACCCATGAAAGGGGCTCTGTGGTATTTAACGGTATAAGCCTATGGACATCGGCTTATCCCACCCTGGCCCCAGTCAGCTTTGATCGTCAAGTGAGTATTATACAACTAATTTGTGAGAAGAAACAAAACAAGCAAATCATAATCGTTTAAAATTCCTGCAATATTCAATGTTTTAACCCAATCCGTTGAAACCCAAGAGATACTACAAAATAAGTTATTTTGTAAAAATTATTAAGAGCAGCAGGATGTTCTTCTCTCTGAATTCATTCAGTTAAAGAGTGTGTCTACTCATCACCTAGATGTTGTGATAAAAGAAATAATATACAGAGATACAAAAATATACTATCTTTATTTGTTGTATTAATGACTATATCTTATCTTTTATGTTTGTATTTGTATTCGTATTTGTATTATTGGTATTCGTTTTTGTATTATTTGTATTATTTGTTATAGTATTATTTGTAATTGCATTATTTCTATTGGAATTCATATTTATATTTGTATTTATTTATTTCTTTTCTTACCTTAATTTGAAAAAGAAGAAAATATTGTTCTCGTGCACCAAATGACGGCTTCATTTCCACAGAAAAACTCTCGTTGTTTTGTAACGAAAAACTAGATAAAACCTGAAAAGATACGATAAATGAATACAAATGTACACCTATGATGATTCAAGTCCCGCCTGCTAAATTTAACTAAGACGACAGATAAGTATCTTGTTTCTGAATACCCTAATTCTATGATAGGATACCTATATATTGCGGTAATAAGGACCAAACAATTCATTTTATTAGAATTCAGTCAAATAAAAAGATTCACGTGTTGAATTTTGAGCGTAAAACTGTTAGTGTTCGGAATAAATGCAACTGCTTCCCCTATCACACCGCTTGACACCTATTCCATCGATAAACAATCACCTGGCGCTGGGGTCAGAGGCCCAGCGTATTTTATAAATTAACTTCCTAATGGAACGGTCACAACTTTTTTCATTCGTATTAGATGGTTCCCCGATTTTGATCCATTAAACTTGAGGAAGCGAAGGCGTAATGCTGATTACTGTTCATTCATTATTTTTGTCTGTTGAAACGCGTTGTCGGATTACTTAGAAGAGTGATGTCAAGTGATATCTATAACTAACCATTATATTCACAGAAAACTCCAAATGGAAACGGGAACATATAAAAAGAGTAGCAAATAGTTTCTATTCTTCCCTTCCCTCATCTCATTCCGCTCTGAAATTCCACCTAGGCCGGACAGCAAACATTCCAAGTCGAATCAAATCTAAATTTCGCAAAGATATGCTTAAACCTCCCTAAACTAATAATATCATCTCGTATCTCTGTAGAATATTTCACGTTTCCCTTCCTATGTCTCGACAGGGTAATCCTTACAGTTTATCCCCTCTCCAAAAAAATCAAGATTAAATTTCAGTAGCTTCTAGAAGAAAACTAATAAATTAAATGAGCCAGAGTATTAACCTCACTTTGTCAAGGAATGCATAAATAAAAAAAAGTCAGCGTGTAAGACCGAAAACCTCTTGCATGACCTTAGGTCGAACGAGAAGAAATAAATGTTTAAAAAATTATTTCTAGAGATTTTGTGTCATCGGAAATAAATTATTTTAGATGCTTTTCATCACTAACACCCACGTTCTGGAACGGAAATTGGATGATTGTGTGTTTAATGGCGCTAGTGCAAACTAGATACCGGTATTGTATAGTTAATGTATAAATAAAAAGTTTGTAACACAAGCATACTTAATTTCATTGCTAGTACGTAGACTGCGTGCTCGGTTTCCATATTCTCATTAAGGTGTCAGCCGTAATAACGTCCACTTCTCTCTGGAGGCAATATTGATGTTTAGTGACCACTAAAGACAAGTTTTATTGCATAATACTGGATTGCTGATTCGCAAATAGGCTTAATCTTTTGGGGCACATTCCACTTTTTGTAAACTTTATTTACGTGGAATCATCGAAAAACTGAAACAAAATGCGTTTGTTAACTTCTTTCGGGATTTTAGTGTGTGAGAGTTTAATTGAACTTTGCTGTAACATTATTTTCTGTCAACTTTGGAAAAATAAAACGACTAAAATTGACGATTGTATGCGTGTCTGTTTTCTCAGTCTGTATCAGGAAACTACAAGGTGATGATTTTAGGACACGTATTGGGACATTTAAATCACTTCATGGTTTTCAGGTAGCTGGATACACATATCATGGCAAAGATAATTTATTCTGGCAGCTATTGTTCATAGTCAATTTTGTCGAAGTTGTCAATATAAACACCTGGGCTGCAATTATTAGAAGAGAATTCCAATTAGTCGGAAATCTTCGGAAATCAAATTTTTGCGATTACAGCGCCATCTATCACAAATCAGAAAAAAATGTTTCTAGACAAAACTTATGTATTTTTTCCGTAGAATACGAATATAAAAAAAAGAAAAAGGGGTTCCTACTTAAGATTTCAATGTTGCCCACGGCCCCACCCGCTGGGGGCAGGGAGGGTGCTGATTTTAGCATAGAATGATTCCCCCTTCAAAACTGTTTAGATTTGGTCTCGAATACATTTTTGTACATCGCATATTTTTTAGTCATTTCAAGATGTCAAGTTAAATGGGACACCTGTATGTTCTTTGACGACGGTTCTGTAGCCTAAGTTAGTCCAATTTTAGAATACGGAGCGGCATGCTGGGACCCGTACAGAAAGGGGTAAATCGAAGCGTCAGATAAAATTCAAAAACGGGCCTCAAAGTTTGTAAATCACGGGTGCGTTGGTGACGAACGAAAAGAATGGGAGTCCTTATCTAAGAGAAGGGAAAAGGCGCGTTTACGCGTAATGTATAAGACATACAGAGGGGACACAGCATGGGCAGATGTCGGTAAAAGATTACAAAAATCATATTATAAAAGCAGAGGAGACCATCCTTGGAAAATACAATGTAGAAAGCAAAGAACTGATGTAGGCCAGTTATCCTTTGTGAATCGCACTATAGGTGATTGGAACAAACTACCTGCAGAAGCACTAGAGGCTCTTCTTTCTAATGTAGCCAAATTTAAAAATAT
>BOPP01000121.1:606873-651906 GCA_017312745.1 Gryllus bimaculatus | reverse complement strand
AAGTTGCTAAAGAGTTTTGCTACAGACGCTCGATCAGCGTGTTGAATAAATTCCGTGGTGGTAGCGGACAGAAAAATAAGGAGTATCAAATTTACGGAAAAATTACAACAATTTTATGGAAAAAATTACGTGTTTCGACAATGTAGTTGATTATTCTATATTCGTTACACCGCAGTTCGAGATACTGCAGATCGATGCTGGGTAAGAAATTAATGATGACCTCACACATATTCTATGGGAAAATACCGGGGGATCCCGTAACCCCTGCATGTTGTGGCAATCTTTTGATGTATTTTCTGGTTATGAGTGAGATTTGTCATCTTAGCATGATTGACATCACAGAAGTTGGATTTTCCTCAAAGAAACAAGGTGGATTCTCATTGCATCATTTGCATTGCGTCATTTGCATTGCATCATTTGCAATGCATCATTTGCAAATGCAACATTTGCATTGCGCCACTTGCATTGCAAACTGTCTTTTTCTCTTACGGTTGCCGTCATCCAAGATGAAAAGTGTATTCCTGAAGGTTGCTTTCATGGTCAGTCTGCTAACTAATTAGTTCACAGAAACGTAGGTGCTTATAATTCGTAAAAGGCAACCGGCGCATACATAGACGGACCCGTGATTCACGAGATTCTGAGAAATGGTTGAGGGTTTTTACCCTGGTTGCATGGATTTTTAGAAAGAATGGCACGTTTCCATTATTGAAGCTATTACCTTCTTAACTTTGGCTGTCTTGGATTATGTTTTTCAGAAATTAATGTTACATGTTTAAGTGTTCCTGTTTTATGTTAATAATTATTTAATTATAATTCAGTAGTTTTAACAACTACGACGAGAATAGGGAAGGAGACTGACCACATTGATAATTACTGTTAGAATATTACAATATTCCGTTATAATATTACTGTTAAAATTTGACAAGACATAGCATTTTACAGAGACAGTGTTTGATCCTGTTTTTCAAATGGATATTTTGTGTCCCAATTTATTTTTACTTTTATGTTGATTTCATACATGTAATTCATAATATTTTTGTCACAAAACATGTAAATAGGTACGAAGAAAAAAACTTGAGCACTATACATTTCTCTCAGTATTAAATAATGTGCTCTGCATGCATAATATAATGCTATTTACAAGACAAAATCTTAATTCGTAATCTAGGGCAGAATGTGAAGCGTTCAGAATCCAGTATGTGCGGAAGGTAGGCGAAATGCAATGGCGATGGGTAATGCTTGCCGCACAGTCGAACGATTCTCCTTTGGTGGAATGTACTGTGATCGAACAGAACGTGTTACACATGTGTGGATGCCCTCCCGAACCCGCCTGTTCCAACATCGGCTCAGAATATGATCTGAATGCCCGATGTCTGGAAATTGCACGAAATGACCACCCGGCCTCACGCAAACCCACAATGCGCCTCTATTCAAACTCCGTGAAGTGGTGGTAACGCTGACTAACGCATCTACGGGCAACCTCCATGTCCAGTGACATTTTCTCACTGCGTTGACTCACTAACACGATGCACACGCCTGATAACGCTAGCGCTTCAGTCGTCGTCGTACAATGAATGCACGAGATGATACTTCTCTATTGTGATGCGTTTCACACACATCGATATACGAATGAGTACGAAATGATGTTTAGATTGTACCTTTCCTTACGAGTGCGTCTTGACGGTATCATTATCTTTGAGTATTCGTGGATCTCCGAGGTATCCTGGCATTATAATCCAACTTTATTATGTAATCCCGCGCTATTGCGCAACAAATAGACTTGATAACTTCAAAATGTTAATTTTCTAAATTACGTTTGTTTAAAATGAATTTATAAACAGAATAAATCTTTTAAAATAGTTATGATGGGCATTAATTGGTATTTCACGCTGATAATGGTTGATGACGGTAATTTCACTTTGTTTGAGAAGTTTTCAGACCGTTGCGAAAAAGCAATTTCTTTTGTGCGTCATTACTTGGTATATGGCTTCAAATTCTGGTCTCTCCATATAGCTTCACACGCCTTGCGACTGGTTTAAATAGGGTATTTGGATTTCACGCGTGATATTCAATTAGGTTAATTGAACTTAGGAATAAATATCGGAGAAAAGTCAGTTAAAATTATAATTAAACATGACATTAAAAAATTAGTGCCATAACAAAAAGGGGTCTTAAGAAAGGGTAACGTCAAAAATGTTTTCAACCCATAGATTATTATGCGAGTGTGTTTTTTTCGGCTGGGACACCTATATTATGCAGAGCGATAAAGAATTAGTGCATATTAAAGTATTTGTTAGTGTAAAATGAATGGTTGGTCGTAGGTAATGTGTGTGTAAGAAAGGTTCCTGCTGCTAGATGGCACTGTAGGAATACTAAGAAAGAAAACGCAGGTCATATATCATGTATTGTTAAAGGACGTTAGGGTGTTTGTTACCAGACAAACGTTTTCCCAAGTGAAACCATTTTTTCATTGTTGAGCGTTATTTTTCTATCATATCGCATGCTAATATTTCACTAGATCATCTGTTACATCGAATGTGTTCCGAACTCTGTCGGCCTAGTCCGCTGCCAACTCTATTTTCCCATGAAGCAACGTTCAGTTGATAACATTAATCTGTCTAAGTATAATGTTAGTTATACGTATTTATTTTTATAATATTTATATAACATAATGATTTTATATAGGTATACTTATAGTGTTTGATGAATAGCTATAGTCGAACAAATATAAAATAAAGATAATGTGACAGTATTGGGATGTAGCGCAGCACTGCAACCACAGTTCGAAACTTCTTCCATTTCGAGCAAAACATGGTGAAAAAAATCGAATTCACGTGTTATTGGTCAAGAGATTACTGACGTTTGCTGTACGCTACGCCCTGAGAAAACTTTCTAAGTTCTTAAGTGGTGAACGAGCATCGCAGCGCATATCGAAAAGAAGAGTACTCTGCGACAATCATTGGAATTGTGCATACTGGCAAGGATAGTACACACGCTGCATATTATTAAAGTGATTTTAAATCAATTGGAGCAGTGGAAAATCTTAAATCTGTGATAAGGCGTGAAAGCAATTCATGTACTGTTGATGCAGCGCAGTCGATATCATAAAATTCCTAAGACGAAACTAATATGGCGAGGATACATACCCCAGGTATTATGTCCGTGATTCACAAAAACCTCTGTCAGTGTAAATGTTTCATCTTGTTTTTCATTGTTACTTTAGCAAAATGACGTGTGATTTGTCAGATTTCATTCCATTTAGAAGACTTCACGTCTACTAATGGACCATACTATTATGCGATCGTAATGCATTTTAGTTGTGAGGCAAAAGCTTTGCCAAGAAAGGGAAATTATGATATATTCTCTCTGAAACAAATATGTAGAGAACGATGTTTCCCTTGGTAGTGCTTGCGGTATGTGTGAAGGAGATAGGGAGAGCGCTGAAGAACTATCCATATGCGTCTTAATCCTGATGAGGTAGTACTCCATTGCGTGTAATTATTAATTTAATTGCGCAACATCACAGTAACGCATAGATTTGAAGGCCATTTGCATGCGGTTTATTCAAGTATTGACTGAGGCGATGACGACGTGGATGTGGATGGGAGGATTCTCACTTGTGATCTCGGTTCAGGCGCATGCAATCAGCGTCGTGGCGGCGAGGCAGCCAGCAGCTGTACTTCGTCAAGGTCATCTGAAGGGCACTGGAGGAGCATCAGCAAAGCCGATGGAGCAGCCGATGGCGCTAGCTCCCTTCACTGCACGCGCTGCCAATTTTCTTCGTTTTATTCAGTTCATCTGTAAAATATTTCCAAATTCTACCGTTCATAAGGTTGGGAGTGGACTTCTTGGCAGTGTGTATGAAATAAAACATACTGAAAATAAATTTTATTTCCTCTGGAGTCTATCCTTCAGTGGCTCCTCTAGAATGAATGCGCGCATTATTCAAATGAAGAGGTATATAATAAAATTTACTCACTCTAAATCCAGGAGTGGTTAATTAATAAAAACAAAGCATAGGCTTTGGAATATCGCTAGCTGGCAATATTTGAATTAATCCGATCGTCAAATTTCAAATCCGGTCCGGATGGCCGAGATAACTAGGGTAGTAGTGCCGTAGCGATCTCAGACCCAAGGGTCGCGGGTTCGAGTCCCACCTCGGGCATGGCAGTATTGTGTTCGTCCTTTCACATCCCTATCATCATCACATCGTGTCATCCTCATAGTAACCTACCGTTACACGGAATAGTGGTTGCTAATGACCTAGTAGGTGATGCGACCTTAAATAACAAAAAAAAATCCAAATATTTACTTTTCATGTCATCAATTGCGTATTTTCTTAAATATACTGCAAGAATGTATTTGTCATGACCTTTTACATTCGTATTTATATTTGAAAATAAAATCACAAATTTAATGGAAAAATCTTGGAATATATTTTCTTTATTGAATGTGTAGAAAATCAACATCTTCTTGCATTATCATCCTATCCTTTACAACTTTCTAATATTTGGGTGCTGAATAGTCATACAGCAACCCTGTATTGATTCCAATAATTTTATTTCATAGTGGCTTCGTGAGTGTGAACGGCGAACGTGATGCTGGAAAGGGAAGCTTTAGAGTGTTGGAAAGACTTCTACATTTGCAGAATCCACTGAGAGTGCTATTGCGAGCGATCTCGCGTAGCGCCGGGCGCCTCGAGACCGGACGGCAGCTGACGGAGCCCGACGGCTGCTCGCCAGTATTTCCGACATTCTCCAAAGGGGCGTGCGCGCTGGCTCGCCCGCCGGCCTCCCTAGTCGGCTGCTTTTCGAAGAACGCAAAGCTCTTGTATTGATAACTTCAAATGTTAAAGGTACGGTGACGCTTCGCAACACATCTCCACCAATGTAAGAAGGCTTCGGCCTTCGCCTTTCGTGATTAATATAGTATAACATACGTGAGTCTGCGCAACGCACACTTTGATGGCAATTGAACGCAATTTGAACGCAACTGATGACAAACTACGTTTTTGCTGAACGCTTTTAACTTCACATATTGACTCTTCACTATGAGTGTTGAAATTGAATGACGAAATTCTAGCCAAGTTATGCCTACGTGATTAATGAATAACATCCTTGAGCCTGTGCAACGCATAATGTACGATGTCATTCGAAGTACGTAAACAGATGGCCATTTTCGATCAACGTTAACAGAATGCCCTCCTTCCAGCTACTCATTTATTTTGCCTTCATATATTTCGCGACGTCGTATAAGACTTCTTACTAGTGTGATAAAACCTATAAGATGTTACGTGTTTTCAGAGTTATAACAGTTTCGCTTCGTGTTGGTGTAGTAAGTGAGTTTAAGTGGGAGATAGAGGAAATTAAATCGTGGTAATTGCACTATAGCATAACTCTTGTTTAGTAAGTGCCAGCAGTGGTTCATCAGAGGAAAGGTGTAGTGATACCTAGGAGTAGGGTAGTCATTAAATGGGTTCTCCACTTCCACGTACTAACGTAGTATAAGGAAAGTACGAGCCACTTCCAGAAAGTATGTTTTCCGAGGTTGACAACACAACAAAACCAATTTCATGGAAACCTTTATTGTAGCGGATACAGTACATGTTACACTCCTTCCCACAAAATTACCGCGGAGACATTTATCGTACTATGGAATCAACATTTACCTCGTCGTGTCGTAGATGTCTGCCGCCTGCATTGGATGACAACAAACCTGCAACTGTGCACACTGCGATACAAGAAGTGCTGACCGTACTGGAATTTCTTGAAAAGCTAGAAAAAAATGGAAATCGCTGGGCACGAGATCGGGGCTATATTGTGGATGGCGATACGGTTGGTCTCTAGCGGCTCGGCTTCCTACAGATCTTCTCCAGCAGTTCCGCTGTCGGGTTTGAGCATCCTCCGTACTTCCCGGAACTCGCACCAGTTATTTCCAATCTTTTCTTACACAAGAAACTTCTTGTCAGGTCAGCATTACGCCTATCACAGCGAGTGACGAGTCGCGCGTATCGAAGTAACATTAGTGGCATAGGGAAGCAAAAATGTTGCTGAACAAAATCACACAAAACTGTTTCCAAAATGTAGCCCGCACACTACTCAAGAAATCAAGATATTGCAATAAATTAAATATTAGATGTATGAGAATCGCGTTATGAGAATTGGCAGAATAACTCAATCAAAATTTGCTTTTTCAAGTTAAAATCGAAACTACTTCATTGCTTTGGATGTGACTACGTCCTGCACGTCTATCAAATCCATAAATATAAACGGGCTGTATAATTTTCTTTCAATTTGTGTGCGCATCGCATATTTGTTATATACTGGTGGTCTACAGCGCCAAAAATAGTGCTGAACAAAACCACATTAAATATTTTCAAAATAATTGCACACACACTGCTCAAGGACAACAAATAAAAATTCTTGTAAAACAATGCAACAAATTAAATATTTTAACAAAATTATCACACACGTTGCAGTTATTTAAAGCAACATTCAAATAACTAATATTTGAAGGTGGGAAACCCTTCTTTGGAGCCTTGCTGTCGCATTTCAGCTGTGTTGTAAGCAATGACGCCTTGAGAATGAGAATTCGGTTGGTTCGTGCAGCATGACGAATACTAATGAATTATTTGAGTTTTTCAACCCAATCCGAGTTTAATTGTTTTTAATTTTTTACCGTGTTTGTGCATAGCTAATGAAACTTTTCGCTTGGCCTGAGTCTGCATACATTAGCGCTGGAATACTAACATTATTGAAAAATTTTACCCTTGTATCTTTTGTTTTTTAACTGCCTCTAAATTGCATCACAAATGCTTAAGAATTTATCAAGTTTTTCATCTAAATTAATATATGTTTCGTAAGATATAACACAACCCACGTGTTTGATATAATGTTCTTATTCTAGAATATTGTCATCTCTTATTATTTTATTTCTCAAGGAATACTTTCCTTTGAATGCCATGTTTTTTCTTCAATGGATATACTCAGACGCAGATAAAGTCATATTCTGATGCAATTTATTGAAGTTTGTAAATTGTGATGGGCATTTTACCTCAGAGTCCTTTGTCGTCTGCTTATAAAAGAAAGTTTAAAAAGTTTGAAAAATAAATTAATTGATCTACGTTTAATTTTCGCGTTCTAAACCAGTCTTCCATGTATACGTACTATTATGAAAAGGGTTGGCGATAAAAAAGTGCAGTCTTGTCTTATTCCTTTATTGTTAGAAATCTCTTCTGTCAGCGATCGTCTATCAACTACACGGATGCTGGTTTCTTGGCAGATATTTTGTGTAGTTTCTGTAAGTTGTTTTGAATACCCACTTTTTTCAAAAATGCCTCCATATTGAGATTCTATTTACATTGTTAAGTACTTTTACGAGGTCTAATAAAGTCAAGAGTTTCACAATTACATTCCCATCTTTCTTCATTAATACTTTTCAAAGTAAAAATTGCATCTATAGTTGATTAAAATTTATAAACTCTATTTGCTCTTGTTGTATCAAATGATCGGCAAGTATTTTTAACCTCCCGTTGATGATTAACCATGTATTGTACTCGTATTATTTCTTTATCAGTTTTCAATTATTTGCCTGTGCTACCATGAAAATAAGGGCAGACTAACTTCCATGAGCAGTACTCTCCCCTGATGCCCAACAAGCGAGCATGCGAGGATGAATTCAATGAAGTTAAGGCGCATGGTGGAGTTCGGAAAGAAGCCTGACAAATGGCCGGGAATCCTCAGCCTCCCTCGCGGCTGCCGCCTGGGACGCCGGCGCTCCTGCGGCTCCCAGCTTCAGTGTTCGCCCCCGCGCTGCCGTTCGTTCTCCTTTAAGGGGCAGAAACACGATGTAGGAAGTGCGTTTCCGAGCGGCGACCGCCTATGGGCGTGACTTCCGCCCCGGCGTAATTTGGCGCGACGAGTACGTTCTGCGGCACGTACTCGCAATTTCCTAACGTCGTTGGGGTAGCGATTGTGCAGCATGTGTTGCAATTGATTTGCAATCGCGTTGCATTGAATACTTAATGTATTTTGAATTCACGGCGGAATATAGGGAGGGAATGATGATTTGCATGCAAATAGAGAGATTTCTTTCTTGAATAGCAGATAAGATGGCGTGATTCCAGGATGCTCTTCGGAGGGGAAGAACTTGGAAGATAGTAGATGCGTTAGCTTTATAATGATTCTCAGTTCTTAAACCTTATTGGCCGTGAATAGTTCGATTAAAGAGTAATGATTTTTATATGATGGGGCATCGGTGTACAGGGAATAGGAAGGACCCACGAGTGAACTGCCACAAACCAGCTGTGTTAACAAATTCCACACGCATCGACAGGGATGTCAATGATCACTACACCATGGGTTGTTCCAATTACTAACAGCAGAATAACTGTTGAGGTGGGTGCCGACGACAGACCCATGGTAGTGTTTTTGAGATATATTCGTTGAGGTGAGGAGTTAAGTGTTTCGTGGTTTGGTACTTCTCTTATAACCTGGCCCAACCGTTAGAGATAATTTCCTCTTTCAATGCTTAAACATTTATTATCAAGAAATCAAAACCGTTTCCATGCGAAATAGCTTCGTGGAAACTCCTGCGTTCTCTTACAACCAGGCCTGTCCATACACTCGTTGAAATCGTATTTTTGTGTCTGTCGACGTAGATACCATGTGTAATCGGAGGAACATTGTAAGTGTAGAAATAGTTCTTCGAAAATAAGGACTTTGAATTGAATTGAATTAATGCCTTATTTTACGTGGCGAGACTCAGGCCATTAGGCCTGCTCTTCCGTCTGACCGCACAAATTTCGCTACGCTCCTTTCACCAACTACCAGAGAAAGGAGGTATTTCTTGGGCGAGAAAAGGGCGATTTGAATTTAGCTCAGAGGTGTCATTTAGGCTTGAAGATCTTTTACATACCAGTAAGTCTACTCACATGGGACAGACTGCTTTACTTCCCCTCCGAAGGAAGGCGTACGAAGGATTTTTCGACCTTAAAAATCCACGGCTTCGATCGGGTTTGTACCCGCTAACTTCGGTACAACAGTCCGAAACAGGACTTTGCCATCAGTGTCCCTGTGGATTGGACCGCAAGTACAGAAAATGTTCAAAATATATACAAGCTCTTGCAATACCTCAGAAGCAAGTAGTATAAGATGCAACAAGTTTATAATGTTAAGCCTTATTTCATAAATACATGTTTTCAAAATGGGCGACGTTAGGAAAACGCTTTAAAAATGAGCGCGTTTTCAATCTTGTACGAAAGCAATAAAACAATATAGTATAAACAAGTTGCGTTCGATATATTTTGAGTATACATTTTTTAAGAGAATCAGTTAATTTTTTTGAATCAACTTTATTATCGCGTAACTCCTGCTGTTTTACACCACCTCCCCACGATTTCCTCGCTGCGATTCAGTTGGCTGTGCGGTTTATCACCATCACCGCACGATTGACTGAATGTTATTTTATTGAACTACATTTATCATTGTCCAGATTATGCACAATTTTCTATGACACAGTAGATTGTTATAGTGTTGAAATAAAAATATTAGACAATCTTTACGAAAATGTTTTAATATATTCCTAAATACATGTATCATTGGTTCTTAAATATATAAAAAAGATCTTCAATTATATTGCAATATATCTGGGGTTTACTGTTGAGCTTTTCCCCGATTGGTGATATTCGGGTATCATATTGGCATCGGTATGTACCTTTATTTTTGAAGATTCAAAAGCATATTATAAAAAGATTTGACGTGAAGGCATACAAGGTTTTTCATCACCGATCTAAGCAACTATAAATTATTAAGTTATGAGTGTTGTTCTCAAATAATATGATATAAAAGTGCACATATTAATGATCTCGAATTGATATTACTATAAATCTTACTTTTCCAAAAATCGGCCTTTCTGTAGTGGGCAAGTGATAAAATCTTGGACGTGAATTATCGTTGGGCGTCGAACAGTATGTTAATATTTTGTCAGCATCATGTATCAGAATGGCACCTTTCAAATATGAAAACATGCGCTTGTTACCACCTCATAAAATATAGAGCTCTCTGAGACAGCGCAACAGCATTTCAAAAACACCGAAGAAAAAGTTGCTAATCACTTTTCACAGTTTCAGAGGAGAACTAGTTAAAATTTTCAAAAGGATTTTTGAAATAACAAAATATCAGTACAAATATGAGGATTTCATTTTAAAGCTCCGTCCGGAGGTACACAATATTGAGTAATTTCATGTCAAAATGCACTGACGTAACACACATTTAAAAGCTGTTAATTTAAAATAACGTTAAATTTATATCGTCAAAATATATACTAGTGCACATTTATTTTAGAAAGTCATTATGGAATTTTAATACAACAGAGTTTTTTGTAAAATCTCCCCCAATGTTTCTTCCCCCTCCGCGATACGAAATCAGTGCCATGGAGATATGCTTTAAGGCTACTCCACGATGTCGCTCGGCACACTGCGACATGCGCCAATTACTTAAGCGTCTTTTGCTGTATCCGTAGATTTTTTCAGAGATTTATCCACTTTTTAATTATCAGGGTCCGACAATGAGTTTCTTTGTCTAAAAATCACAGACTTCCGACGTACGATTACACTTCTTTGTTTTTACTACTTACGTAAGGCAAGAAAGTATGCAAAAAGCGCTGTTTTCCATCACTAATTTGTTTTTGTTTTCTTTTGAAGCTTTGGTTGGGCATGTTGCTGAATATTAGAGGCTGAAAGCAGTAATAATATGTGCCTCAGAATAAAATATAAATCTACCAAAGTCAACCGAAAATAAAATAATTGTGATTTAGTTAATCGTAACAGAAATGGAAGATATGATTGTGATTGAGTGTTGTTATGATTTAAATCCTTTGTTTAGAACTTAATCCAAAATGTACAGTTTTTCACTTTTTGAGCAAATAAACGCGTGATTTCCTAGAGTTGTGGCATAATCAAAGCAGTTAACTAGCAACACTTGTTTGAAAACGCACGCAGTTCTGGTAACTGGAGGCCATGGTGACCGTCATTTTGGCAATTATAACCAGAGTAAATACCAATTAGTGGACTCCACGTTTGCGAGAACGTGTAGCTGCTGCACCTGTGCAGTCTCTCTGATTAAGCCGCATAACATGAAGCATGGCACGCACGCCCGTTCTATTCGCATTACGCTCCAGGACAATAATCGGATCTCCTTCATCGAACAGTCATTGTCTTCCACGGTTCAGGATTTTATTTTATTGGGCATTTAAACTAATGTTGCATGGAGAAAGAAGAAAACAAATTATAAACTCAAAGAGCACGAAATCATGGGGGTGGAATCAATTTGAAGTTGATCGCATTACTGCATATTGCATTTCTAAGATCTTTATAAAGGCTACCTAATTAGTTAATGACAAATTGATTAATTCATACGAGTCTATACATACATTCGAGTTAAATTCAGAGATGTCCTGAATTATTATGTTGAATCCTAGTTGGATACAGAGTTAGCGAATACTGTTATCCATAATCTTACCGATTATTAAATTCCTGCCAATAGATTTTCCTCATTTGATTTACATTGCGAATAATGTTTGAGGGAGGAAGAGACAATGTGTCGATAACTGAAAACTGAGTAGAAGCATTTCTGGACAATTATCAAGTGATGAATAATGATTCCGATGATTATGTGGAACACGTGATTTTTTGTCTTTGCTTACCGTGCGTTAATCATAAGAACGAAACGACTGTGCTGAACGCGGTATTCCAAACCACAGCCCTACAGCACAGCGTCGGAATGTGGATTGACTTTTCATTCCCTGGGCTTCATTTGTCGTCACCGCTAAATTTACGTAGACCAAACGATGCGCACGGTGGTTGTAAGATTTGCATACATATTCTAATTTACAGTTATTTTTTTAACATATTGAATGAAGAAATCGCAATATCTTTAAACAAATGCATCCAAGCTAAAAATATCCTTACATAAATTTGAAATAAAATATTTTAGATTAATAATACTTTCATTTTTAGTGTATTTTTTAATAGCGATTGGAGTGTCAGATTCTGTCTTTAAAAAATATACATACATTACAAGTATAATTCAAGGAGTATTCAGTCGAATTATTTTAGTTTTCAAGCTTGTAATGTGTTTATGTGTAATAATAAATTGTAAATTAAAACCCCTGAAAGGCATATTATGCCGAACAGGCAGAAAAATAAATTTAAAAAAAAGCTTGTATTATTTGTGAAAGAAAGAAATTGTTTTAATTCTTCCTCTACTAAAATTGTACCTGTTTAAAATGTTGGTTAGTATTTCAAGAAAAATACAAGTATCGGGCATAGTGACCAACGTGGATTTAAAAATAACATCAACTGATGTGGAACAATATCTTTTGTATACTCTTATGTATATTTTAAAAAAAATAAAGAAGTTAACGAATGGTTTGTAACAATAGGTCACATTGAGAAGTTAGAACTTCAAATCATAGAAACGTGTATTTTTTTATAATGTCAGTCCCATCAGTAAAAAGGCGTCTTGTTTATGAAAAAGGTATTTCAAAGGTACTGCTACTAATAGTTGGAAAGGAAATTCTACGATCATGTAGTTTATTTTCACTTTGTTTTCAACGTAATAGTTACTTTTTACTGTTAAGTGCATCTACAAATATATTATATTATGAATTCTAGTATCTTTAGTATCCTTGTACTACCTGTTCTATTTATCATTCCTCTCCACCTTTCGACCCACATACCTCATCCCAGTCATTGTTTGGAGACAAGGCTTCCTTCAACCACGCGCTCGGGGTGGAAATGAGATAAATAAGGAACAACTACAATCAGTTGTTGAAGAGAAATATACGTGTATGTACTAAATGCAAAAGATTCTCAAAATGCTCTTCAATTTCGTAGATTTTATCTTGTAGGATCAATGGAGTCAAGTAAGAGCACTGCGTAGTATTAATATTCGTGTATTTACGTTGGAAATGATATTGATTCTTCATTTTTGACAGAATTCAATCTATATTTAGTTGAAAATGTTTTGGAATAAGTCGTACATCTTACTGCGGTCAAAATTGTCTTTCATTGCGTATTCAACCCTCCAACAAAGCTAGCAGAAAATCTACAGATAATAGAAGAAAATTTGAATCTATCATTGTGTGAGAAGATTTCAGTATTGAGTTTCTGGGTAGATTTCGCGAAAAATAGCAGAGTTTCGATTTAATTCAGTCTTATACTTTATATTTTATGTTGAGTTAAATAAAGAAATAGTAGATAATATCATAATGAACAAAACGACAATTAGGTACGAATGAATAAAGAATGAACCATGTTACAGTGGCCACGATGCGCACATTCTTACGAGTAAATAAAACACTGGCACATTAAACAAAACAATCATGTGTAGATTATTTACTAAACGTAAATAAAATTATTTATAGACTACTTACAGCACGGAACTTGGGACGCGGCTTATAATAGTGTTTATACAAACGACAATCATAATTTATTTTTCTCAAAGCTTTCATTTCACATGAACCCGTGCTTTCCTTTTAAAAAAGACCAAATCAAAGATTTCACGGTAAAGCAATATTTGGAATTGAACGGGACGTTGCAGGGTTAGGAGGGGCAGGGTTGAGCCGGGAAGGTGGGACGGGTGGGGTGAGAAAGGCGGGAAGGGGCGAGAGACGAGTACAGTTTCCACTAGGTTGGGTCAGGGTAGGGAGGGAATAAATTATACATGGAATTCATTCCTGTCTCTGTCTAATAGACGAGTATGATTAATAAATAACTTGGTAACGCACGGTACTTCAGCTAAGATTGATCGATAATTTATGCATTGTTCTACGCATCACATTATTTTCAGTAAATCTAAAAATGGAAACAAAAAGCACCGTAAATTAATGTCCAGTTCTGATGAGAAAATATTTCTGCGGAGCCATTTCTCGGCGTATGGGCGTTAGAACAACTTTAACAATAGTGTTTCATGTCCATAACAGTTCATTAACTGGTGATAGTGCCATGCCAGTAACCCTCTGACCTCCCGGCATACTTGCAATCATTGGACTCTACTTGGTAAACTCACTAAGCCTTAGAACGATACTTCCTGCCCTCAGATTTCAGCCATTTTTACACGCAGGAACAGTTACTCTCAGCAGTGACTGTTAGGACTATCTGTTAGGGCAACATGCCGCTGGAGCCTGGAGGCCCGTGGAGATGTTTGGAACCTTCTACACTTTTGGAAGGTGTGGTGGCGGACAGATTACTCACTGTCGTGGACCCATTCACAATAAATCTTACATTTTGGTCGTAGTATACGCTCTCTCCGTTTCTGCATCCGCTTCGGAAAGGGGAAGGGAAATATAAGTTATCTTTAATTATGAAATACACGGTGGTTTAGAAAAATCGCAATGGTATCAAGACGCACAAGAATACGCGCAAGAGGCGCGATTGAAACCTGCGACACTTAGAGCCGAGACTAGCGCGTGAGGTGGTGTGAGTGATCTCGGCCACTCAGGTGGCGATTGGCAAAGATCTCTTTGTGGCGTTTGCTCACGTTTCCTGCCATATTCATAACAGATTCCCACATGTCATCCTATGTGTTCCCAGATCTTCCTCCAGCTGTTCTGTCCCTTTCTGGTCGATGGAGTAGGATGTACGAAATAGGCGTTTGCGTATAGCGGCTCGTCACAGTTCCTCGAAATGCTCTCTCGAATATTCACTCTGATATTGCCGTTATGGGAATGCATCCGTTTTCCAGGGGTGCATCGAACAAATTTCCTGTTATAAAAAACATGGACACAAATCGTAGACAGGTTTCGTGTCCAAGATTTCTTATAAAATAGAATAAACCCTCATCTTTCCTTAGCGTACTATATACAGAAGAGATTTTCGTTTTTTACACTGGGTAGTCTGTGGTTGTTTAGCGCCTTATTCAGTAGTAAAGATTTCACCTCTAACCATCATCACCGTCATCATCTAAAGGAAAATCATGAACGCGTGGCTTGCGACCGTGCGGTCGGGCGTGTGTCCGCCCCCTCCTGGCGGGAGGCGCGTGCCCCTGCATATTCAGGTGCGCGCGGCGCAGCGGCGCGCGGCGGCGCGGCCGCGAGCCGTTCTCCCCGCCAATATTGTCGGCGCCTCCTCCAAACTTTGATAAGCCTCATCGTCGCGCGGCGGGGCCGCCTGAAATTGGAGCGAGACGGAACAAGGTAACGAAGAAAGCGAGCGCGTCTGATTCTCGCAGCGTTTGACCTCATTACCAGGATATTCGCGGTGACGGCGTGCGGCGCTTAACGACGCAAACCACTCTTCAGGCAGGTCGTGGAACGGCCATTTCGAGCGAGAATGTAAATAGCCTTGATGAAATATGCAAGTTAATTACTTTTGGTGGAATATGATATTCATGTCTACTCGTATGTCAGTAAACTCTGGATGATGTTTGATAATATCCAGTTATACAAAACAAACACTTTGATTATGGATGAAATATTATTATAAGCTATTTAGACAAAATAAATGCTGTAATTGAATCACTTTGTTCGATAATATGGTCGCGATGTGGAAGTGAGAAATCAAACAGGTTTCATAGTTGACAAAACTTCAATAAAACGAACATAAAATGTGTATAATAAATATTTACCTTTAAGAAACTTCCACATTTTACTTCATTTGTTTACTCAATAATAAAGTAATATATGACCTCATCTTTGTAATAAAATCATAAACTACTAAGAAATACTTTTCTCTCATGTGGGTCGGATTGATATTAACTTGTTACCCTAGTAATACATTAAACAAAGTAAGAAATTAAATTATAATAATACTTCACTAGCAAAAAATATCACTTTATACACTTATAGGGCACATTAATTTATCTTAGAAGTGGCTGAGTGTGGCCATTATTTGCAAGTCAGTGGCCATTATTTGCAGTCATAAGTACGTGCACATAATGGTATGTTAGAAATGTCCAATGTACGTTTTATCTTATCTGGCATTTTGAGCATTTTGAAATATATTTTCTAACTATATGCTTACATGATTATGAATTTTAATTTCGGCGGTACCTTTTAATACTTCTGTTATAAAATGAGTCATTTTGTCTTCTGTAATAAGCTGCAGTAGATACAGAAAAAGGGAGGGGAGATTTGGAGGAAGAGAGAGGGGAGATTTGGAGGAAGAGAGAGGGGAGATTTGGAAGAACAGAGAAGGGAGATGTAGAAGAAGAGGGAGGGGAGATGTAGAAGAAGGGGAGGAGAAATGTAGAGAAAGAGGGAGGGGAGATTTGGAGGAAGAGAGAGGGGAAATGTAGAAGAAGGGGAGGGGAGCTGTAGAGGAAAAGGGAGGGAAGAGGTGGGCGAGAGCCACCGGGCGAGTGAGAGGACAAGGCACTGGAATAGTTAGGAAAATTGACGGTAATAAACAAAGTGCATTAAAGGGTCATTGGACGTGGAGTGCGCGCACGACCTACAGGATGCGCCGTAATGGCTTATTCAAGGCAGCTCAAAGCAAGTGGCGCTCAGACGCCCGAGATCCTTTCCGTGCCACCGACTTCCCTTGCGCCCCCGTCGCCCCGTCGCCCCTTCACTCCCACACGCGACGTGGATTTACTACCGGTGCAGGAAACAGATCGTAAATGGTTGTCCTGCCTTCCGCTTGGCGAGTTGTAGTGGATGCCGGGAAGAGGGAGCAATTCGCCCATTGCTTCTTTTCGCCCCCCGGGACGGCCACTGCGAGCGTAAAGGGGAAGCTCCGCGTGACCTCCGAAGCGCCTGCGGATCATCCTGGCTTCCCGGCACTTGGCCCTTCACTCACAGATCGCGAGCAAAATATTGAAAGAAAAAGAGTGTCGTGTTTACCTCTAATCGTCTTCAAGCAGCTTGAGACGGCTTGGAATCACTTTACGCGACACTCGTCATGGTAATTTCATTTTGACTGATTTCAAAAGTGTATGTTTTGCCCAACATAAGTATTAAAAATGCGATTCAGTGATTACTCTGTATTTATCAGTAATGCTTTTCTCTGAAACCCACTTTCTTTGTTAGGAAATCCGTGTATGCATGTATTTTGTTTTCTTTCTTGTATTTCTCGTTCACACACACACACACACACACACATGCAGTGCCTAAAAAGTTCAAACATGAAGTGATTAAATGGATGTGTGCATTTCGGAAAAGAGAAAAATCAGAGAAGTGGACGGTTCTACCGAAAGTAGACAAGATTCTAAGGATGCGTCCTGCAATGTTGGCAGTCTTTCCAAATGCCTTACCCGAATAAAAATTCAAAATATAAAAAAAATATACAAAGAAGATGTATTGATATAGAATATTTTATAGTAATAAGTATACATAATTATCCTATATTTTTTACAACACGAAGCAGATTTTAGGGATGTATGTATGATTGTCTATCAAACTTTTCAGCAACAAATGCATTTATAAATAAATCTATTTTCAAAAAAGGCACACAAATTTTTTCTTCAAATATTTTCCTCGGATAATAATAGACATGCTCAAAATAATGATGCAGGTCTCATTTTTATGAACTCAATTAATTTTCGAAAATTACAAAAAATTAAAAACAATATGCTGATGTAAGTATATTCTGGTGTAATACCACTAGTTCAATCATAACATAATAAGGAGTGTGTATTTTTTTAAAGCATGGGTCTGAAGAGTCTTGATGGAAGACTTATTAGTTTCCCTAAATGCATAACACTAATGATTTAGAGCCAAGAGAGAACAGGCATTTCAAATATGCAGTGAACGCTAAGAGCAGTAAAATTAGGAAGAGAAGCACTACTTAGGTAGGGTTATATCTGAAGAATGGAGAGAATGTGCACGTAATATTGCAACTATCATAAATTTACATTTAATTCTCATTAGAAAGCTGTTTCAAAAGATTATGTAATCATCAAATTTCATTTTCCATATTTAACACTGAAGGGAATAAAAAATGCTAATTGCCACTAATAAAATTAAGATGACCCAAAATACATCTTCATAATTGTTTTTCTCACAGTCACGTACGGATTTCAAGGGCTTCTGACGTTAAATCAAGAAGTAAATAAAATGCGTAAACTTTCCACGTTATCTTGAGACATATTCTTTGGTCTATATCTTAGAGATTTACTTAACTTTATTAATAAATCCCGAAGCACTGGTGCTTAGTTTTTTTCAAATAAGCCGACTTAAAAGGCTGCAAATTTACTTATTATTACGATTGCAAATTTATTATTGCTAAAGCAGGCATGCAAAATGTATTTATTTTTACTATAATATCTGTAAAAAACATAAAATATAGCACATGGACATTAAATATTAATATGAAGGGCATCTTACAATAAGCAAACTAGTCCACTTTCAAGATTTGTCAGGAGACAACAAAAACTTCGTAGCGCAGACGTGCATAGTAATGAATTTATTGTTTCCCCCACCTTATATCGTTCACTGTGTTTGGCACTTTGTGAAAGGAAGTGTCCCAATAAAAAGCGCCAATTGTAGGTAACGAGTTGGTGAAATATTTAAAAATACGGAAGTTTGGACTTGTTTGATTCTTGTAAGTAGGTGAGGGTCCAAATCACAACTGAAATGTTAGCGCTTTGTATCAAATTAAATATTGACAAATAGCCAGAATCTACTTTTTAAAAAATATGAATGGCAAAAAATGTTAACATAATTATATAACATACTATTTAGGAAACTACATTTCTTAGTAATCACCGTTAAAATTGCATTAAAATATTTTTAATCAGTTACGAATTGGCAATGAAAATTTCATTTGATTCGCCCTCCATATTTTTCTCTTCATACGACGTACCCTAATACGTATTTTTACATTAATATCTTAAGAAATTAATAGCACTAATTACCAACAAACCAATATGTCTAAATATCAAATAGACAGTTATATGTGTGTATTTGGTATTTTCGGGTGGATTGTCTGACTTTGACGACCAGCTAACAATGTCCCCCTTGCTTATTTATTTTGAGAGCGAGGTGGCGAACATAACGTACCCTCTTCGCCGTAACAAGGAAACTGCGTTTGTTTGAGCTTTCCTTCGTCATACATGTACAGAAACAGATTCAATTTTAAAGTAAAGCTACAATGCTATTTTGGCCTCGACCGAGAGTCGAACCCAGGATTGTGGCACGGGAAGCCAGAATGCTGCCCAAGAGCCACCCTAGAGACCAGTTATAGTATTCCAGGGAAATAAAATTACTACTTCAACCGATATGGCGGTACTCTACCTCAGACATCTGAACTTAAGCTCGTAAGGTACTTGGCCGGAGACCTCTGAGGTGACGAGCGGAGGCCCTTGTCGTTATTAGTGCCCGCGCACAATGCACTTCTGTACGGAGGGAACTTCCAAGACGTCACAGTCGGGTTCTTCCCTTTGCGACTCGAATTCAAAGCAGCCTCGCGGCGCTTCGGCGGCTTCTGAACCCAGGGCTGGTGCCCGCACGTAATTGAATGGGAGCGAGCGCTGGAAATAAACTGAGGAATATTTTTTTTTCTCGGCGGCCAAGGGAGTGGATGGCGCGATACTAGACTTTCCCAGAATTCACCCCAAACGCCGCCTCCCGAACATTCGGCTTTGCAAGACTGCTTTACAGAGTCGCTTGCTTTGAAGTGTTCTTAGAATCTCTGGCAGACGCTTGCGATTCGGTCAGCACGCGAACGATGGTCACAGTAGAACCACTACTTTGATTTGCATAACTTCAAAATATTGAAGGTTTTGTTACGAATATATTTTGTTCTTAATTAACGGCGTTTTTTGAAATATTGTTAGTATACAGTAGCTTAGGTTACATAGAAAATCTAATCGTGTTGGATATTTCTTTAGTTCGTGTAAAAAGGGTGATTACTACACGTTAATTGTAAAATAGCTGGGTTATTTTACAGAATTCTAAAGTAGTAAGTGATGCATCTACAAAAACAACAAGAAGTCGAAACAGGTAACCTAACCTGAGCTACGCTTCTTTGATGTTTTAAAGAGATGAATTTAATGCTTTTAACCTTCGCAAACATTCCTCACGTTGAATAATGTAAATACCATCGATGACTTTCTTTTTAGTATGTCTGTCATTGTGTCCAAGCAAGTGTTTATTACACAACAATAAACAAACATTGTTTGTCATGTAACAAATTCCTTGTTTGTCGTTTTGTAGTAATACTTTGACCGTATATTAACGCATCAATTGATTGAAAGGAAGAAATAATAGATAGTAGAAATAATACTTTGCTGCCTTCCACATTCAACTATCTCAGACACGACGTCCACTTACAAAGTGCGTGAACTGTTAACATGGATATTTGTAGCCAATTTTTAGCATCGTACACTGATGTTTAGCGGTACATGTTCTAACGCACTGAAAGGTATTTCGGTTCCTATCACAGCCCAGAGAATGTTGGGTTTAAATCGGAGGAAAGTCGCACGCGTGTACCTTCGTAACGTCTCAGGCACATTGGCAAACACTGGTTATGATCCAATCCTTTACATGCCGTATAAATAAGTAACATTTTTTGGAGATACGCACACAAATGTATTATATTACATATATATATATATATATATATATATATATATATATATATATATATATATGTGTGTGTGTGTGTGTGTGTGTGTGTGTGTGTGTGTATGTGTGTCGGAATAATGACTATAGACATGTAGAACGGATGAAAATGGTAACCTTTTCGACGTATTGTGGTAAATTTATTTGCATATGGAAGTGTCACATGGCACATTTGCCTCTCATTGTCAGGTAACCCTGAACCCATAGATCTTTAGCAGGTTCAAGAAAACTCCTCGAAAGCGTCAGCACGTGACCTACTAAGCACCTGTGTTTAAGACTTGCCTCATAAATAGAAGAAAATATCCCATGTGTAACTCCGTTGAATATCCAGTACTTGTTCATTGCCAAAAGTGCTCATTTTCAATCCCTCTACAAGCTCCAGACGTTTGTAACATTCTCAGACATTCTCTCTCTCTCTCTCTCTCTCTCTCTCTCTCTCTCTCTCTCTCTCTCTCTATCTATCTATCTATCTATCTATCTCTATCTCTATCTCTTATATTTCTGAGACGTCGTGGAAAGTACCCCCCACAAAAAAAAATATTCCGTTTCAAACTTGCAGGGTCGAGATCGTTAAGATTGGTCAGGGAATATCAATTTGGGAGAAAATCGCATGAACGGGTTAGACGTTTGCGCTGATCACAGACGAGCAGATGGGCAGACGGACAGACAAGGAGGCGGGGAGACGGACAACTTTTTCCTGTCAATCGATCTTTCGCTTTCAAGGACACAAAAAACTTGGATACTCATTTCATGTGTTAGAGGAAGTAATGTATTGCACTTAGGAACACGTTTTATTCACTCTCTTTCATCAGAGATTGGCAATACGTATCTATGCCACAAAATCGACGATTTTTGGGGCATTATTACAATACTTTTTCTTATCTAGTAAGTCGAGAAAGTAAAGTTGCAAAGTATTGTCAATGCTAATGTACAAAAATCATCATAGAGATTTTGTCCTAAATAAAATCTGTTCTAGAAAAATAGATCTTTAAATAAGTTCATGTAAAACAGTTTATAAAGCCAGTAGTTTTCTTCTTTAAATCAAGGAAATTGATAACTTCTTCTCAAAAACAGTTTCCAATGTTTTCTGAATTTCTTCCATGCATATGGCAAATAACGCTTAAAAATGTCGCATGTCTCATTTTCGTTGAACTCTATCAAATTTCTAAAATTATAGAAGTTAAAAATAATGAGAGAAAGTACATTTTGTTGCAGCACCACAAGTTTGAAAATATAGATCGTTTGCCGGCAATAGGATCAGAATCAGGTATTTTACCGTCCTTTGCTATAGTTACATCACTCAAGTTATATCAGTTCATGCTCAAGTGATCTTTGATTATCGAACCTCTGGCTTGTCCGATAGGTCGAATTTAGTCGCTCTCTGGAGGAGAATTCTGGCGACCGGCTGCGCATATCGGGTGTTTTCATTGTTTCTCCGATCAACACAAGGCAAATGCCGGAGCAGTACCATAACAAACGGGCCTCGGACCGTGCACGATCTTTCCTACCTTCTTCTTGTCCTATCCTCATCTCTTACACAACCACACATGCCAACAGACCGGTATGGAGCCTCGAACTTATCCCGGCTGGGACGTTGCCTCAACCGGGAGATACCTGGTTGGGGAAATTCACGCTAGCCAACGTTCTGGCGTCAGATCCCGCGAGAAGGACTACCACCACCTCTCGAGCAAACATGCTCTACACTTACGGAACGAATGACGATAGAAGTTGACGCGCCCGGAATCACTAGCAAACAGTCAATCAACCAAGACGTCTTCCGCCAGGGTCTGAAGAAATTTGTGCACTTTAAAATAATTTCGTCTTTGCTATATATTATTAGAGGTCCGCAACAAGCAGTGGCACTAAGGAAGTGCTTAGTTTTCATCTGTAATAATGAACAAAATATCAGTGGGAATGATTCAGCCCGCGATATCTCAGGATTCCTGGATTGTTCGAGGTGCCACAGGGAGAATGAAGATCACATTAAACCATAGTGAAGCAAGCCCACAGTAACATCATTAACTTCGTCCCATTATAAACCGCAAAAGTAGCCTCAGCCCGGAAAATACAGTGCTTCTATATAAATCCATTCTCCGACTTCCCCATTTCCAAATATGGACTTTTCGCATTGCAACTAATGTCCCATGATTTGTCCGAAACGCAACCCTCCATTCCGGTTTCAACGTAAAACTAATAGAAGATCAAATAATTTATACATTCCACAGTTTTTTCTTCCACATACCTAACATAAGCGGACCATCATTTTACAACCTCGATGAAGGTAACCCTTGTTTCTTGAGAGTAAGAAACGGATACTCACTTCATTCATTCCTAATCTTCTTTTCTACCTTTGATTAAAAAATAACTTCAGCAATTAATATCGTCTCCCAGTGATTATCTGGCGCTGCTCGATGAGTTTTCCCACTCTACTTTTTAAGGCTCCCAGAGACCGCCGCGGAAGATCCGCAGCCTACGCAGACTGGCCGCAGTGGAAATTTCGTGTCATCTGTTGCCTTATGAGCAAGTTCAGACCTGTGCGTCGCGGCAGCGGATTGACAACGGTTTATCACCTGCCCATTTGGGAACGCAGTCGGACGCGTTTCGGCCGCTGCCGCTTGAGTTTCGTGGAAGTCCGCCGTCCTTCGGGAGTCTTCGCTCCCCTTTGGTTCGACCTCCCTTACCTTTGTTTATCGGATGAGGAGACCTTTCACCAAGCGCTGATTCATAATTGACGCTTCGGTGTGAATTGTCCCGCGGATTCCGCCGCTACGTCTGGCGTGGAACTGTCCCCGCTGCACCCGCTGCGGATCTCCCGCGTCGGTCTGTGAGAGCCATTATGCTTAGAAGAAGATAGCAATCATCTGTAGAGTCTAAAGACTGAAGGAAATATATTCTGATAATAAATAAATGAATTCTTAAAGAGAGAATGAGGCAAGGAGCTTCCCCCAATCCCGCCGCGGAAGGAGCGTCCAAGGTCGCTGCGGCAGCGGCGACCTACGGGCAGGTAATCGGCCCTAATCTGCCCACAAAGGGAGGCCTCATGTACTTTCCATGACAAAGCCCTGTCTTCCTGACGACACGACAATTCGACAAGCATGTTTGTAGGCGCTACTACAAGAGAAATGCTATGTAATCGATTAAGACAGGTTTTAAGACAGCGTAACACGACCCATTTGAAAGTACTCTGATTTTTTTTAATTAATTAATGTATATTTGAAGTGTATCTTTGTTGTTTTGCGTAATACTACCCTAATGTATTGGCCCTCTGATGTTCACATAAAGTGGCGGAGCAGCTGCTGTCGGTGTGATTGGAATCACGCAATACTTTGGTCCAACTATTTTATGGGCAAAATTGCTGGTCTATTTTGATTTTTTTTAATGGAACATGTAATGATGATAATATTAATAAAGGAGCGAAACTAGATTATCCTTTTACAGCCCACATTCATCTGTTTATGTGTACCCGTATTTATACATTTTATAATTAAATTATTCCTTACATTAATACCGGTGCATAGTTCGATTTCTCAATAGTGAAATAAGTAGAGCGGCCGCGCAGACCGGGTTCTGTGGCCCACTGCGGTGTCGGAGCTTGGCCCGCAAGGGCAGCGGCTAGACGAGGAATGATTGCTTCCGGAAAGCGTCGTAGGGCGCAGGTCGGTCAGCGGCGGCCGGCCGAGTGCGCCGCCATGAAGTCTATGGGAAAGCACCGCATCCCCCCTTCCCGCCTAGTTAATGAGCGAGCCCATCTGCTAAGACGGAACGTCACATCGTAGACTTGCCGAGATAGCTCGGGAGGTATATAACTGCCTCCGAGCAGTGGTGCCGGCTCGTGTGAAAGTATTCACTGTACTAGTTAAGCAACAACTTGTGGCTACGTGTTATGTTTGGACTGTGGCAGATTGTACTATTACGTTTTACCCAGCATAATTTTGATATGAAAATCTAAAAAAAGTTGAATGATGTTAAGAAAGAGAAACATGTTTATAAAGATAACAAAAAGTTTAAAGTAAATATGTCATAGAGTGATCAAACAGTTATTAATAAATTATGACAAATATAAACAAATGCATTCTTCTGGTCTTATTTGCACCTTACAAAATTGACTTGCGAAGTTGAATCATTGCTCGTCATCAACGTGCTGTAGCTGCAGTCAGTAATATTCTATCTCGTGAAATATTACTGAGAATTTCATCTGGGTAGAAAACAGGCTTTGCTATACGCCATTAAAAGGCCTCGGTAATGAATACTGAGGACGCCTTGGAGAAAAAGCTGCCGAAGCGTCCTGCTGACCACATTATCTTTTCCAGGGCCGTGAGCCATGTAATTAAGGAGCCTTTCCTCGACGACCTCTCTACACAATGTCCGACCTGTTGCTGGGGCACAGCTACGCTCTCTCCAATGTAGCAAAGCTTCATAATCACATGGTCACCGTGAAATGGGCCGTATGTGGTGGTTACTGGGGACCTCTTGGATGAGAGAGCTGGCGAGTCCGGATGCCCGCTTTTCGCTTTTATTAAAGCGACCAATGGAGAAAAACATCGTATGAAGTTTTCCCCAATTACGGATATTCATCTGGACTCGCTCTGCCAGTCTGCACGTATTTGTGCAAAAAGGTCTCATATTGCTCATTCATATTAACGGTAGGAATACATGCTCTTTTTCCACTCAAAGCTATATTAAACTACTGGTACTTCACAGCAAAAGCGGCCTCTTATTGTTTGTAACGGTAATACAATACTAGCTGAATTCATGCAAAACTTTAGCACATTTGAATTCAACTTCATGTTTTCGCGGCCGATGAACAGTTTGTTTATTTGAGAATCGCCTCATTGACTTAACAACGTGTGTTCACATCTCACCAAAATATTTGCCTGAGCAGAGATTTAATCTCGGCGCATTTGTTTCCGCTTGAATGTGATAACTAACCATATTGCCACTGCCGTTCCACGCTCCAGGGAACAAGACGCATCAATGAAAAATGCATATTCTCAATTTTTGATAATCCTGAAATTTTAATGAAAATGGTACTTATACCCTAGAACTGAATACTTTCAAAACGTGTAAAGAAAAAGTAGTGCAATTTTGGAGAAAATTTTGTTCGTATATTTACGGGAAATGGTCTCAATTTCACCCGATTACGCGAAACTACTTAGATTGAATCACTGTAAATAAAATAATTTAAATATCTTAAATAAAAAACAATTTTTTTAAAAACATTTCCAACAAAATCTTGACATCAACTTTTTTCAGGATAACAAAACTTTCTCTAAAGTACGTGTACGAGATAACGAAAATGAAACCACTTACTTATTATGTATAGTAATAATAATATCGTATTTTAAAGGTAGTATTTTATTGTGTTGCACAATGGCAAACTCTTTCCTACATAATAATGCTACCAAATCACTCCAAAACATTACTTTCAAACCTAGAGTAAAACACGAGTCAATTGTCCAGGACGACCCATGGTGTAGCCGTCAGTGCAATCCACCGCTGGGTTCTGAGTTCAGTCACCATTTGACCCATGTGGAATTTATGATGGGCAAAGTTTTTCATTTAGTTAGTCCTGGCTCTTTCCCTTGATTCCAGCATAACTTAATCATTTTTTTACGCAATAGCCTATCGCAATTAATTTTCATCTTCATCATAAACGTCATTTGAATATTTTAAAACTTTGCTTACGTGCAGTGTATTACAAATAAATTAATGCCGTATATTCCAGAAAGTCCATGATGTTGACAAGCTCCAAACGAAGTTCACAATGCGCTACGATGATGGGACTTACCCCTTTCAGATACTACACATCTCATACTGTTCTCGCATGTTCATTCACTCACTGTTAAGAAATCCGTCTGTAATCGTCAACGATTATTGTATCGGTTAATTTAACTTTGTCTCTTCCAGACACAACAGACAATACGCCATTAGTATACAGCAACCCCATTGGTACGGAGGGGGGTCACAAACCTCCAAAACCCTTCTTCGCGGGTTAAAATCCGGTTGGCTGGTAGATATTCAAAGAGCGGAGAATCCTCATGTCACGATTGTAAAGTAACCTTACTTGGGATATATTCACAAAAGAACTTGGCCTAGCAAAATTAAATCTTCAAACGTTTCTCATTCTAATCGGATCTCACATCCCCTCTGCCTTAATATGACGCAAGGATCTAATAAATCATCGGTGCATGGTTAAATGGGCTTAAGTCGCATTTGTGCAATTTGCAGCTTTTCATGCAATATTGCGTAGAAATAGTGTAAGTTTTTGTTTGGTATTGAATGTTACGTCTGGGATCGGTACTCCCAATGCTTCCATAATAGCCTTATCTATACAACGAAAGCTGGTTTTTCGTGTCAGTATTGTGCAAAAACGAGAAATGATTTACAAGTGACCTACGTTATTTTGATTATGCACTAAATAAAACTGCTGAGACTGTTGTAAGATTATGTCGGTCCCTGGGCGCGAATATGAGAGACAGAAACGTTGGTAGTGCTGAAAGCCGATGCGGTGAAAGCTAAAAATTCCCAGTCATTCTGCTTTAGTTGGAGTAAGGTGAGATAAGGATGATTGACATTTTTCCATAGTCTGATCATTAACTCTGTGAAGGTCAACCCTTAGTCGCATTTCTTACAGGTCAATTAACAAACAAATTAACAAGCTTACAGGTATAAAGGGCGCTGGTTATCAACTCTAACGTACATGAACGATTTTCTTGATGTTTGTGATTAGAGGTTGTGATCACTGACCACGTATTTACTGTTTTGTTTTCTGGTTCGAAGACATGTACTGTGTCGTTTTGACCAGCGGTTTCCTTCCTCGAAATGCGATGAGATAAAGTCGGTAACTGCTTAAGAGAGCACATTTTGGTGTCCCTGGAGGTGTCTAAATATAATTTACCTACGACATCTTGGCATTTATCATAATAAAACGATTCATATATATGACTTTTGGTTTTTGAGAATTTTGCATGTCGAAAAATGATAGTGAGTAAATTTTTAGCTCCTGAACTTTTAAAGCGAAACTACCCGTTAGAAGAAATAGGTCAAAATAGTCATCTATTATTTTTCGTCGTTGGTTACTTGAAGATTGCTATATGTCAGTTTAGTACTAAACAAGGTGGAAATCTCTATTACTGTTAAATATTTTTGTCAATTTTTGAAAGGCTCTCCTGAGAAATATTTTAAAAAAATACTACTTTGTCATATTATGTTATTTAAAAGATATTGCTCTGGGCTGTATGATTGAGCAACATGGGTGCAATTCTGGCTTAAGTACTGTCTACTGGGAGAGCTCACACCAATGATTTAGGAATGGCAGTTGCACTTTCTTGCTCTTAATGCGGACAGCAGTTAGGCCAATGCGTTCACTGCCTCATATATTTGGTATTTTTACGTATCTTGATAATATTGGAAATGAATGAATTGAATGAATTGCGCGAATTGGACGAATTGCACGACAGGCGTCCGGGAAGATGGCAATCACACGCGCCTTTCCATTTGGCCCGCGCTGGAGGGGTGTGCCCGGAGTGGCCTCCCAATCTGCGGGCGGCGGGCGACGGCTCCTCGGCCTGGCCTCGCTCTCGCCGGAAGGGCGAGGGCGTGGGCGGGGGCGGGGCAGTTGACGCTCTGGGGGAGGGAGCTCGTTCGCTCTGACATGGGACGCGGGATGCGACTGGGGGTCATTCTTAACCGACGCGTCCAATTTTCCTCTCTCGTGTTTCAATTACCCAGGGAGCGTCATGCAAATTTAGCGTTTCCTGGGAGATAAGAAGAGGTACCACATACGTAGAGGTATTTCCAGTTCAAATGAGAGTGCAGGTCGTCGAGGAAGTATATTACTGAGCTGAGTTAAATGGACGGAAGAAGTATTCACCTTATGCTAACAATGAAAATTTAATATTTGACTTTATTAAGTGCGAATGTTGGTTATCTTAGATCTTATTTCAGATCTATAAAAATAATTTAATTCAACGGGGCTTTGAAGCGAGTAAAAGGGATAACGATGCAACTAAAAGCTTGCAGTGAAGACTTTTCAACTATTTTGATACTTTCTCACCCGAATTTGATTCGTAAACATGGTATATAACCCACTGCTGAGAAAAATCAAATGTATTGGAGGTATTGGTGAACCACACAGATTACATTGGTCTGCATGATTCTGGGGTGTTCTTCAAAATGTCTTCTTTATAAAGTACCTCATCCCAATTTTAAAAATACGAACGATTTTCTCTATCACATAACATTTTTTCACAATTACTACCGTTATGATCAATGAGTAGGACATATCTAGTATATTACTTCTGTTGAAAATAAATCATGGTTTCATGAAAATATTATGAAATATATTGATGAAAGTGTTATATTTGGCAATGCTGTAGCACGCGACAATACTTCTCTTACATTTACATTGATTCATGTTCAGTATACGATAAGTTTTCAATTAGTGAGCAGTTGCATTTTTTAGTGGGTGTTTTATTTGCTCGATGTGTGTCTTTTGAAATAATAAGCCTTCCAGAAAATGTTGAAATAATTCTCACATATTTTGGCACATTTGCGAGAGTTTTGAGGCAAGAAAAAAAAAGACGAAACATCACAAAATTTGTTAAAAAGATATTTCTTACCTACATTGATATGAAAGTGAACAAGAAATGGGTTCCGAAAAAAGTGTGTTGTACTTATGTTGAACAATTAAGGAAATGCAGTCGCGGGAAGAAAATTAGCGTGCCTTTTTCTCTTCAATGTTTTCTCATTAGTCTCGAAATAATGTAGATGATTGTAATTTTTGTGTATGTGTCTGCAGGCTACAATTAAAAAAACCGGAAAATATTTTTTATCCAAATCTCTTGTAAGCAAAAAGGGCTGTCGCTCATCAACCACGTTTTCCTGCACTTTATCCATCAGAGATATTTGAAAACGAATAATCAGACTCTGAAACAAACTCTGAAGAGAATTGCCGTGATTCAGATCCAGTTCAAGAAGAGGATGTCAAGAAGTCTCAACAGTACATACAAAATGAACTTAATGATATGGCAAGGGACATTGGTCTTTCAAAGGCTGTTCAAATCCTGTGATCAAGACTAAAAGAAAACCTTCTAGCTTCGGGAACATTGTTAAAGACTCCGTGAAGAGCAATTTGTCCCATACTTCTTTCAAGAAGAGAATCGTACTTACTGCCATGATATTCCTGGTTTAGAGAATTGTTTGGGAGCTGAAAAATACCAGTGATTGGAGACTTCTCAAAAGTGAGTATTAAATCTGTCCTCTTATATAATGAGAACAAATATTCGTCAGTTCTACTTGCCCATTCAGTTATTCTCAAGGAAACATACGAGAACATGAAATTAGTTCCAGAGAAAGTGAAATACGAAGAGCATAAATGGCTGTTTGAGGAGATCTTGAAATTATCGGCATGCATCTTGATCTACAATTCGGGTACATGAAGATGCCATATTTCTTATGTGAATGGGACAGCGGAGCAAAATCAGACCATTGGACTAAAAAAGACTGGCAACACAGAGAAAATATTTTTCTAGGCACCGAAAAGATTCTGTATGACTGTCGTTTGAACCCCAAAAATGTTCTCCTTCCTCCATTATACATAAAAGTGGGACTTATTTGTCAAAATTAAATCAATTTGTTGCCTTTAAACAATAATAGCAATTGTTACAAAAATATATTCAAGATATTTCCAGGAATATCTAATACAAAGATTAAAAAGAGAATATTTGTTGGACCACAGATGAAGTTGGAAAAGATACCATATTTCAAGACACAATGACAACAGACGAAAAACATGTATGGGCGGCTTAAAAGATGTCATTAAAAACTTCCTAGGAAATCACAAGGATCCAATTTATAAAAATATTGTAAATAATATGATAAAAAAGGGTATTAAGGTACATTTCCTACACTCTCATTTACATTTTTTCAAAAATCTTCGTTGTGTCATTGAGTTGCAGGGTAAAAATTTCACCAAGACATATGGAGTTGGAACAACGTTATCAGGGAAGGTAGAATGTATGTTAGAAGACTATTGTTTTTCACTGGCAAGAGATGAAAAAAAAACACTTTACACAAGGAAATCTAAAAAGCGTTCTTTTGAAAAAATGAATTAGAAAATGTTATTAATGTTCAAAAAAATAAGTTTACATTATCGCAGTGCTCAAACATTGTTTATATTAAATATTTTTGTTGATTTATTGTATTTAAAAAATAGATTATCTGAGTTGAAAGCAAAGCCATACTTTCAGTATTTCTTATATTGTATAAAACTGACATGTTATGAAGCAAAACGAATTTCAAATTTATATTCAGAATGGTTACATTAAAGATATTCACACATTGAAATAAAAACCCCAACCAAAAATTGAAATTTGCAGACCAGTGTTATCTTTTTATGTGACAATATTAAACCTTCAATATGAAACAAATTTCGTCTTCATGGGAAATATTATAATAATATGATAGCAATATTATTTGACTTTTATGCGTTTCTTTAGATACTTTGCATAGGAAAGAGAGGTTTAACATAAAATATTGAAATACCACATTTAGCTTCTTATGCTCCTAAATTGGTGGACATTGTATATTTACTTCATTGTGTTACACCAATATTTCACGCGCTGATATTCATTTGTTGCCTGGCCCCGCCGGCGAAGGAACATAAACTGTAATCAATCTCCTTTGATCGGAAAACTGAAACAATATCGTGTCATATGCAAACAATGTGTTAATAATTGGTTTTTAGAATAACAAACGTACGTGCATAGACCCCTCGGCTCAAAGACATTTTCAACGAAACAATAAAATTATTTCAAGTGCCTGAAACAAAGCGTGCTCTACAAACATTTACTGCTGTTTTGTTTTGAGGTAAACATTGCTGGAGGAAAATATGAATGACGAACGTATGATGCATTTAACAAAATTAATCTGTGTCAGCAGAACAGCCATTCAATTTTAAACATTCAGAACGGGTTTTGCAGACACAGATTGTAGAAAAGCAACAACATTCGATATGGGTAATAACATAGTCCCCGAGAATTAATTTTTTTTTCAAGTTTGTTTTCAACTAGGTTTCAACTAGGAAGTTTACAGGGGCTTTGTTATTTAATTTAAGGTTCTAAAATTTCCACAAATGTGTGCCAGTGTATTTATAAGTAATTATATTTCTGTGCTCTTTCTATTTCATTTATATTGCGTAATATTTCCAGTTATTTTACCATAATATCATTCTACTCGGCTAATAGAAAAAATATATGATACACTATTAGTTTTCAAATAGATAGCATATAATTTTGATGTTTTCATTGAAAAATGTCCTGCATATATTTCAACAGTTTAAAAAACATTTGATTTATCATACTCAACCAAATATAGAACTATACCGCTGGGAGTATTTTCATGTAAGTTCTGGAATTTATGTACTGCTACATTTTTCTCACAAAATTCACGGAGGAAAATGTGGAACTTTATACTAACATCAATTGGATTTTCGCGAAGCAGCCAAAATCCAATTTTCACCTCGTATAGATTTTGCGAGAATAATATCGCCACAACAAAGGGTAGCCTGCTGTGAGGTGATTACACATTGAGCTACTTAATGTAACAGAGCATTCATTCTGCGCTCTCTCGGAAGCAGCTCTCGGTCGCAATGCAAGCCCAACACCGGGGCTCCTTTTGATTATCCCGCCGCGTTACCAATGGCGCACAATGGGATGTAGGGAATTAGCTCGTCGGTCGGGAAGGCAGCGCCCGCACCCCGCGCCTAATCGTGTTGACTAGCCTTGAAGGGATATCGCTGTCTCAGGAATGGGATTCACGTGTCCCAGGTCCCATTCCATTCACGAATCTTAATAGAGTTAGCCAAGAAGCTGAGGGCTGAGATCAGCTTATCGGCAGCGCCGCTTCCTGCGCCGCCCTCGCCCCTTCGCCTCCACCCCCCTCGCCGCCTCCGCTGCACAGTGGCTGATATCCGCTTCTTGGCTGACGCGGACTCGCACCGACTTTCTCTCGCTTTTACAATCTCTATGGCACTCTCAGGTGGCACGACTGCATCTCTCACCTGATGCACACTTGAAAATGTTTTAGAATCAGGTCTTGTGTTGAAAATTTTTAATTATTTGCTAGCTTTTTAAAAAGAAATATTTTACCCATTTGCAAATGTAAAGAAACAATTTAATCTACCCAACTTAAAAGCCGATTTTGTAGTGTAGGAAAAAACTTTACTACTTTAGAACGAGTATTTATTTGCATTTCCATGCGTTCAAGAATGATTCAATTCAAACAAAATATATACTAAAACAGAGATCTTAAAGTTGATTGTTATTATAATAGTTTATCTTACATTTAGAGTAACTCCTCGAGAGGAGGAAAAGAAACCCTGTAAACGTATAGATGACTTCACAAATAAATAGAATGTTGTAATAAAATGATTTAAACTAAATTCACTGTTTTTCTGGATAACGTGTCTCGGCGATTGATGATGTTAAAAATAACTATCTAAAAATTCTAAGCACAAACTACACTCTTATAGACAAAAAAAGTTGCATCAAGAAGGATGCACGCGAATTAATTCAAATTTGTGGGTCGGCTCCTTATCGCAGGACATGTCATTGATTCAGTCCGCACGCCTGACAGTGCACCCTGCACTCACAGAGAGTGGACGCGTTGGGTCATCCGGCCGGCTATAAAAGGGCGTTCCGTTTCGCGGAGCAGACACTGCCACCCGTGGATCTGTGGACGTGCAACACGCCACCCAGGCGGATTTGGAAGAAATACCAGCTGCTACGAGGACGTTTGAGAGGGGCCGCATCGTGGGACTCAGTGAAGCCGGTCCGTCATTGCGACGCATCGCGCAGCTTATGGATCATGCAGATGTTACCATTTCACGAAGTTGGCGGCAGTGGATACAAGACGGCGCGCGCCGTCGTCGGGATGAGTCTGGAAGGCACCGGCAGACCACACCAAGGAAGAATACCACACCAAGGAGGATTGTCCGACAGGCTGTGAATGAGTTCTTGGCAGTCCGGGTGACTCTGCGTCGTTGGCTGAGACGCCGACGTTTCGCCTGTCATATCGTAGGCTTCTTCAGGGTAGTGAGACCTCACTATCGCAGGCTTCTTCAGGGTAGTGAGTACTCACCACCCTGAAGAAGCCTACGATATGGCAGGCGAAACGTCGACCTCTCAGCCAACGACGCGGCGTCACCCGGGCAGCCAAGAAGTTATCAACTGGATCCGCGGAAGACTACGTGTACAGACTGTGAGTCGACGTCGTCGCTTTCGGACATTTAGGGCGCAGTAGAACCCGCAATGTGCCAACCCTTCCGCGCCGTACCTAGACGTATGCGTGTGATTACACTTTCGCCGGCCGTGTAGACGACCTTCGTTAACGGAAGAAAGTTTGGAATGGTGTCGTATCAGGGAGACCTGGACGGTTGCAGATTGGCAGCGAACGCCTTTCAGCGATGAATCCTGCTTCTGCCTGGGCAGTGATGATCAGACAATCCTTTTGTGGCGGCACCCTGGCGAAAATAAAATAACACGACGTGTTGTCGAACGCCAAACAGCTCGAAGACTTGGTGTCATGGTGCGGGATGCGATTGCTTGCCATTAAATCAACAATGGTGTTTTTTCCAAGCAGATAAAGTGCGCGCCTGCAATGAAGGAGGTTCTGTAGCCGTTTCTCTTTTCGTTCTTGGACCCACTCCCGGGAGCAATGTTCTAGAAGTACAACCCTTGACGAGCCACATTTAGGGACTGCCTGCAAACCACTTGCATCATTCCACGGTCCACTGCATCTCCAGACTTCTTCCCTATTGGACATCGTGTGCGATGCAATGCTATCCTCTCTACGCATCCCACCATCGCAATATTATCGAAGAGTCCTGGGTAGGCGTATCATAGGATGCACTCGACACCTCTGAGTCACTGCCGCGACGCCTGGCCCACTGTGTGCAAAACAGACAGGGTCCCACGGCCTATTGAGAATAACATTGTGTCAACGCTTTGTGGTACTACTATGAACTGGAGGTGTAATCGTTTAACATCCGCTATACCCTCTTCCTCCATCTCACATTGTACTCCGTTTGGAAATGTCCTGCGTGCTACACCTTTTTGTCTAAGGGTGTATCAATATACCAAAATCATCTACAATCTAATTACTTCCCTTATAAAATAAAATATATTATTCTTGTTACTATTTCTTTTAAAGAGGAATAGAAAGAAATTTAAAGTATGCAATCAACTCAAATTGGGATATCGATTATCTAATTTTAATTCTTAGTCTCGGAAGATGGATCAGAAAAGAAGCGCAAAAGCGGTAATAAACGAAATGGAAAAACTAGTATTTATTGAAAATAATATTAATACAATATTTCCAGACGATACAGGAGTTAAATTGCTGGACATAATCAATGAAATTACAATTCCTTTAGGAAAATATAGTTGACAGTTCGCTCCATTATTTAATGTTTATTTCATCCCATTCTAACGATCGAAATTGTATCTATAAGCAGTAAGTTTAATACTTAAAACTAAAGTTCCGTAAAAAATATGCCAAATCAACGCTGTATTTCATTTTAACACATCGAATATGAGTTTATAATCTGTATACCAGACACTGCCATATCTTCTTCCTTTCTCTTTCAACATATCACACAGAACCCAGCAGGTTCAACCTCATCGCGATGTTATTTGTGATCTTCTGAACAAAAACTTAACTTTTTATTGGTTATTCACTTGAAATCTCTCGACATGACTTTTCAATCGTTCTAGGTGCTGTTTGGCTATTCTGTTCTGTTAAAACTGTATTGTTCACTTTTGCAATGAATGATGAAGAAAATATTAAATAATGCTTGCCAGGCTCCTAAGATGAACATGTTCAATCAAGCAACTTTCTGTGGTTAAATTTTGGCAGCACGTCAAGATATTAAAAACAGATTACGCTTTTCAACTACACCAATGGCAACATTAGATTTCCCATGCGCATTTGGAAGCTAACAAAGGATATTTATAACGTGTAGCATAAAAATTGCAATACTTACTTCCTCAGCACACAGTGGCGATAAATAAAAGACACACTAATCCTGCTCATTAAAATTATTGCTATTCACTGTGAATTGAGTAACAATCTTATTAAGGCGTCCATGATCATTGAAATTAGCTTGTTCGGTTTAAATGCTCTTATGGATAGAAATAGTACGTGTGATGTCCAATTTAGGCGACGGCCCAAATACAGCTACTTCCCCCTACATGCTCTCGTTGGTAAGATAGTCTTGGATTTGTAATTTTTAGGCCCTTATGATGCCTAAACGATTGCGTTAATTTTCTTAATATAAATTTAAATGACTATAATAATATAATGCTTTACGAAACTCGTGGTATTACGACTCGTTCTCGCATTATTTCTAAATTTGCAATTTTAGGACATTCAAAAGAATCAAAAACAGATCTTGAAATAAAGCCATGTATATTAAAAAAAATAATGTTTGTCTCGAGTGTAGCAAAGGATGGTAAACAAAGGTGCTAGTCCCATTTCCAACGAATACTGTATTTTCGAAAGCAAAAAGAATTGCAAAGGTACTATATTAATGATAGAAATTTTTGCTCAAACAAAATCTGTTCTATACATAAGGTCGTGTATATTTTTTTTAGAAAATACAGTTTTTGCGTAACTTGAAGTTTGAAGTCAAAGCAACTTATTTTTTAAAATTTCAAAAAGACCCCAGTATTTTTAAAAAAACTCACGGATAGAGCAAACTACGTTTAAAATTGGCGCAGTGTAATTTTGGCTGAATTTTCTGAATTTCCGAAAATGTTACACTGCGAGAAAGTATGAGCTTGTGTAGCACCTCCAGTTTATCTTGTCGCGCCGCACCGCGCCGTAACGCATGCTGTCTGTGCCCCAATATGTAAAACAGGAGTTCTCTTCCAGTAAGATCTCGTCTGGTGCCCTATTAAAAAGTAGAAATTTACGCAGTCATTGACGTAAATAAACACAAGTATATTGGGCGATGCAATTAAATGAAGATAAAGTTAAAACAGACCGTATGCACTTGCATTCTTCAAAGAGCTCAGGAGTGGTAAACATTTATGATATGGTTCCATTGGAATAAATAATAGACATAAAAATATAAATAAAAGTAAGGCCTGTCTTTCAGAATATGCTACGAACTCACGTTTTCCTGCATTGAAAGAAAGTTCCCTCTTTCCACTAAACCTTCCAGTTACATAAATAAAATGATGTTCCGCACAAACAATCATTAGACATCTATATTATATTAGTCATATCTTCCCAACTCTTATCCTACATAAATGTCACTCCTCAAAATGTTATTTAGTATAGGATTGCGCTATAGTACTGTCTATCCCATCGAGATGCATTGGGAACATAGTGTAACGTATTAGCCAGCGTACCTCATGGCATCTATTTGGGGACGCTTGGTAGAGGATTAGCCTCGCCACAGAAAGAAGGGTTTTTCCGTAAAGGCAAGGACGCGGAAACGGGAGACACAAGGCTTTGGTGTCTTCCGGCTTATAGAAACTTTTCACTGTTATAACAAGCGAGGGGGTGGCGTGACGTAGTAGGTCACGTGGGCCTCGCCTATATAACAGAGTGTAATGAGCCAGTGGGTGGGTTCTGGAGACAGTGGGAGAACCTCGTGCGTGTGCACAAAACTTGGCGCCACGACGGTGCATATGCGAGCCAGGCTCGCGAGGCTCGAGTCACTAACTGACGAAGCCTGCGGACTTTAGGTCCTTGGGTGACTGCGGTCACGGGGTAGCGATGTTGTGTGCGTGCTCCGAGGTGAAGAGTGGTTGAGTGCCACGATTCACGCCGATTCTCAATCGGATAAGATCGCTCCTGCGATTGAGGCAAACCAGCCGTTGGTGCGCCAGGACGGACTTTGTGTCCCAGCGTGACATCCGGCCACGGAAGCTAGGCTTTGTGCGCGCTTCAAAAGTAGGAGTGGCGAATGCCACAATCAAAACCATCTTCAATCGGATTTGGATCGCTCCCGCAATCAGGGGATAGTAGGTCTATCAGAGCTAGGGTGTAAGTAGATTATTAAGTGTATATATTTGTTTTGTTTTCTTTGTTAATAAATATATTTGTTATATGAAAACTCTGTGCCTGTGGTCGCTGTGAGTATCCATGACGTCACAATAGATTTTATATCCATCTTCAGATCAGATATTTCTGATGTCTTCGTTTGTGTTTTTGACTTCAAACACACTAAGATGACCAGGGTTTGATGAGAGAATTCCTTTTATTTTTCTCATTATATTTTATCCATGCAAAGAGTTCAGGAGTGATGTAACTCACTTTTCGCAAGATATGACCGAATGTAAGACACGTTACCTGAAAGAATGGTATCGTCTTGAATTTGAGCAATTTTAATGTTACTGCAAAACCCTTGAAATTATTCTCATGCATCTCCATTTCTCTATAAGGATTCTATCGGTTCACTTGTTTCAGCAATCGTACTAGTTCAAGAGGTGAATAAAAATCTGTCTTAGCCACTGCTTTCTTTATTACGGCGTAGATATTATCTATTTCCTAGACGCTGTATATCCTGGCACAGACTGCTTCATTGTCACTGATGTAACATTAGTGTTCTCTCTTAAAAATCCAACATAGCATATAACATTATGAAATTTCGAAACTGAGGAACGCATGAATATAAGCAATAGGTCTAGCCTTACAATTACACTTTCAAGATCAAAGACCGGTGCAGGATAATTAGATTATTCACATAAAACATAGCATTATTAATATCATAAATTATACAATTTACTTACTTCTCACTAAAACAACTTAACATCTTATAGCAGTTTGTAGTAAGAACTTTGTTAAAATAATTACCTTCAAATGATGTCACCAGATAGAACTATGTCCCACTGCTAGTTCCTTTATTTTTCAACATATGGGTTAGAAATGTATTAGGAAGCTAGAATGTTTTGTTGTAAGGGATTTCTAAGTGAAAACGCAATTTTGCCAATTTTATTAATTAGAACTTTGTTAATCCAATGCCACGATATGATGGTGGTTTTGAACGATAGTTTATTGATGCAATTACTGGTATGTGATCTGAATCGAGTGCATAATATTGTTAATATGAATTGTGTTTTTGAAATTTAGGGTTATATCTATAAAATGTGTGAACGTTTGGTTGAATGTCATGTAATATACGTTAGTTGAATTGTAGATGTCATGTTCCATTGAATTTCGCAAAAACACGAAGTAAAAATAACTTTCATCATCAGAATACATACTTCACTCTTTTGCTAAACATAGTTGTATAATGAATAAAAGTATCAAAAAGAGAGATTATATAGCAACATTTAAAAACTAGATATTTTCTCTCCCACCTAATATATATCTATTTGCATCAGTAAAAGGAACTACAAATTTTATTTTACTTTATTGCTAAGAAACTATCAACTCACATACCCGGACTCTACTCCTACTAATAAGCAAAAGAAGAGCTCAACATATATGCGCATAGTGAAGCCATATTTACTTCCAGGAGCAAAACAAGGGACCATATCAACATTTGCTCAACGGATATAGGAAACTATATAAAACCCGATCGAGATGGGCTCATTGTACCAGAAAGTAAAGTACATTTTTTAAAATAATTAGTCTTTTAGAATTATACAGTATAAATGATACCAAATATATTAAATATCAGTTTTGAATTTTACGTTCCTTTTTGATGATAAGTATAGTCTCTAATGGAATAGAAACAGTTATTCTACTGAAAGATTTAGTTTAGGTCCTCGAACTTGTGTGTCGGTTTTAATTGTTTAATGTCATCTGAAAATGAGTTGTAAAGAAATGTCCATATACATTGTGCATTACCGTATATGTGCTGTGCATTTTATGAAGTGAGATACTGATTCTAACACCATATGATTCCTATGACGTGTGTTGTGTATATAAATATATTAGCTTGGAAATATATAATATTTGTACACTTAAGTAATTCAGTTTTGATACGAATTACACATTCATCAATGAATAAGAAAGGCAATAGAGGCTTGCAGGTGTAATGCGGATAGCACTTATTTTTTAATCATAAACTTGTTTCTTCTAGCTAAATGTCTCAGTACTGTAACCTACTCAGAATATTATGCCCTATCTGAAAGGAATGTTCAGAAGGTTCAAAATACACGCGCCGATATACATGAAGGGTTACTGAATTTGAAAGAGTTCTGAAGGCTTAACATAATGAACTTAATTTAGTGTTCAAATTATTTATGCATACGTCTATTCCATTTTGGCTTCACAGAATTTAGAGACTCAGAAATGTTACATAAACACGAGGGCGTGCGGTGATTACTTTGTATACCCCAGCTGCTAGCGGCCAACCAGCTTCCCTCCCCCTTATCGCAATTTTTTTGGTATCTGCTGTAATTGTGTCAATGCTGGTTCTGGCCTACCATTTTCAATTGCCTGATCCTTCTCGTGGAACTATCTCGTTGCAAATAGTCTCTTCAAAATATTATCAATTATACAGTCACTAGAAGACATACTACACAGAATTATTTCTGATACTCGTTAGACAAAACATTTTTACTACACTGCGAAGTTACTACAAATCCTCACGAAATAAGGAATAAACACAACGCGTCACAAACACTAAAATGGAGCACCACTGCGTAACGCAGTACCATGACACGCACATTTATTGTCTAAGAATACGTGCTTAACAAATGCGAGGAATCAAGGGGTCTGATCACATGTGAGTCAGAAATTCCTCAGAAAAATTAATAAAATCTCTACTGAACATTCTGGACGACTCCCATTAGATTGAGAGAGAAATAAATAAATATATACCCCATAATAATTTTATAAGTTATAAACTTCTCGACAAACGGTACGTTAATTTATACAAACAAAACATTCCATTTAAAATAATTTTTTCATGTGGTAGCACAGGCTTATGTGTAATCACGTTCGCAAACAGGACGAGCCATGCGAAGCCTGACCTGAAGCAGCGGGAGGGGGAGAAACGTCATCCATCCCCAGCGAGCTAGTGTTCACTTCACGGCTGTTATTGTTATATTATTCTATTACGTTTATTGCAATTTTTTCGATTCCCAGTTTGGACCTATTTTATGCGTTCCAATCTTTCATCCACTGCTGGATTGAGGGTTGTTCTTAAATAATCTAGTCACACTTTTCGCAGAATTGGACTTTTATTGATTTCTGTTTGAGATTTTTTTTTGAAATGGAAAAACGAATATTTATAATAGGAATTTTTGATAATTTCTTCCTAAATGTGTCTTGACGTTTGAAATTATTTTTTGAGTCGATATGTTCTAGTCCTTTTATTGCTTCCTTCCGAGAATTTCCCTGTGATATATTTTATTTCATTTACAAAGACAGCCTGTGATATATTTATAAAAATACTTCGAGGAATTTATTTTCTTCGTTTAGATCGTCTGAGTTTTTTTCATTTGTCCAAACAAATGTTTTAACTTTAACATGTAGATTTAATTAGTCAAAAACAGTAAAAACCGTATGTGACATATGGGGGAAAAGATAATCTGCATACGTTTTCTTGATAATCTGAGCACATTGTAATTGTTTTCCTCCATCAACTGATATTTCTCCATCGATCTCGACGAACACGTTGTCCCTTGAATTTAAATTGGATATTTTGGTTCTGGGATACATTACATAACCACGACTTTTTCAAAGTTTCTGAAAAACGAATCTAAAGTTAGTTTTTGTATCTCGTATAGAGCAAAGTACTATCATGAAAATGGTACAAGTTAGAATTTCTTTGAAATCTATAAATTTTTGAAAATTGGAAACGTTTGACATTTTTTTCGGCGTCTTCCAACAATTTCTAGGATTGAAGATAGAGATTTTTCTTAATGACATCTGTTTTTTAAAGTTAGATCTTTAAATATTCCTATGTATTTTTTGGGGTCGTGAATTGGCGATCTCAAGACCACGAGAACGTGCATACAATCGGGGCTCAGTCAGATTTATCGAGGGGAGGTGCACGTGATATCTATGGGAGATCAGTATTTTCATGCTGAATCCGTTTTTAGACCTAGGTTTGATAGCTCTGGTGGATTCCAATGATATTTGTTTTTAAAATTATTCGTTTTATATCTTCAACTTTCTTTTTTGAAGTGTCATGAAAATTGTTTTGCGTCTGGAACAATTTTATATAGAGGATATGCTCACAGCTTGCTGAACCTACGTAAGCGAGTTACAATTCCAGTGTGGGTAATACTTTTGCGAGTTTGAAACACTTCTTCTGGTTCAAGTACGAATTATATTAGTATACAACCGTTACAAACATGCGAGAAAATACGTATGCTCACTAGTTTAAATTGATTTATCGAAGCTAGAAAGTTACACGCGGTAGATTAAAAGGACTACTTTGTTGCGGCTATTTATAAAATCAATTATTATGTACACGTCAGTAAAAATAAAATTATTCAACACCATAAAATAGTTTCACCTATCGCAACAAACAATGCTGAACTTTCTTAACCTATATCGCATACTACCACGTTCAGTCGGACGGCCAGACGGTTGGCCGCACTGAGACCTGAGCGACGGCCTGAGCGACTGTCAAAAGGTTTTTCGTATCAAGAGTCAACAAAACATGGATTATGACTACACAACGTGTTGGAGGAAGTAAATAAGCAATAAGAGTTTTTATCGCAAAATTCCAGTGTTTTCGAAGTATGATTACAATACGTTTTCTTCTTGCGAAGTAAGAAGATAAAGATGAAATATATGTTGGGGTCCGTCATTGGCCAGTCCCATGATGAAGAAGAAAATGTGGAAGAACAAAAAGTAAATAGAACTAGCAAAAAATGATCAAAAACAAGATCAGAAGAAACAGAAGAAGATAGTAATGGTATTTAAGTCATACGTTTTTACTCTGGAAGCGAGAGAGCCGGAAGACACTTTTATGGCCTGCTGGAACCGCGATCCCGCCCACTGTTCGCAGCCTCCCCCCTGCGAGCGGTGGCGTCGGCTCTCCGGATGCCGTGTGCGTTCGCGCGCTCGCAGCTGCAGCCGCGTCGCGCCACTCGGTGTCGGAGCACCCCGACAGGGGCAGGAAGCACGGGGAGGGGGCAGGAGGCAGGAGGCGGCGGCGGCCGCCTGCCCCACCTCGCCGAGAGCCTCACGCCGCCTTGGAATGGCTCTCGAGACGCAACAGCGCCACTTGATGACGCGCACCCACGCGCAAACACCCCAGACTAAAATGCACTCAGCCGCCCTTCGGTTCTCGCTCGCAGTTGGAGGAATGCCATGCACTGAACCACTTGTCGCTCGCTCAAGGTGAACGTTGGTTTAAAGCCTATTCCTTTAAAGATTTCGTAGCTACCTGCAGCTATTATTGTGTGCATTATTGCATTTGTAAGTTGCTATTTTAAACATTACTATTGAAGAAACTCTTTGAAATAAAACAAATACCTGAAAACAATCCGAAAACTTTGTGTTGCGTTCTCATATAGTATATCAGTGGTATTTCTCCACAGGAGTGGTGGCTCAAGGCATCAACTGATGTCACTGCAGTGCCTCTGATAGGAAGGTCCTAGGTTCGAGTCCCGTTCGAGTGCCGTCCTTTGCTATAGTTACATCACTACAAGTTATGTCAATTCATGCTCGAGTTATCTTTGATTATCGAACCATTTAGCTTGTAAGCGAGGCCGGCTGCTCTGATCGGTAGTTTGGCCGTGGTTTCACCGATCAACCCCAGGCGAATGCCGGAGCAGTACCCCGACAAACGGGCCACGCACCACCACATCTTGCCTTCCTCTTCCTTGTCCTATCCTCACCCCATACACACACTTACACTAACATGCACTACACTACCACACATGCCGACGGACTGCTCGGAAGCTTGTCCCGGCGGTGCCACGCTGGTGGAAGATGATGGTTGATGAAAATCCCGCTAGCCGACGTTAGGTTGGCGCCGAATCTCGCCATCCAGCGGAGGAACGGCCCTCCCGAGGGGAAACATGCACTACACTTATGGGGATAACGAACTTAGTAGTTAACGTGTCCGTAATCACACTTCCGGATTCAATTAACGGATAACGCGTCGAAATCAATCAATCCATACAATGGAAGACTTATGTACAACTCACATAATGAGTTTCGAATCATTTTTCTTTTTTTATGGACATAATTTTTCAGCAAAAATATCAGAAAATTCTTTTCTAAATAGATTCGAATTAATATTCCTTTCTATAATGTTGCCTTTGATAATTATTTTTAACTACATTTGTTTTCCAATACAATAGTATCAAACGGTAATATTACTGTTCGATGCAAAGAAAGGGTTAGTCAATGTTATCCATATCATAAAAATATTAATGTGTGTATTTTTTCAAATTAAAACATCATTCATTGAATTTTCTTGTATAATGCAGGTAAATGGATGCCATTTAAAACGAAATAAAAGGCAAGAGATAACACATTCTAAACGTTCCTGGATTTTAAAAAAAATGTTTCCATCTACAGAAATGGATTCAGTAGTTACTATTAATATTGGGAAAAATATCTGAAAGGCAGTAATTATCAATCATGTCATTCAAACAAGTGGATTATTCTTTAACTTGTTAATTAAACATTTTTATGAAACAGTTTAGTGCTGGCCAGTTCTAATTGTTTTTGAATATTTTTTTATAATGTCGACAATAGTACATTATAAAATGATTATGTAATGATGGGTATTAATACATGAGTATCGTAAACGTCACACGAGTATATTAATACCCATTACGTCTAGTTTCATACTGTCCTTTTTCTTCGACTTATGGTAATGTTCATAAGTTAAGCTTTTACATTGAATCGTTTCGTGGTAGTTGACATGGATTCAGCCGAGGTCACCTAGGGGATGACTTCGGTTTACAACTAGTCAAATACGCTAGTCAAATAGAATCAATGCGAAAGTAGGATCCAATTTATTTTAAATAATATTCCACCTAAAAAAATTACTAATAATAAAATAAATTAAAACTGACAAGCATAATATAATATTAAATGCAATTTTAATGTTGAAAATCGAACATCTACAATCGAACTATACAGTGGGCGTAGAAAAAATATAAAGTGTTTAGCTCACATTACGTTTTGGAAGCAACTTATTTGCACTCCGTCTAACATTTTCTGACTGTCAAAATTTCAACGTTCGTTACCAAAGGCGCGACAAATCTCTCCAACACTGCCTTGTGCACGAGGATGTTCCTCGGACGGCTGTATTAGTCACGCATTCATCTCTGCTCCTATGTATCTGAACTTATCTCGGCAAGATTGAAGGCCCGCCTTTCTCGCGCGCCCCATCCAGAGAGCGTGCGTCCAAAAGAGGGCGGTGATGAAAAGACAAAAGACGCGCGATTGCTGACAAGCACAGCGGAGAGACAATGCGCAAAGGAATGAGCGCGGGCGCGCCTGCTGGTGGCCGGACCGGGGGTGGCGGCGGGG
>BOPP01000121.1:555331-606696 GCA_017312745.1 Gryllus bimaculatus | reverse complement strand
TTGGTCTGTGGGGCATTCCCGACTCTTGCCAGCTGCCAGCCACCGCGCCCGCTCTTTAATCTTTCCTCTGCGTTTCTCGCTGTTTTTTATTTCGGGACGGGAGAGGGGGCTCAGTGGTGTGCGACGGCTCGAGGAAGATATTCACACCCCCAAGTTCAGAGGCATGATGCATCGGAGTCGTGCGTTATGCAAAGAAATATTTTTATTAATGTGTGTGTGTTTGTTTTTAAAAGGGAAAATGTAAGTCTACAAAGGATTTTTCTAAATGAATATCTACAAGAGGGATAAAATTGAATATCATGAATGCGAATTCTATTTATTCGTTTCCTTCAGATTTATTACTGTACTTTACATCACAAAGTTTAAAAAATCAAAAACCAGTTTCATTATTTGAGCGTTGCCACCATTTTAACCCTTGTCTTTATTTTCCTTTTAATTGTACGCAACAAATCAAAATTCATCTTTTAAGTTGGTAAAGTCAATTGTAATAACGTCACGAAACTTGCTTTTGTTATTTCAACATATTTTTAATCCTATTAAGGCTTTATCTGATAATGCTTCGGTTGGTGTTACATTTTGAATCGATACTCGGTTATTAAAACTAGGTAGAAGATTTTTTGCGAACTAAAAATGATTCCAAATCTGAGCAAATTACGTGAATGCAATAGACTTACATTCACCTCTGAGCCTCCAAGATGAATGACATAAACAACAATGACCTACCTTGTAATATACAGTTGTCGTGGTCGGACTAAATGCGATCGTCCAGGTGTTCCCAAACTTACCAAATGGTGCACGCGGCATCCACAACAGGTCCATCGCAGTCCGCGTAGATCCAATGGGTCCATACCACTTAGAGATCATTTGGCGCATAGTGACGTTAGTAAGCACGCAGACTGCCACGAACCCATTGTCGAAAGATTTAAATCATTGGGTGTGTTTCAAAATTTCGTTATTGAAGTCAAGGAGGCGGGCTTGGCGTTTTGGAGAATGTTTTGCCAGCTCTTAATGGAATACGTTGTGTATACAGTACATGCTGCGTTCCACGCCATGGAGGTCGTACCTTCTACACCTGTCATATTTAGCAAATCAAAATACAGAATTATTGTGCAACACGTATTAAATAACGATTTACTAATGAAAAATATAAAGTATCAATGTATAACACTACGTATTTTAGCTGTAAGGAATACTGCTATGTTTTACTATTATAAATAATTCATTACACAAAATGTTCAAGACCTGTTGAGAAAACTCTGGCATCGTAACCTACGTATTCTCAATATTTTTCGTTACACTTCTGTAAGAACCCTTCTCGTAACGAAGATACAGGCATTTTTTTCTTGGTAACATGCTCCATTAATATTTTGACAGACTGTTCTCCGTTTTTATCCCTATATATATTTAACAGCATCGAATATCACACTGTTTTCCCTTGAGGCACTTTGCTGGTCGTGGCACATGCATTAAGAACCTTTTCAATGTCAATGAAAGTGTGCTACTAAACGCACAGAAACGAATCGCTGCTCTCCCATTGGTGTGTACTTACATGACTGATTTATTTATTACTTTGTTTCCGGGAGCGGCAAGAGCTATGGTCGTTTATTTCGAAAATGATTTGTCCCGGGAATTGGCGGTTTTCTATCCTCGATGGATGCGCCGTCCTACTCGTCGGCTGGATTATCCCCATCCATGTGTTTCCCACAAGCGGAACACCGGCCCAGTTGGGACAGACTCGAAGCTCCCGATTGCTCTCCCAACATGTTGCTAAAGTAGTGCATGTAAATGCATATGCAAATCAAAGATGAAAATAGCACAAGGTCAAGGAAAGTGAAAGGATAGATCGTGCGCTATTCTGTACCAGTTGTTTAGGGTACCGCTGCAGTATTCACTTGTTATTGTTCAGAGAAAAACCCCGAAAAACTACTGATCAGAACAGGCGGCTGCTATAATTCTCTAGCCAGCGACTGAATTCGACCTAGCTACCTAGCAAGTGTAGAAAATGCTGGTCAGAAGAACTGCAATGGCATCAGTTCACGTCCTGTGTCACCTCACTCGGTGCAATTACATGAATGGTCTCTTCAAACGTATTAGAACTTAGTACTGGGCAGAAAATGTTTATAAGTGCAAATGTGTTGATTGGTCAGAATGCTGCAGAAATCAGCAACCGATAGCAATTCCTGTGCTATTGATGGAAATGCTATACTTTCACTTGTAAAAATAGTTTCACTTCTTTTCTGAATGAGAAATCCAATTGCATACTGTAATCGTATATTTTTTATTTGAGTTTAAATATTATTTGGGTTTCTATTTACTGTTATGAGGCATTTCTTTTCCTCTTATCCCACAGTGTAAAGGGATTTACTGGAAGTGCATGTGTTTTTCATTTCGAAGTACACGCAATTATTATCTAAATTAAAATGCCCCTATGTCATGAAATTATTGCTTGTCCTTATTCACAATATTCATTTTCATTTAATTGTACATCCTTTAATAATACTTTTTCTTTCCCATCTGAAGTAAAATGTTTGCATTGCTATTTTTTAAAAGAATTTGTTTCGCCTGGACTGGCACACTCTGTTGAGGTGTGCGGTGTGCATTTAAATCCCCTGCCAGGAAGTAATTTCATACTCATAGATAGAATCGGTGAAATTCTAAATTTTTATGGCCGTAATTAGTAACGGCTACATGAGTCACCGGAATATATTAGTGTTGTGACCGAATTATCTGGACTGATTAGTCGCGAGTTTTTATGAGAGAGGAAAACCCTGTACCAACTCATGAGAGGAGATAGGGGCTCCCTTCAGAGGCATTACATAGATTATTTATTGTACTTGCACTTCCGCAACAGCGTGAACCTTGGTGAGTGAGTCGGTGTGATTGAGCGACCTCGTCGACCGACGACGGAAGGTGCAACAGTATACTGCCACTTTTGCAACTTTGCCCCTGCAGGTACGAGTATCAGCAGGTTGTATCAGGTGTTGACAGTTTCATTCAATCGGGAGCTTGAACGTCACCATAGTGACGTGACATAGTCACTATGGTGACGTTCAAGCTCCCGGTTGGTTGAAACGTCAACAGCTGATACTTGCCAGGGGCAGAATTACACACATCGCAGTATAGAGAATGCAGATGCCTGTTTATGAAGACTATGCGAGCGGAGATTGATTGACTAGAGGTGTCGCGTCGAAAGACGGCAGGATCTCAGAATATATGTACATATATTTACACGTGTACAAGAAAGCATGGTTTGCGGTACAGAGCATTGATTGAGTTTCATTTGCCTGGTGTTGTCGTGAGGACGTGCGGCAGCTCCGCATGACAGCGGCCGTCAACGTCTGCTCTCTTTTCAACAATGACCGAAGCGCAACACGCTCTAGCCCTCGACCGCCCTCACGCAGTCACGTGATGCCGCCATCTGCTGGGTCATAACCCACTCAGGGAACTGGAGGAGTATTGAGAAAAGAAAAGACTGTCCGTCCGAGCCTTTACGAGGAAGTCAAGGGGTTTTCCTTTGCCTCCAAAAATGGGACCGTTCCCTTATCCCACTGTTAGCACTTGATAGAATAGTGGCCCCATGCTGATCGGCTTCCGGTCGTCGGGTGAGACCGTCTCTCATTGAAAGGATGCGACGTTGCGAAGATCGTCCACCTACACGCTGCGTGTCACCATGCGACCGATTGTGTACGGATCGTGTGCACCGTCAGTTGAAGGTTCCCGTGGAAGAAAACGGAGCATGCTTGTGTGAGTATTGGACGTTATTATGATGAGTAATGGCTAGCACAAATGCCTTCCTCTGCAGAGTCCTGGATAGGATCCCCGGCCCCTCTATGTGGAGTTTCTCATTATAGATAAAGCGAGCTCTCGGCTGGTTTTCTCGGTTTACCTTGCCTCTCCTTTCACCATCGCTTCATCATTAACCTAATAATTATGGCTCACAAGTGATTTGATCATCAATACGACTCCGTGACTTCCGCTGTCAAAGATCCCTGAGCAGTTCTCACCTGTCGTGCAATATGCAGGCTGAAGGGACATTCGGACAAGATAGTAAGCTGATTTTGGACTTAATAGAAGTATGAGGAAATTTTAACTCGTCTTCATGGTACTGCTTGACCAAGTAACCGCACCAAAAGAGGCTATCCTTATTGTGCGTCCAGTACACCGAGCCATTTTATATCTACACCTTCCACCAGGGTACATATAATGGACTCATTACAATACCTCATGTAATCCCACACCGTTCAATCTCCGTCAAGCGTTAGGCGCAGCTGAATTGCTGAATTGCCGAAACATGCGAACTCTGGCGGAACACCACATTTGTGGCTGCGTTTAGAATGGTACCGTGCAAGCACGGACTGCTGACGTTGGTGTCGCATCATCTTCAGCAATAATTCAAGGTTCTGCATTACCTTGAATGACCAACGACAGGGAACGGTTCCGATGAAAAAGGCTGCATTATTTTAATGTATAGGCGAGGCGCGCCGATGTTACTTCTGGTAATTTTTTGTAAGAGGCCATGTGAATTAGGACACTTCTGGAAGTGTGTCAGGGAACTTGTCCCGAACAGTGAGTCACAGGCAGTCGAGGTCTGCTTCTGTTACCTCTCACGAGACTGTTACCTGATACAACCTTTCAAAAGTACAACGTTCGCCCCCGCACGGCATTGTGAGCAACTTGCAATATGACACTGAGGCACTCCCTTGGCCAGCAAGAATTCCCGATTTGTTCACGATAGAACATGTATAGGACTAGTTCGGATGTTAACTCGCCACGTAAATCAGATACAATTGTGGGCCAAATTGCCTTAGGAGAGAATAGAGCAGATTTGGGACACAATTTCGAGCCTAAATATTGCATGCACGGGGGGGGGGGACTTCGTACTCATAAGGAGCCAGCAGTGAGGTCGTAATACCAACTTTGTTGTACGCAGTTGGTAATATTCCTTGATTTCGTAATCACTGAAATAAAACCACGAAACTTCTCAACACGTGTCGTTCATTTCCTTCACTCGTCGATCATTAACAGTTTTGTCATTCAGGCGAATGGAGATATATTTCGGGAATGGAACTAGCAAGTTTCTGTTCTTTGCTGAAGATTGATTAATATTCATGTACATAACCTAAAAATACTTTATCCATCTTTTTCAAGTTTTCTAGTTACTTTTACTGTCGGATACATTCTTTATAATGGGCATAAGTATTTTTCATTTTTATTGTTTCGGCGCAACTTAACCAAATATTTCATTGTTTGTCAGAGCTTTTCAAGAAAAAGTGATAATTTTTTCCTGGGCGTAAATAACTAAACATGTGTCCATCGTTTCACTGGGGCACAAAATGTAGTAGGTAATATAGTAGTAAAATGAATTCAAAATTGTCGCGACATATCTCAAAGTTCAAGATAATATTGCGTCATATTACTTGAGAGCAACCCCAATAACCAACATCAATTTATATGAAGGCTTGAATTGGTTGCAGGTTGTGTTTGTATAACTAGAATTTTTAAAATATATCAAATCCTCTGTTAATATAATTCGTCTCGGCCATCGTTCATTCCCCTCTTATTCTTACTTCCTAAAGCTGAAGAAACTGTGCACAGATGGCACTTATCCCCAGAGAACGTCACGGAGTTTTTAACTTTTTTTACGTTACACACGTGAATTTTAATAAGTAACTTACGTTTTAAAGCGAATGGAATATTATTTGATTCTTTAAAGGGAATATTTGAATAAATTATTTTTTCTCTTACGTATACTCCTAAATAAGGACTAATTCTCATTATTTTGTATCATACTATTAGAAAGAAGGCACCCGTAGAAAACAATCTGCGTTGTAATCGCTCACATTTCAATCGATATCCTTAATATATGAATGGCTCATTGAACTTAAATTACTTTTCCGTGAGTTTTGATTACATCGCGAGATGTCTGCTGTATATACTTGACATTTTTTTATCGATATCTGTTTCTGTTCTGAAATTCCAAAGCCATAATTTCTCTTATCTTGCCAGCTTGCGTGGTGTAGCGCTCATATAAGAAATATTTGGTCTTGTGCAAAAGCATTTGTTAGTAGTTAAAGGGGAAAGAAAGAGGTGCTGAAAGGACGATCGAGGAAACAAAGTCTGTGTTCGTAAGTAACTTTTGGAACGATGATAAAGGAAAGTGAATAATAACTTCGTAGTTTCAGAGAATTCGCTTTGAAAGGGTTTAATTCAGTAGTGTTAATAAAAATTCTGGAACCAAATTATGATTTATATGAAACTTATTCTGAGATAATAGAGCCATTATATAAATTGTTGTCAGGAAACGAAGGAAATGAACTTCAGCGAGCAGAAAAGAGCGAGCGCCAGTCGTCCCGTTGTTTAACGCATATCTGGAAAGCGAGGAGTGAGCGCTGGAAAGGAAATGAAGTCGAGAGACAGGACGATGCAGAACAGAATATATTACATTTGGCAATCACGTGAGTTCTTCTCTTCTTCATTTCACCATTTTCAAAGTAATTCATCGTATCCATATGGAGCTAGTATTAAAACATATGAAAAATGTAACTGTGTATATTCGTTTTGGAAGCTAACTTGAATTCAAACCGGGTTACTAAAATTAGCGTATGTGCTTGCTCATGCGTATTCTATCTACGACGAATGTTAGGAATAGTTTTTATTTGCATTTGCTAGGAAAATATGATTTAATTTGTTTTAAATATAAATTGTCAATCCGTTTTGTTAGTTTCATCAGTTTACTCAGTTTACTTTACTCAGTTTTCCCCAAAAATAGTAGAGAACCTTTTCTACGTACGGATGGAAACCTGCCTCAGTAAATACGAAGCGTTTGCAAATTGTCAGCATGGATTTAGAGTATCAAAATTTACGGAAACAGCAATATTATTTTTTTAAATGTTGTTTCCTCAATAGGTTCGTATTGGATTCGTCGTCAACTTTGTAACATTTTTTGCAAAGATGTTCATCTTCATAGATCTTATTTCAGAATATAAAATTCGCCGTTTTCCGGCGCACGATTACTTTCGATACGATAACTTTCTCTTCTTATGAAGTACCTCTCTTCTTACTAAGTAAAAATGAGAATTTTCACTTCATGAAGGACCAAACTATGAACAAATATGTTGTTCTCAATAATTCCAAACGCGTATTTGCATTCGTAAATATTGTATTTACTTCAACAATGATGTCAAATAAATGCACTAATTGGAAAGTCTAAGTCTAAGTCTGAGACTGGTTTAATATCTGAAATGTATTTCTCATCTCAGCTTGTTCGTAAATGACTTGTTAAAACATGCAATTTTTATTTCTCGCTTTCCATGCGAGTTTGACAAGTGATACATGTATTGTAGGCTGCGTGCTGCATGGAAACAGTTACCCTGAGAAGAGAGTGGCCGAGCGAGAAAAGGAAGGAGCAAAATAAAAGACGCGAAAAGAATATAAAACACCTAGTTCCCATGTCCCACGGTGTTCGAGATAAGAAAACCATTTCAAGGCGAAGAACGGTGCTGTATAGGATTACATTACAAATGGATGTTCCAGGTGGAAATGTGGAGAGAAGTTGCGAGGCGGAGAAGTCGGTAAGAGGAAATGTTAAAAATTCAGCAGATACGGAGAGCCGAGGTACAAAGTATGGAAATCGTCAGAACTGGCGGCGTGCAGGTCGTCACGATTGCGTATAATCAATACTGAATCTCCATCATACTGCCGAACACTCAGTCGTAAATCTTCTCCGAAAACTTACACGCTTTTTCTCCAACAGGAAAGTATCACAGCAGCAATACATTTGGCAGATCATTTCATTTACCACAAACAATAAACCCTTTCTCAAGTCTGCTTGCATTGCTGCTCTAGATACAAAGAAAGCAGAAGATTAGGAGCATATCACAATTAGAATTTTTATTAACATTTATTGTTCATTTAAAGTATATACTATTGTATTAAACTTTTCAGCCCGAATGTAATCACGTGGAAACGGAGGCTCAACGGCCTGAGTCTCGCCACCAATAAAGATCATTATTTACTCATTTTTTAAAGAAAATATTTCTGTTTTGTGCAGACTATTTTCATTTTCGATGCCAATTCTCGTAGTGAGGATTTGAATTGACAGTGAACACGAAAATATTCAGCAAATAACCAACAATGTGCTCATTATCACTCATTATGGTCATAGAGGGTATCTCAGTTCATGTCAAACATATAACCATACTCATCATGTCTGATGATCTATATGAAAATCACAGAACTTTCAAAAGCCATTACAAATATTATATGCTCATGGTGTACAAAGCATAGATGCAAGCAAAACTGTGTAAATATTCCCATTTTTGTTATAGAAATATCTATGTATGTACAGACGTCTCATTGGCTATTGTCTATCCCAATACCGTCCAAGTAATTCTTCAAATGAAAATTAAGTTTTCATCTGGCAATACTGATCCATGAAACATGTACTAAGCTGAGTAGCTATTGTTCGTAATGTTATTATTGTTGTTGAAAAAATTAAATCATATTTGATGATAAAAATGTCTCAGAATAAATGTTAGAAATCTCTAGGCCTTGTAGAGAGGGTCAGAATTGATTATTTTTTGCCAACGAACATGTGCTTAAAAATGATATATAACCGAGTTATGCATTTGTTATTTGCTCTTGTTGTTTTAGGCATCTCCTTACGTTATGTGCAGATGTTTGGCAGGTCAACATTCTGACGCACTCAAAAAGATACCATGAAATTAAGGAAGGTCCCTGAATGCGGGTTCCCGAAATACCAGGGTCAAAAATATTATATATATTCGCTTCTTCGCGTTTTTCTCTCAGCATTCTGTGATCCTTTGTGCAAATGCTGACATGCATCCTTACTTTGGTTCTAAACACTAGTTTTTATCTCTCCCAATTATTTTACATGCCGCAATCGTCGGCAGCACTACAAATTTCACTTGCTCTGGATTACGCACCTGTGTGTACGAGCAAAGTTACCGTCGTTTACACTACTCTCCACAACCAATACAAGGTGAGCCAGATTTGAAATACTCCTCGAAAATGCACATCTCCCGTTTTGAAGATAACAGACGAAGTTTATACCCCGGCATCCATTCTCACATATTCAATAATTAAATCTGTCAAATATTCTTATTCTTCGTACTGAATGTTTCTGTTATAAAAAGACACACGACTCGCGAATGTGACGTCTACAATAAAAGAATAGAAGAAAAGTAAGTGGAGAAAACTTTGGAATAAATTACGCTCAGTTAAAAACTACATTAAATCGTTTAACCATGTTCAGAACAGCCCTTCAACTACACAATATTTTGAGACCCGAGGCGGGTTTCCAACCCGTGATTTTTCCTTCCGATATCGCCTCGACACTACTGCCTTAGCAATCTCGGCTATCCGGATCGGCAATTAAATCCAGTTTGTTATTAATTTTTTAAAATTCTAAAACCATTCTTCAAAAATGTATAAAGCAAAGTTTCGAAAATCTGTCTTGTTCTCGTCATTCATTAATATAAAAAAATACAACTTTATATATTACTCTACAGATTGAGTTTTATTGAACACAATGCCAAGAAGGACACAATGATGGTTCTCACCTCAAGTGTGTAGTGGGTGTGTGTCCTCTGATTAGATAAATCTATTCACACTAAACACACAAACAGGCGGGTCCGTGGCAACAAACATTTTATTTCAAACACAGAACATCAACTTATAAATATAAATTAAATATTTTTCTGTCGCCCTCCCTGTTTTACATTAATGGATGTGAAACTTTGGTTCAAAAACAAGAAGAGTTTAGGAGGATTTAATCAGCAGAAATGAGATTGTTTAGAGGAGTAAAGGGCTGGTCATTAAGAGACCAAATTAAAAGTGAAAAAATAAGAGAGGTACTAGGGTAGAAAGAAACAGTACATGACAAACTTAGGATGAACAGACAGCAATGGGTGATACATTTTGGAAATATGCCGCAAGACAGACTTCCAGTGCAAGCCCTCAATTATAACCTAAGAGAAAAGAGAAATATTGGAAGGCCAAAAATAAGATGGAGGCTAGAACAGGCAATATGCCTAATCAGTAAAGGAAGATGATATTTTTATTCACTCCTTTGACAACTTTCTGAAAATAATATTTCATTTTTTGTGCCCAAACGGGAATTAGTAGCACACAAAGAGCATTTAACAGGTTCATTGCGTGAAGACGTGAACAACTATCTGAGGAGAATAATGAAACATCCTCTGTTTTTGCAGTATTTCAACGAGGTGATCGAAGTTAGGGGCAATATACGCAGAAAAAAGGAAGTCTCAGTGAATTGTTAAAAAAAAGAAAGTTACCAAAAATAATCACTCAAGTTCCTTTGAATAGGTCAGATGTTACTGGCTAAACTCTCCCGCAGAAAGCAACTCCCCCGACGCAGAAGTTCCAGAATGGCCGACGCACTTCCCAAGCGGACGCGAGTTTGAGGAAAAAGCGGTCGCGCCCACTGAGAACGTAGCCGTCACTTGCAACAGCTGCGAAGATTAGTCTCCGAGAGTGCCTATGTAAGAAAGACGAGAGCACTCCCGCCTTCTAAATTTCCTTCTTTTTCTCCCGCGCCGCGGTAAAACACATCCAAATATTAAACGCTCATTTCGCGAACCAAGCTGGAAGTGCAGCGCTTCAGAAGCGCGTTGAGATTTTGGACAGACTTTAAGGCGGGTGTTAGTGAAAGAGAACGTTTCAAGAAATCTAAAACGTACAGTGTAGTCCACTAGCAAATTGATCCGCTTGTCATTGTATGCCTGTCGTATTGTAGTTATTAATGAACCAAGTTGAGCATCATAACGAAACGAGTATCGATTTGTATTACGAGGTGTTAGCTGAGTAGTTGAAACGTGAATGGCTTTTGTACTACAATATGCTAACAAAGGGGTTCAAAAGCGTGAAGGGTTTCAATATGATATATCAAATGAGTTTCAATGATACTTTTATTTATTTTTCCTATGCCATTGTAATTTTATTATCTGTGTACTTCTATTGTAATTTTAAATGAACTTTGTAATTAAGGTAGTAATGTTTCTCGTTTGTTTCAAATAACGCCTTTTTTGTGTTCGAAAAGGAGTGTTATAATAAAGAAGTTATAAATACGTTATTTACTTCTTTATGTGTAAGTTTTTTATACATATCCCTTAGAGCACTGGTGCTATAAAGCCGACCTCAGTAGCCGAGATTGATGAAACAGACGCTCTGCTCAAGAGAGTCGAATGTTCGTATCTCGCCTAGGGTATGGATGTTTACTTGTGTGGTAAGAATGATGGGGCTTTACCAATTATCGTGTCGTCTTCCACCTGTCGTTCTTCTATTCCTTTCATATATCATCAGCATTGCCATCTTTTATCGTCAGCCTCGTGGCGATGGGGCAAGTGATGTTTCACTTGCGTTGGGTCATGATGTGAATTCCAATCACATATAATCATGAATCTTCAATGGGGATTCCTGAGTTTAAGATCTGTGCTATCTCATTCTGTGTGCAATATACTAACAGAGACGTAAAGGTCGTCCATAAATTACATAACACTCTCGCGGAGAGGGGTGTTTGAGGCAAGGTTACACTGCGCTACGTAGGAATAGAGGGTATTAATTTTGTGTTAAGAAATGCTGATATTTATTTTACGTATTTTTCAATATTTATAGAATTCATTACTTTACTTCAGTATTAAAATAAGACCACAAAACATTAAAATATTTCAAAGTACATGTGTATTTAAAAGGTGTACATTATAAATTCTTACACTAAAGAGCCAAAAATCTGGTACGGTCATGCGTATTGAAAGAAACAGATCTGGAACGAATCAGAGTGCACCATTCCGGTTGGCAATGACTATTTAAGACAACCAGAGTCTGTCACAGTTGTTAGATTGGTTTCTGCTGCTACAATGGCAGGTTATCACGATTTAAGTGAGTTTGAACGTGGTTTTATAGTCGGCAATACAAATGGTGCATAGCATTTCCGAGGTCGCGATGAAATTTGGATTAGATCATTTGTCGAGTGTACCGTGAATATCGGGAATTCGGTAAAACATCAAACCTCCAAATCGCTGCAGCCGCCAAAAGATCGTGCAAGAACGGGACCGTCGGCGACCGAGGACAATCATTCTACCTGACAAAAGTGCAATCCTTCCGCAAATTGCTGCAAATTTAAATGCGGGGCCATCAATAAACGTCAGCGTGCGAACCATTCAATGAGACATTATCGATATAGAAATTTGGATCGAAGGTCCACTCGTGTTTCTTAGATGATTGCACGACACAAAGCTTTACGCCTCGTCTGGGGCCGTCAACGCTGACGTTAGACTGTTGATGACTAGAAACACGTTGCCTGGTCTAACGAGCTTCCTTTTACAGTGTTTCGAGCGGATAGACATGTACGAGAATGGCAGAAATACGTCTATATATGTCAGGTGACACGTAGGTAAGCATCCTGTCTGAGCACCTGCACCCGTTCATGTCCATTGTGCATCCGGCAGGCCGACTTGGGCAATTCTAACAGGACAATGCGATAGCCCACACGTCCAGAATTGCTACAGAGTGGATCGGGTAACACTCATATGAATTTAAATACTTCCACTGCCAACCAAAATCCCCAGACATGAACATTGTTGAGCATATCTGGGATGCCTTGCAATGTACTGTTCAGAAGAGATCTCCACCTCCTTGTACTCGTACGAGTATATGGACAGAGCTGCAGGATTCATGGAGTCGATGACCTCCAACACTACTTCAGACATTAGTCGAGTCCATGGCACTTCGTGTTGCGGCACTTCTGCAAGCTCGCAGAGGCCCTACACAATATTTGGCAGATGTACCAGTTTTTTTGGCTCTTCAATGTATAATATATGTGGTTAGGCGGAAGAGCAGGCCCTATGGCCTGAGCCTCGCCATTAATAAAGACATTATTATTATTATTATTATTATTATTATTATTATTATTATTATTATTATTATTATTATTATTATTATTATTAATAATATAAATATTTTTCATCAACGGTATATTAATTGAATCTGTTAAATTACAAATAACATATTAAAACCTAATATAAAGTATATAACAGAATGTAATTAAATTAGTATTGGAGACTTGCACCCATGCGTGATCCACGATGGCGTTTGCCCGGCTGGTTGTCAGAAAGTTTTCCGTAAATGCGTTTTTCCTTCCCGCAATAATTCTCCGCCGTATTTAATGTTAGATGCAACCACCCTTGCCAACAAATTCTAACAATCGGCAATGTATGGAGTTTTTAATTGGTGGTTGTAAATGAATAGGTTAAGTTCATATTTAATTTCATGTAATTTCGCAAGAAAATGATAGTTGAACGAAAACAATCATTGTTTTTCTCGTGAACAGTAGTATTTTAGAAGGATCATTCGCGTAAAAGAGGAATGTTTCTTTTCTAAAAATGGTACACAATGGACATTTTATTTTCGGGAAAGGGCGTTTATTTTATTCTTAGGAACACATTTTAATATTAAGGAGGCATTGACCCTCTAATATTTTGAGAGGAGTTTAGTAGAACTACTTGATAAAACATTTTATTTCCATAAAAATGATCAGTTCCCAATTTTTCCCATTTCTAAGCTGACACATGTGGTAATTAATACACGATAATAAAAGCTGAAGCTATTCAACCCATCTGTGAACACTGAAATGGTCCAACATAAAATCAATTCTATGTATTAATTGTATCATTATAGTTGTAAAGGGCCGTGGCCACGGAATGGTTAGAACACACGTTTCACTTCAGTCCCGGCCACCGAACCGTTCACATAGCGAAGCGCTCGTAAAACTCGGAACACCAGCGTCAGTACTGGCCCGACCTATACCGACCAAGAAGTTTATATTCCCATTTAACTGCTTCTACGTGTTAAAGTGCCGCAGTTAAGTACAATAACCAGTGTTAATTCAGAGCATCAAATAGCTTTCATCAATAGCGTTCGATGCAAATCCATCAACAGGCAACATATTCAGCAGTGCCCTAAACGTGCTTCAAAACACCAGAAGCATTAAGCATCATACTTTTATCTCCTTATCTACCACCTTTACTAATAATGCTACAATGGAGGATCCAGACGGAAATATCTACATAAGAAAGCTTATTAAGATTCAACCCAAGCTACTACGTTTGCAACCTTAAGCAGTTGGAGAAAGCCAACAAAGAGCACAAGAAAAGGTCATTAGGCAAGGATGATGCTAACAGCGGAAACACAAATCACAGAGAAAATGCCTGTGCCAGTGACAGCGACGATGACAGAAGCGACCCATCAGTGTTAACTATTGTTCCATACCAAAACTGTTTTGAATCTCTCATAAGCATTCCCTTCCTCCAGATACTCGCTTCAGTTACTTATATTCTCTTCCAAAATACCACCAATTGATGGGATAACAAATGTCAACTATTTCGTAAATAAAATTAAAATTAATATGACTAAAAACTCTCCAGGGGGACAAAAATCACGAGAAAAATTAATCTCGTTACTGCTAATATTTTTTGCAAAAGTATGAAACATTTAATAAACACTGACAGATGATTTCATTCGCAAGAAAAACCCTGCAAGCAAAAACTTTACGGTAGTATTAAAAATGTCCAACTCTCCATCACTGATAGGGAAATCATACAAGATTTAAAACAAAGACGTCCATAGCTATAATTATGTCTACGGCCACCCCAATCCTGTAATTACCGACGAATTCAACGGAAATGAATCTCTGGAAATAATTTTCAACATAAATCAAATTTGCAACCTTCAAGCGACCAGCGAAATAAGAAAAAAAAAACAAAATCCCCACTACAATGTTACAAATGTTTGGACTTTAGACACACCAACATAAATTGTAACTATCAAATTAACTGAGCAATATGTTCAGGTAACCACTATGCGATAACCTGTCATGGGAGTAAAACAACCCCCACTTGCATTAATCGCAAATTTCATCACCATGCTAATATAAGAATTGAAAACTGTCCATTCTACAATGAAGTAATTGAAAAATACCATCCCACATCCTAGCACAATAAACTCATTCCAAACAACTCCATCCTTACATATAAACAACCAAAAAACATTTTCCATCACTACTAGCAACCCAAACAATACCAAACTTTATTAAGCACAAATCCTACGGAACTAAGCTTACAAATCCATCAAGCTAGGTTAACAATAGCAGGGACCAACACCGCCTACCAAATCAATAAGCAGAACAAAATAATCTACCTTTAATTCAATCAATTTTATAACATCCTACATAATTAATTTCATTAACTCCCTGATTCCTTCAATATTCAACACAATTCAGAGTACAGTAACAACATACGCAGCCCACGCGGTCGATCTTTCAGATTAACGGAGTCGTTGTTCCGTTGATAAAGTGAGATAGAAATTATTGGAAACTCCGCCGTTTTCAGAACCTCCCCAACATTGTTCTCAGATTTCGTAGCTATCAGTTGATGTCAATAGGCTTTATGCTATCGTCACGAGAAGAAGTTCAACGGAATCGCATGCAGCGCAGCGCAGCACAGGCCGGAGCTTGGAGTATGGTTTACCACTGAACAACGTTTTTAATTTATATGTTGTTTCTGTTATTGACAAACACTGTAGTTTAATAAAGATTTAGATTTTTGATGTTAGCAAATGTTTTTAATGTGCATTTGTGCCTGAAACACCCAATAGAGGGGCTTGTGAAGCAATATGCGCAAAAATTCAAATGACACATCAGAGAGGTCACCGCGTGTGCTCTGATAACATTTAGTAGTGCGTGTGCCGCAGGTTGAATAACTATAATGGCAAAACAATTTCTTAAAAATATATCATTCACTTATTGGAATTTAAACGGGATCGCAACCATAAAAGTAGAACTGACACAATTCCAACACACATACAAGATGTTGCGTGTCTAACGGCTACAAACCTAAACAAGGTGAAAAGTTTACACATACCAGAATACAAAATTTATAGAAACTATAGGATCGAAAATAAAGGAGGCAATAATAATTACAGTAAGAAATAATATAAACATATATATTTGCAATATCGCAGGAATAGCAACAGCAGCAATCAGCTTAAGAATAAACAATCAACCTTGCAATGTAATTGCTATATGTAAACCTTCAACAAAAAAATGCATCCCCTAAACATACTCAGACTATTCACCACCCCAAAAATACATTAATATTTGGTTATCTAAAAGTCAAACACACTACTCAGGGATGTCACACATGCAACCAAGCAATAAAAATTCTCGCGAATTTTAAATAATACCAATATCACATTATCATCCCCACCAGTGGCAACTTCATATCCTAGTAGAGACGTAACTAAAATAAGACCTCGTAGACACACCTCGCCTGACATAACTATTCAATTCTATTCAACTCCGTACAAACACTCGATTCTGAAAACAAATCGTTAACTCTCTCCAAATAATGATCTCTAGATCATAATAACATTAATAGTTCGCTAAAACACTTACCAACACCGCAGTAGCACAAATAACAATGAAACACATCTCATGATTCAGAACATACTATTTTCCATCCACCTGGAAGCATGCCAACATTCTTCCCCATACGAAACTTACCATTAACACGGCAGACACTGACAGCCCCATAAGTGTGCAACCATTCCTGTCCAAACATTTCGAAAAAATAAAACTTTAATGGCTCAAAATACACGTAGAATTAACAGAATCAATCCCAAGAGACAAAGTTGGTGTTTCTAAACATATGTCCACACAACATCAACTCCTCAGAATTACTGCGCATCATCACACAGCATTTCAGAAAAAAAACTTCACTCAATAAAACATAGACATTTGATTGAGTATGTCAGCAGGCACTAATATATAAATTAAAGAAAAACGGCACTCCACAATACATCATCTCAATAATCCAAAACTATTTATCCAAGAGAACCTTTGTAGTAATACTCCAAGGTTACTCCAAGGATCTCCCCTCTCGCCCACATTATGCAATCTATATGTAGCAGATATTCCCAAACATCCACAAATTGCATTTAAAAACAGTTTTTGGCAAAATATAACTTATAACATATGTTATATGTAACAACTGTAATATTACTTTGTGGTTTATTACACACTTTAGTTTCCAAGAGTTCTTTGAATGGTTAGCATACGTGAATTTATACAGGAGGAAAAACAAAATAATTTTATGTGGACATTAGTTTTAACTTCTGACAAAATAATGCGCATGTGTGTTGACACATTCACACGATGTAACCTAAAAGGTTGAAAACAACTAGCAGGAGGATCTTAGAGAACTAGAAAACGAACATCTTGCAGTTTAAGAGTGTTTTTTTAAAATGTATTGCAAATTTATTTCCGCAAAAATATTACGCCCTTTGAGCATATCCTTTATGTAATATTCGCAATAGAGATTTACAGAGTTCGCTTGGCATAAGTTGGCTACGACATTGAAGTTCAGTTGTACAAGAAATCTGCTTGGGGATACGTAGCGAGATCCTATTTTCCGCTTAAAAATAGCGCACACTAACAAGTGCCCTGCGAGGGACGGCTGCGCCTGCTGCGTTCTGGTCGCATAGCGTCCTCGCGCCGTGCCCAACCGTCAGGGCAGCGAGGCCCTGTCTGCGCCCGGCCCAACTTCGACATTTCAGATCCTGCCCATTAGTAGTGCGTTAAAAGGCAGCGGAAGGAAGAGCGCTGAGTTGTTAGGGCCGGGGGAGCGGGCGGGAAGCGAGGGGGGGCGAAGGGAGGGGGAGCCTTTGTTGCGCTCCAGTTTAAGCAACATTAATATCCATTACGGAAGCGCGCAGAGATTTACGAGGGCGTGGCCGGACAGGCGCGCGGCCAGCGCCGTCTGGGCGGTAATGATGAACACATGAGCGCGCGGCGGCGCGGGACGCGAGCCGCGGGGGCGCCAAAGGTGGGGAGCGAGCGGTGGAGGGCCGCGGGGGCGGCGGGGAAACGCGGAACAGCGGCGACGGCGGAGCGAACGAGACAGAGAGGCCTCGCGGAAGTGTGGGCGGTTGGGGCGGAGGGAGCTCTAGGGGTGGGCACGTCCATCGGAGGGAGGCAGGGAGTGCTCGGCGGGGTGCGGGAACGACGGGGGCGGGAGGCAGGGCGGAGGGCGAAACAACGACGGGGTGACGCTGGCAGCGGGGGCTGCGGGGCGCGGTGCGGGCAGTCGCGGCGGTTGGCGGGGCGGAGGAGGGCGTGGTTGCAGGGTGACCGGGGCAGCGGGAGGGCTGGAAGAGCGGCGTCGCCACGGCGGCCGCGGCGGCGCGGAGTGAGGCCCGGGGCGGAGGCGGCGCGGTGTCGGTTTCTCGCCGAGCGGCGGCGGAGAAAGGCCCGCGCCGCCTCGGGAACAAGCGGGGCGGCGGTCGCCGCGCACTGCGGGGAGGGCAATTGGGGAAGTTGGAAATGCGCAGGTGTCAGCACGCGCGGATTGGCCGGGGGGAATTGGTGGGGGAGCGAGGCAACAAGGAGGAACGGGCGGTAGAGGTTGTAGGTTGGTTCAGGACGGTGTAATAGGGAAAGAGGAGTTTAGCGGGGCGCTGTAATAAAGTACTTTACCTATTGTCGACAAAGGTGTTAAACTCGCAGTTTCTATGGCTTGGTGTAAGCAGCACAAATGTCCATCTACGGCTTGGTGATCGAAGTACTAATGTCATTGGCTTTATTGTATAACGTTGCTGGTTTGTGCATCAAGCCACAGATTTTTTTAAATATTTTCAGAAATAAGAGACCATCGTAAAGGATTCCAGTGTTTTTAAACACTGAGATAAAAGAAGAAAATACAGTGGGATAAATGAAGCAGACATTATTGGAACACATGCGGATTAGTCGGGAGACTTTCAACATCCTCTATTTAATGTGTAATGAACACACTAACGGAAACATGGAACTGAGCAGATATATTATGTGCGAGAGTACAATGTTAAGAAGCGAGAATTAGTAGTATTGGTACTCAGTCATGTTTCCAGAGTAACAAATTATAACCAATAATGTGTGATAATGATTGTTCGGGATGAGTATCTACACGTATGTTCACTGTAGTGCGAAAGTTAATGTGTGGTAAGGAAAAAAGCTACATTATGAATTCATAAAGGACATCAAATTTCATGACATCATTGTGATCTCACCTTGGACTGTAACAAATACCAATGATGCCTTTGTGCCTCTCAGGATGGCGTCGTGTTGCTCGAGATTACACATCTATTGGCAACTGTATCTAAATCAGTCTTTTAGATTTAGTACTTTACACAGTAAGAGCAAGTGTGACTATGTGTGATTTTCAATGATCACACGATTCACAAAATTCTGTTTTTATGACATTTAAAGTTATTTCAGACGAGTACGAAATTTTATTTTAATATCTTGAAAGATGTAGTTATAAAATTTCGAAACGTGAGAGAACTACAATGTTCCTTCTAAATTAATTTTGTTTTCTGAAATTGTCGATGAACTTAAGCACAATTTACAATTACTGATTTTTTACTGACATACTACAATTACCAACTATATAGGTCTCTGAGAATAAATGTTACAAACTTCAAGGGAATGTAGAGTGACCGAAAATGATCACCTGTTGCCAATGAAGATAGAGTAGGATATTTGCATATAATGGAATTATTTGCGTTTGTTGATGAGGAATTTGTACCCGATTAATCAAGGCAACTCATTTGCACGAGTGTTCAGCAGATCACGTTCTGACGCAAAGAGGTTTCACGTTCTTGCCGAACACCTGCCCGAACGGGTTGCCTAAAATTCAGGGGAAACGGCGTATGCACAAATGCAAATAATTCCGTTGTATAAACTTATCCCACTATATGTTCATTAGCGAAAAATGATCATTTTCGACCCCTGTACATGCCTTAGATGTTTATTTTAATACATCCTTGAAGTATGAAAGATATAGCGTTTACAGTGATGCACGAAAGGAGTCAAATCGCTTTTTCTTCTTCTGAAGCCTTATTATTTGTATGATTAAATAAACTGGTGATACGTGAGAAATATCGAGATAATCACATTAGGAATGTTTGAATGTCCTCTGCATTGTCCATTTAACTGTTCAGTCCACTCCACAGTCCAGCCCGAAGAAAGTTCGTGGAATGCGACGGTACCTCTTGAAGGCCACGATTACAATATGTCTTGGGATCTCAGGAAGCCCGTCGATGAGAGAACACTCAGGATGGATGTAACATCGCTGATGAAAAGTCGTCACCCCACATGCACCGCACCATTCCGAAGGGCTCTCTATTTATCAATCACAGCATTTCTCTCTAATAACAGCACGTTGAAATAGCTTGAAAAATACATTATTGAAATAATATACATCTGGTATGGTTTTTTATCTTAAAATAGTTCATAAATAGTTCTTAAATAATTATTAAACTTCCCTGAAAAGCACATTTCAAAGGAAAATGAACCTCAAGAAAAAGTATATCGAGAAATGCGTCGAGTGGTTGTGTTACATGAAGGACGTCAGCACACTTGGAACAATTGCATCCGGGCCTCTTGACTTTTGGTTTAAAATGTAATGAGGGAATAAAATGACGAATGTTACTTAATATGAAATCTATGATTTTTTTAAAAATAAATGAAGTTGTTAACATGTGCACAACAAATCTATTTCAATTAGTTGATGTTCTCTTGTTCCAGAGCATCACAAATTGAGGCATTCAGGAGGAATGATGCCACAATATGTGTCCACCATGAAGGCGGCGAATGGTTGAGCGAGAGGCACAGCGCGCTGCGAGGCAAGAGCGGATGATCAACCGAAGGGGACGAGGGCGGAGGCGGAGGTGGAAGCGGACACCGAGGCGGCGGAAGTGGAGTGGGACGCGGGGCTTTTAATGGTCCAAATAAAAGCGGCCACCGCTTGGTAGGGTTTCCCATTAGCCTAGGCGGGGTGGATGGGACAAGCGGTTGCCGCCACTCCGCTCAATCTACCCTCACCCCCTTGGATGTTCTAGCGCGTAGGTTACTTGCACATTAGAATCTTGTGCACCGCGCCCACACAGAAGTCTCGTCTTACGCCAAAGAACTTACTTTCGCTTCACTTCCAGGCCGTACCTCAATTCTCCGCAATCTCGTTCATCAATCCTCTGCCGGCCACTTTGCCACGTAACCCCCCTCTATCAAATCGGTACCTCCCACCGTCTGAGATAGCTCAGAGAAACAACTTTTAACACTGCAGTCTCAGATTAGGAGGACCTTCGATTCTAGTGTTGACGGTGGCGGATTTTCGACTTTTCATGTAGAGCTGGGTCGAATTCAGCTGTTGTCTGGAGGAAAATTCTTTCCACCGGATGTTATGATCGTAGTTTTCTATGGCTTCTTTCATCAATACCAGGCGAATGTAGAGTCGGTGTAATAAACAGGCCAGGGACAGCGCATTATCTTCCTGACTTCATCTTTGTCCATCCTCTTCTCTTACACACTCTCACTTACATGTACATTACACTACACATCCCGAGAGACCAGTCGGAAGTTTGTGTCTGGGATGGTGCCCCAGAGACGGATATCCTTCGGGTGAAACCTCCATAAAGACGTGTCTGTCGGCACCGCATCTCATGTTGTATCGCGGGAAGAACACCGCCAGATTCTGGGAAAATTAAACGAAAAGCAGTAACGTGTGTAACGACCATAGCAGTTGACGCCCCCGGAATCACAGAATAATCAGTTACATTTCTTCCCTTTGAACTGCATGCAGGTCTCTTTTCTCAGCCACGTCTTGCGCGCAGCAGTGTCAAGACCGATAATCCCCACTTCCCGATCCGTCGTTGTATTCGTCGCCGTATGCTCCATGTCCGCCGTTCTGAGCCTCGCACCCGCACACCGCCATACGCCGCCGCAACCACCGCCATACGTCTTGCACTCACACACGTCCCACGCCTCGAGACTTATTTCATGTCCTTATTCACGCGCCAGTCACCCCTCGCCAGTCAACATTCTCCTGTCGCCGCTGGCCTGTAGCCCTTCGCCCCTCACTAATTTAGTGCCCCCCTCTCGCTGGCGCATCTCGCCTTTCGCCACTCGCTCTTCAACCTAGCTTGATGCCAACTCTTCATGCATTTCCCTCTAAAGTGTATCTCTCCTCTCACATCTTTGTTTCCACTCTACCCCTCTCGTTTCCCACCGCTGTACGCCCTCCATCTTTCGCCTGTATGTTTCGTCTTACGCCCTTTGTTTTTCGCGTTTCCCTTATCCTCTTCCCAGCGCGCTCCTCAAACTTCGCTCGTTGCTCCATCCTTTGCCCTCGCCTCGAGGCCTTTGGCTCTCCTCGCCACGTGCGCGTGATCAACGCCGCCTCTCCTCCGCTACGACCCCCCTAGCCCACCTTACCCCCACGCTTCCATCCCGACCCTGCCTCTGGTCCCCGCCTCAGACAAAGCCCCGCAACGCGCTCTTTACCACTCACCCGCGGCCCGTCAACTGCCGGCCGCGCCCACCACCGTCCCCCAGGCCCCATGCCGGTTCTCTACCTTCCTTCCGCCCTTTCCTCAGCTCCCCTACGCGTCTCTGCAAGCCGCGCCACGCCTCCCCAGGCCCAGGCCGGCTCGCAACGTTTCACCCGTCCTTTCTCCGCTCCCGTGTCGTCCTCTGCCCCTTGCTCGCCTCCCGCAACCCAAGCCCTGCCTGCCCACTCGACCTTTTCACAGCTCCCGCCTCTCTTCCGCTCCCCTGCGGCCATCTCTGCCCCAGGCCCCAGCCTCCGCTTTGCATCTCACCGTTTCACCTCTCCGATCCGGATCCTCGCCACGGCGCTCAGCCACGGGCCCTCGCCACCCAGATCCGATCGCGTTAGGCGCGAGCCGGAGCGCCGGGCACCCGACTGTCTCCGCAGGACAATTCGCTGTCAGCAGCCGCCCCCTCGCGTTCGTCCCCGCCCCGCCCCGCCCCTCCCCGCTGCTTGCTGCCAAGTTCCGGGGTCAGCTATCCCAGGGAGGCGATAACACGGAGAAGGAAACGTAGGGGATAGACGTGATTTCTACTGGGAGGCCATGAGAGAGGAAGTCTCTGATTCTTGTGATTTGGCCTTTGTCTCCGATCTAAACGTTTTCCACGAAATTCGTACTTTCCTCCAGGAGGAGAGATACACGAGTTTGGAAGAGTAGTCCTGTTGTGAACAAAACAGATTCGTTCTTTAAAAGTGTTGCTTATTGCATTCGAAAGGAATCTGCGCCTTCTTGAAGTTGATATAGGAGAAAAAATTCGAGCTTATTAGATACTAAGAATGCTTCTTGATTTTAGTATTGGACTTTAGTTTTTAAAGAAAAATATTAAAATTTGCCAGTATAGGAATTTTGAACTCTTTCTACTATTAAGATAATATTATTTAATTGATATAACATCTCTAAAAATCTGTTAAGTCTGTTAAGCGTGACAGTGCACTGTCTGCACTGTCCAGTACCTAAAGTGAGTATTAATTATGTTTTTGAATTACATAATAATTCCATTATAAGTCATTAAATATGCTATTGATTTTTTGATACGTGGCACTATCATACAACTTTCAATCTAACCGTACGTATCTACTCTTAAGTTGTTAAATATCCAACATTAATTCCTGGTTCGAAATCTACTCGCCCCTTCGAATATCAAGTTTTTTTGGCGTTCATCGACTTTTTAAGGGGACAAAGACAAAGTGATCCCATTAAACTTCAATATTAAGTTCAAATTTGTACAAAACTATATTATTGCATTTATGTTTCTAACACATTAAAATTAACTTCTGCATTTTCAGTGAAACTGTTGACTTAGAACAACATCGCTTGCCACACACCAAAGTACTTTAATAGTATCAAGTGTTTTTATGTGTACTATTCATTTAATCTATTAAAACTACGTAATTTTGTGTTCTAATTATAACACAGAAATAAGGCGGCGTAACAATGAACGGTGAACACGAACTAAGCCTTATCAAAATTAAAGAAACTCTTGAAATGCTCGAATTATTTTTATCATTTCTTCAGTGTGAACTCATGTATTGTGCTTGAGATAGCCGTTTGCGAAAAATTATAGTCCCTTGTAGATTCTATCCTCAATATCCTTACCCATACTAATAGCGATTTGCACCCAAGTGGTCGGTTTTTATTAAATTGACTTGATTAATTACTCCTGAGGGTACAGTTTGATATAATACTTTTCGCAAGTTTTATTTAATGGATCCGCATGTCGATCAGAGGGTTGGGAAATCTATGCAGTAGAAACATGCGAGCGCTACGTCAACTAATCCCACACGTTATCTGTGATTAACTAAGAGAAAATGGCATCATCAATAAATGTAGTATACATCGTTGATTTACGGGTGGGGGATGCTGGGTCGGATTTTCAAGTCTTGGGAATTTTCTAATTGGTAACCATTTCCTACATTTTCATAATTTTTACTTTTCTAGTTCGGGGTTTAAATTGAAAACCAAATTGAATTGATCGTATCCGAGTTTTTAATGCCTTTTTTACCTAATTTAATAACCGAATAGTTTTATAATACATTGTCATATTATTATTATTATTATTATTATTATTATTATTATTACAAAATAGAAGTGTTATTATTACGAATTACTTTATCATCCAGTGATTTCCATTTCTCTCAAGACTTGAACTCTTGTCGCGATATGTTTTCGCTCGTATGCTGACGATATTCCCCCCCTTTCTAGTCTTTTTTGGGGGGTAATTCAAAAATGCGTACGGAATCTTAGCTCCTTCAAAACCTCTTTGAAATACAACTTATTAATCTTTCACTGCCTTCCACAATCTCCTTCCAATCCTTTTCTGTACCTAACTTGCTGAGTCATAAAACATCATTTCTCTAAATTTGAGTAAAATCTTGTAGTTTTTAATCGATATATTTATGATTAATTTTAATACATCCCTAACTTGAAATAAATAAATATAATCTCACAAATGCTGTGAGAGCATTCCTTTTTCTGTCAACTCCTTTCTCCCTCGTTTTCGTTCCTGTCTTCAATGGGAGACACTCCTTATCCAAATTGTGTACGTATTTCTCTTCAAGTGACCTTTTCATAAACTATTTTATTAAAGAGTCTTAAAAGTCAGGCAGAAAAGCAGAGTAAATGGCCTAAGCCTCTCCACCAATAAAGACATTTATTTATTTTTATTTTTTAATTAATTATATTTTTTATTTAATTTTATTTTTATTCATTTTTATTTTTTATTTATTTTTATTTAATTATCATCATCTGCGCTACATGATCACAAATACGAAAGTATTGTAGAATTCTAGTTTCTTTTTAGTACAAAAGAGTAAAAATAGGAATAACCTACTATTTTTTACACTTGTGTCCACTCTATTTTCTTAAAAATATACCGTTCTCGCTCGTAACTAGCGTGTTGGCTGTGGCGCCGCTGGTGGCCGCCGCAGTGTGCCACTGTGCAGACCTGCTCAGACGCGTCGCGGCTTGTATTATGGTGTTAGGTAGACATTTGAACCTGCTACACCGCACACCTCTTATTCAAAATAGAAAGTGACAGGCATTGAATGTCGGTATTTACTGCCTGCAGCGCACAAGAAACATCCAGACAAACAGAACATTTCACGACACGTCGCCAACTTCGTAATGAACTGGTTTCACCAATTACTTCGCCTATAAAATGGGTCAGGGGAGGTAAGGATATGCATTGTACTTGAAGGAATGGGTACTCGAGTTCATTTTGTCACGACTACGATGTTCCACAGAGCATCATGTAAAGTGTTTTGCAAAAACATCCACTGTAAGTGCTTTTTTTTGCGGAAGCAGAAAGTGTGTCATATTCGCTCACAAGATTACCCTAACCAGGAATATATTGCATAGGTTCTTTTAAGGAAGCTCATTCTGCACCACTGTGCAGTCTAATAGTTTTATTAGGAGACTAGGAACCTTCATGAAGTAGATAACATCTGAGTGAAAGAAAATCTACTTGCTTTATTCGCATACCGGGTTAGTTAATAAACGCTTCAAAAAATATGAATAAATTTAATATTTTAATGAAAGAATATTATTGCCATAAATTGCTATAATAAGCAGGCGCAGAACGTTCCTTCAGAGTGGGTCAAATCTGGGACCAAACGTCCGCAAAAACTGGAAGAATTTATGCTATTTTTATATCTACTTTTCAACCTTAAATTTCTTTAGAAGCTTTCTTGGTTGTCAGAGGAACTTTTCTTATTTCTGTAAGGATTTGAAAATATATTGTTATTAAGCGGTTTTCAAAATGTTCAGTTACCAGGATGATAAATGTCATGATTCGTCACGAAGATAGAAACAATTGTTCACATCGGCGTAACATTTCCAATTCTAGCAAAATCGGAATCATGAAAAAGTTTTTTAGCTGCTGTAGTTATCTGCACTGGCAAATCTGTATCGCCTTCCAAATTCCAAAGACATTCCACCAAGTGGAATGAACACTCATGAAATCCGGTGCCTTCTGTTGGAGTGAGCACAACCGTATGATCAATAAATCTTTACTGATCGTACGATAACGGCCAAAAAACCGGGTATTGTTATTCGTTATTTGGGGAGAAAATCATGTCTACTTATAGTTATTCCACGCGCACAGAACGTCGTAACCAATGATATCGAGATCAGCGAGATGTGGGCTTAAAACCAGACTTCGGACCGATAGTTATGGTGCTTTGTGATTTATTCCCCAAAACTTATGTAAGACCTAGTCCAAACACACAGCTCGTTTAAAAGGCTTGGAAATACAAGGCATCCAATTTTAAGATGCAGCCCATATTCTGCACAACGTATTGTAGAGGAAACCACAGCCACTAGATTTTCTTTTAAGAAGCTGATGTCAACCTCCAGTAAATATTGTACTTAACCCACACCGAACAATTGTTTATTCATGAACTGAAGAGAAATAATAGAAATAACTAGTAGCCTGCAGAAGCGAAACTGCTTCTGAACTAAATCAAACAAGCATTTGGTTTTCCAAAGTTAGAACGCACATTGCTTAAGAACAACGAATAAAATACTCTCATAAAACATTGCAATAAATTAAATCATTAAACAAAATAAGTTTTCACGAATACTGCAAGTATGCAGTACATTATAAATACATCAATTCCTTAAATATCACGAATATAAAATTTATTTTCCAAAATGCATTAAGTGAATAGTAAATATCTAGTGGTGGGCGGTCTCTTCCTTGGAGCCTTCCCATCACGTGACGTAAAGGGTGTCGAAATGAGTGACGCACTGTGTATGTATATTCAGTAGCTACACGCCGTATGAAAATAGGCGGATTAACACACTTAAATATTTGCGTATTTCAGTCAAGATCGACCTTGCATGTTCTTTGTATTTCTCACGATTTCCATGTGACGTAATTGTCATGTAACCAACATATGAACCTCTCTCACATGATCGGAGACTGCAAAATTTTCTTTCAGTTTTTAATGTGCGCATTGGAAATTTTCAATATTGATGTTGATATTATTATTATTATTATTATTATTATTATTATTATTATTATTATTATTATTATTATTTAACTATACCAATCTTTTGGATTTATGCATGAGCCTCTGCCCCCTGCGCCGCCGCAACGCTCGCCCCCTGAATTCCATCTGCTCGACGCGAGCCGCGACCTGCAAACTGTCGCCGCTTCGCCTCCGCCGCAAGCCACATGGTGAATGCGGTGCCACGCGCCCTCCGCTGCAGCTCCCCCTCCATTCCGCTCCTCTCCCCTCCCCTCCCCCTCCTCCCCGTCGTTACCCCGCCCTCGTTCGCCGTCTGGTAATGCAGATTCTGAACTCGGCGCCTCGGAACGCGCGGAAACCCCGCGGGCGGCGGAAGTGGCAGGCGACGGGGGCGGACAGCGAGCAGGGCCGGCGCGGAGTAGCAGTCGGGCGGCAGCGAGCGGCTGCCGGGGCGGAGTGGGCGGGGGGCAGGTCCGAGAGCGGGGCGGGGCGACGCGGAGCGGGGCGGAAAAGGACGGACGGGACTGGTTGATAACTGATTGAAGTTACATGGCAGGGTGGAAAAAAGAGGGAGTGGTTAACCTGGTAACAGGGCATAAAATGAATGGAAGAAAGAAACAAATGCAGAAGGATATCAGGTAGTAGCTATTGTATAAAAAACACCACTACTCTATTTTTTCGTATAGTATGAATAAAGTGATTTATATTGATGAACTAAATACTCTACTCCAGGGAACTCTTTTAATTGTCAATACTAAAGCTTGGAGGTAGAGTTCGAATGTTCTGGGGCTCCTAACTTGATGAATGCAGCTAGCACGAAAATGTCAGAGGGTTACTCAGGTCGGACGAGGCTAACAAGTTGGTTGTACAAACACCATAATCTATTGGAATACTTGATCCATAATGAAACCCAGTTTGAAATAGACTTAAACTCGACCCGATGCCAAGCGTTACATGCATCCCTACTTTCTGTGATTGAATACAACAATTCAGCTCCGACTTAAGTGTTTGTAATACATTACCATTACCTCTAAGAAACTAAGAATTATGTAATGCAATATTCTATAGACGCAACTATTATTTAATAGTGTGAACATCTATTTCGACCTTTCATTCAACAAACGTGGAACAGCATTTCCAGTACAGCGTAAATATCAACCGCTTTGTGTTCATATCAATACGTCTATTTATTTTACAGTATGCGAACATGTTATTCATTTAAACGTATTATTATTGGAAAAGATTCCCATTATATTTTATAAACAAACACTGATCCTAAGAAACTCTTTATGACATGACTCTTTGTCATGAAACTCTCGTGTTCATTTTCGTACTGTAAATTAAGAACAGCATTAAAAAATCTTGTTCTTACATGTAGAAATTTACTTCCTCACTTATGTAGTTAGAAATCATCTTTGTGACTCCGTGATACGAAAAATCAATTGAAGGTGAATGTTCGTCTGTCTGTAGTCAACGATAGCACCCAAACCTTTCAGACAATTTCTCCAACATTGTCCAATCTACTTAAACTATTTCTAAAATCTGCGAGTTTGAAACATATATTTTGAGTTTTGGGTGTGCTTTACATGAAACTTCAACACCAATTTATTCAAAATATGGGAACATTTTCTCAAAAATGGCCCCACATGTTTTATTTAATTTTGTCCCCCGGATAGCTCAAAGACCGTACAGAGAACGGCGCAAATGTCGATTTTGTTGAACTTCCTGTTTTTTCGAAAATTGCAAAAGTTCAAAAAATTATCGGAGTTTTCCTAAAACTGCAATATTGAAGACAGAGATTTTTCCTTATTAAAACCTGTTGTTCGAAGATACATCTTGAAGTAAGGTCATGCACAATTTTTCAAAAATCAGAGCATTTTTTGCAGAATTATCCGTAAAATATAGGTTGTTTTAAACAATTTTTCCATGAAGAGCAGTTCCAATTTGTTCTTTAAATTTTCTCCTCGTATGTACACAAAAACGGTAAATATCTGTGCTGGTCCAACTTGTTTTCAAACACTGTATTCTCTGTAAATTCATTAAACAAGAACGACATATAATGAAAATCGAGAAAAAAGTAATGTATTTGGTTAGGAAACTCGATGGCTTATCTAGATGTACGTGTATAACACGGCAACTTTACGAGTATATCTCGCTGTTGTATTCCGAGCCCCATCTTAATGAAGTAAATTGTTGCGTTTTGTTTGAGCAGTGAAAGGAAAGAAGGAACTATTATCTCTGAAACTGTATTAATACTCAAATACTAATACTATACCAATGCTATACCAATACTATAGCAATACTGTACCAATACTATAACAATAATATACTAATACTAAATATAAATGTAATTTCAATTTAATATCTCCCCGTAGCACCCCACACACAGTTTTGAACAGTTTTTGACGTAAATATATAAATACTAATGTTAATTTCATACTCATGCTCATGTGCATGCTCATATTACTATACTTGTAATATGCTTATACTATATTATACTTGTACTATATTTATACTATACTAATACTATAATTGAAAATATATTTAGGATTATAGTGTTAGAAACAACAACATATATTGATTGATTATGAAGTGTGGCAATAAATAATTCCATACAGTAAAATCTTTGAATTACTGTATACATTATTTCAGTTGTGTTTGGCGAAAAATTCAACATGTTAATAGACTCATGCTTTCACAGACTCGGTGCTTTCAAGTTGACGTTCCTAGACTTTATTGCACTGCTGTGCTGCAGTGTGCTTGTACTAATATTATACTGCGGTTTAATACTGATATTATTTCATACTTTATCCATCTCACCCAATTGATTGCTAGTCTCCGCAGTTAGTTTCGGTTGTATGTCGTTAACAATTTCAAATATAACAGCAATTTTTGTATGATTCTATGAAAGCCATTGGCATTTAGGATAGCTTTTGTGTTATAGACTTTAAAAATGTAATTTTCTTCATTCTCGCACAGTATTTGATATATTATGTTCTATTTACTGAAATAAAATGGTTATATAAAATAAATTAAATTAAAAATGAATTTTTAGTTTAGTTTATTTGTAATTTGAATGTTACTTTATTCGAAGCTTATATAATGTTATTAACGCAGACGTATGCATACAAATGTCACAGCGGACCATTAGTCAATACTAGTGATTTTCAGCAGCTGCTGAACAAAACCATACGTAATGGCTTTTCCTAAAGTAGGTAGCACTTTGTTTTAGAACAACTTATAAATTATTCTCGTATAACACTGAAAAGGGTTAAAAAATTCTAAAATACTGACAAATACTGAAATAACATTCTATATAATATTTGTTTAGCCCAACTGATCTTTACAGACACGTAACATGAAAACATTTGATGTTTTTAATGCGAGACGTAAATGTTTAAAGGCGGGTGGCCTCTTCCGTGGAACCTTGCTGTCACTGGCATCGGCAGTATCCTGATAAGTGGCTTACTGAGTATGAGAATTCAATCGGTATGCGGAGTATGAGAATAGGCGGATAACACGATGAAATGTTAAATGTTTGCATTTTTCGTCAAAATCTAAAATTTTTTATTTATATTTTTCTCGAATTATTGGGTGCCTAAAAAAACCATAGACATCTTTGAAATGGCAGAAGAGCTTTGCACTGTTAACTTATAATTTCTGCGCGCATTAAAAATTAGTGTTATGGTTTTCCTTCTGACGTTATATATAGAAAGTGAAATTCACTTAAATAGAACCTGATTAAAATGCCATGTATACCGTGATAAACTTTCGAAACCAGTAACCGTAAATTATGCATATAAGAAATAAAATCTATCACATTATATTTGTATAATACTAGATAATTCAAGTGGGTATTGTTCCATTTTGTCGATTATTTACTATATTCTATTGTTTTCCTTTGCAAATTTGTATATTGAAATATTGAATATATATATATATATATATATATATATATATATATATATATGTCAATCATTGTGGATCGTAGAACACCTGCTGTAGAATCTCACTACTGTTGTGAGCTCGTCAAGTGTAGAAATGATCTCGTTCTTTAGTATATGCTACAATATAGTTAACATTTTTACAGATAATACATGATATATTTTTGATAGGAATTAGAATATACTTTCTAAAAGCCGTAAACTACATCAATGTGCAAAAATGTCGCGCTTTCTGAAATAAATGGAATAATGTGAACATTAAAACTAAATACGTGCCTTTTCGCATGTTTTACTTGGCATTCATTCTTGCAATCTCATTTCGGCTTGTTTAAATACTTCATTTGCTTTTTATATCTCTCAAGACCTTCACGTACTTGCGCGAGTAAACTGCATACGAAGTGTTAGCCCGACTATTAGTGCGCTCGATCCAGGAATTCTTGTCGTTTATTGCCGAAGAAATTACGGAATTCCGTAAGAAAAAGAGCGGAAATCACGTTGAGTAATTCTGACTACTGCGGATTGTCGAGCTGTAAAATATCTCGACAAGTAAAAACACGAACATTGCGCCATAATTCACTTTTTCGGAGGAAGTGAGGATTACTATACTGTGAAGTGCACCATAATAAAGTGAGCAGTCCTACTCGTAGTAAAGTGAATTACGGTGCAATGTTTATGAATTTCAGGGCAGTAAAGTGAGCGTTACGTGCAGTGACGCTCATTACAACGCAGTGTTGTGGGTTAAAGAGCATTTATGTGTAGAGACGTGGAGTAATGAAGAGTCTTGACGTCTAAGTGATTGTGCCTTAAGTAGTATAACAATATCAAGACATAGTGTCGTATCGTATTTATGTCATTTGGGGGACATAGCTAGAGCGGAAAGTTTTTTGACAACATATCGATAATTCATTTCATTGTAGAAGTTCAGTAGTAACAATTAAATTTACACTTTATAAAGAAACAATTTAAAATTTATTTTCTATCCACTTTAACAATTCAAATGGAAGATGAAATGGTATTTCGTTTAATACAAAATTAAAAAGATCATATCTAAATTTAATATAAATTTAGTGCAATAAAAATAATAGTGATTTGAAGCAAAGATCCCAAATAGGAATATCCAAATACGAAAAAAAAAAATTAGGCGTCTGTGCAGTTGTGCCAATTGACAAGACCTAAAGTAGAATTAAGTTGAATAAATTAAAGAAACAAAAGTGCCACTATAGGATTTATGTAGATATTACGTTTGAAACAAAATGTAATGTGTATATTTTTGGACACGGCTCTTTTGGTAATAGGATATAACTCTATTTTCTATTTACTTGTTTACTGTTTATGACGGACAATTTCGCGTATTCTACGACAGTCGTAAAGATACGTTATATGAGCTCAGTGTCCTGTTTTGTGAGACGGACATGGTCTGCTCTGGTTTCAAATTTATACTATCGCGTATTCGATTTCCCTGGAGCATGTCCTCGGTGTCAGCTTGTTACTAGGATCTTTTTTGTTTTAGAGTAGCACATGTCTGATTGAAAAACGATTAATCCAGTGCATTTTCTGTAACACGGAAATTCGAATTCATCAGCTCACTGTTTCACAGCCACCAAAACAAAAACGCACTGAAACATCGTTTTGTGAGAGTAGGGAAAAACTGTACTTAAAATTGTTTTGAAATATATTAAATAACGAAACCTGATTCGTGAATACTACCCGAGAAAATAGGGTCTGTCTACACTTGAATTTCTTATTGATTTCATTAAAAAACGTGATATTAATAAGTGATTCGAGAAAATAATTTTCTGAATTAAATAGTCAAAGACTCAACATTATTCTATCTACTACGATTAATACTGCCGTTCACTTGACATTTCCAGGACAATATCTAAGAAACGAAGCAATGTCGTAAGGTATCGATATTTTAGTTTCTCTTTTTTAATTCGTTGAAAAAGATAAATTCTTCAGAAAAAAGTGCCCATTTTCAACAAAAATTACATGTTATCTGTCCCTCATACACAAAAAGAGAATACTTCTTGTTCACCTGTATCGTATATTAAATTCTCAATCAATACCCAAGTTTTGTGATTCTCAGTACCGAAAATAATGTATTTACTTTCTCGCGGAATACTAAGCATTACGGAGAAAGTTACGTAAATACCGGAGGGAACCGGGAAAGTTACGTAAATACCGGAACGGACCGAGTATTTCCGTTAGAAGTTCCGTTTGTACAATCCTAATGCTAAAAAGGGGGATAATTATTGCTCCTACAAATGTCTCAATAATTGCAACAAATTTCTAGGATATGCTTGTTCAGCTTAGTGGCTCTGCAAGCCCCTGTATCATACACGTTTGATTGACAATTATAATCCTTAATTAGGTGCATAAGAAAACTTCGTTTTTTCTAATACTGTCCATATGTTTCTTTTAATTACTTTACCGAAAAAGTTTTCTACGGATAATAAATGGACTTGTAAATTAAGTCACTTTAAATTTACTATTTATTGTCATAAAATCAAACGTTTATACCATACGTTTATATCATAGTTCTATATTTTTTCTTTCCGCTATGCATTGCATTCTTCTAGCAATGCATTTTGCGTATAACTTGCAGGATTCATTCAAACGGCATACGCCTCTTACGTTCCCAAATTTCACATTCGCTTTTTTTGAAAATAGGTATCACTTTCTCATTCGAATATTAAATAAATAATTTATCTCAAATCGTATTAATAAAATGAAGAAATTTTTGGTCAAATGTAAATTCTCTGATGGATGGACAGTGTGCAGTTAATATTGAGTGTGTGAGACTAAGATGAGCCCACATCAAACAGTAGAACACATTCCTCCACTTATGAGGAATCTCCAAAATTGGCTTCTGCCAGTCTGGCCTGAGTCTGCATCTTGGCAGTGCAGTGGTCCCTGGATAGGTAGTGAGCAGTGAGAGATAGTTAAACAACACGCTCTATCGTTTCGACCTTACGGTTTCATTAGGTAGGCAATCAAGCTACAACGCTATTGTCAGGGCTCGATACACTAGATGACAAGCTACTTTGTGATATTGGCTTCTATTCATATTAATATTACAAAGTCCATGGCAAAATCTCACAAGACGGGGGCCATAATGCACACGAAGCGAGCGACTACATGTCGATAGTGTTGTGAGGCTGCCCCTGATTGACTGGCGCTCAATTTTGCAGCACTGGCAGACACGATCTGCCACGCAACACATGAATGGTGCGCGTGCTTTTTGAAATTCAATGCAAAGATAGTTGAGCCCATGTCCTGAGTTACTCCTAAAGGTGAAATATGAAACGAACCACTAATGACATAAAGTTCTTTATTGTGATATGATGGTTGTTTTATGTAAAATGTACGAGTATACTGCACTCTTAAACATTTTATTTATTTGTCCCAGCTACGCGGACCCCTAGGTAACCCGTGGCGAGCCTCGAGTTGCCCACCTCAGACTTAGACACTTCTGATATGGCCGGAGGCTGTATAATTTTCTTTCAATTTCAGGGAAGATTTGAAATTATTGATATATGTGAGCTTCAGTGAACGTGGTCCCAGTTCATTTTAGATTATTTCATTATTATTCTTCCGTGCATAAATACTCATCTTTTCAAAATACATGTACAGTCTTTTCTGCTTTTTTAATAAATAAATTAAAATCACTTATTTATGTTTCACAATTACGTAGCGCAATCATCATTTCAAAATGCTTTACCTTGATAAATATGACAGATTCCAACTAAAAGGAGCAACGCCTCCCGATCCCCTTCGGCAGAAAATATATTATGGGATATTCTGATGTTTTCTTGTATTATAAATGGCATTCAAATGTAAATTAAGGATTGGTTAATCTCTGCTGAACATAAAGAACGCAATAATGCGGTTCCATTCAAGGTGCTTGAACAAATATTTCAAACACTGCAAAAATAAATATTTACAAAAATAAATATATTAAACTGGCGGTGCCACAACAACGCATTTCGCTGTATTACTAACTCGCAATTTTAAAAAATCATAAAATTCAATGAAAATGGAATCTAGTAATTTTTTGAGCGTTCCAAAATGTAAATAAATAAAATAAATGAATAAATGAATGTCTTTATTGATGGCGAGGCTCAGACCATTTAGCCTACTCATCCGCCTGACCATTTTAAAAAAAATTAATACAATAGTTAATTAAAAGAAGGTCATTCAAAGATAAATACGTACGCAATTTGGATGAGGGTTTTTTCACATTGTAGACAGGAATAAAAGCGAGGAAGGAATGAGTAGATAGAAAAGGGAATACTCTCACAGCATTGATGAAATGAAATTTATGAGTGAGATAAAGTTATGTATTTTAAGTTAGGGATGTGTTAAAGTTAATGATAAATGTATTAGAAAGCTATGAGAATTTATTCAAAATTTAGATAAATTGTATTTTCTGACTCAGCAAATTAGGTACAGAAAGGATTAGACGGATCTTGTATAAGTCAGTGATAGGTTATTAAGTACTACTAAATGTTTCACACAGAGGTTTTGAAGGAGCTAAGATTACGTACGTATTATTGAATTTTCCCTAAAGAAGATTAGAAAGAGGGGAAATATCGTCAGCATACGAGCGAAAACACATCGAGTCAAGAGTTCAGGCCCTGAGAAAAATGAAAAACGTTAGAAAATAAAGTATTTCGTAATGATAATACTTGTATTTCGAAACAATAACATTAACAATATTAATAATATGAGAATGTTTTGTAAATCGATTTGGTTTTTAAATTAAGTAAAAATTGGAGGATTAAAAACGATCATTTTATTGTAACCACCGACTCATCCGATTACCTGATTCCTTCGGCGATTCAGCTTTGCCCGACTGCTTCGTCGGCAGACTCCCTAGAGGGAGACATGCATGATTGCCTAACTACTAGAGAAAGACTTATGCATTTTCTTAATACTACTTTAATCACTTTTAAAATCGGTGCGGGTGAAGCCCAGTAATATAAACAAACTTACAACTAACTTAGAACTTATCTTAATGCCGGTATGGCCAGAGTTCATCTTAGCTCCGGTGTCTTCGCCCTCCCGGGCGGTCGTGATCCAGCTCACAGGTGCGGCGTTCAGGCATCCCAGCGCCCGGCAGGTCTGGCGGCGGGAAGCTACGGTCAGCTTGCACCAGGTCCCTTTCTGGCGGCCCCTCAGCGGTCACGGCGGCGGCCCCGGATTAGGCCAGCGGCGGGCGTCGACCGGCGGCTCCTCAGCGTGCTTGGCTCGGGCGGCGGCGGGAGCGCGCCGGGGCGATGACGGGTCGCTTCGCGATATTGTCTTTCACGCCCCCGGCTCGTACTCACATGGCCCTTTCGGTCAGGCACTCACTCGTAGTGTCCCATATGGGTTGAGAGGTTGGTTCTATATAGGTTATTTAAAAACGATTGGGAGTGTACAAGTAGGTTTTCATGACAAATAGCTAGATTACAGAGTGTTCAAATTATTTAATAAGGATAAATGTAAATGTGAAGTAATGAAGGTAAGTGTAAAATGAAAATAAAAAGAGGCACGAAAATTTTGTCATAGATATTTGATCAGTTTTAAAGTTAAATAATTAAAATAATAGGAGTTAATAGTTAAATAATTAATTTTAGAAGAAAGAAAGAGTTAAATAACCTAGAATGAAAATTAAAAGTAAGTGAGGAAGGAAACAAAAAAACGAGGATTTTAGTGATCCAAAGAGAGAGGGCGAGAGAGAGAAAGAAAGTAAGAGAGAGGGATAGAAAGGATGAAAGAGGGAAGAGCGAAAGAAAGAGACAGATAGTATGAGAAAGGATAGAGGATGAAAGTTTATTTAAAAAGTGGAGTAGAACAGTGTAAGATAGGTAGGATTAGAATTAGAAAGGGATTCATCACAGCGCTGAAACAACACGGCATCCATCCAGTTCTCAGTATTAGCAGACGAGCAGTGGCAAGTGAAGAAGGCAGTGAAGTAAACGCCTTTTTTCAACAGAATTTTAGAATCCGTGTGAAAAGTTGAAATATCATCGTATTTTTTAAGGTTGATGTAAGTAAATGGAAGTAAATAACTGAAGCCTTTTTATAACAGAAATTATAAATTCCATCATTTTCAAGCAGAAATAATAAATTAATTAATTTTGAAGAAGAGATTTCAATGAGTTAAAAAATTGTCATCAATAATATAATTTTGCAATGTTATTTTTTTTTGCAATTTTCGGAAATTCAGAGAAGTTGCAAAAATGGTGCCATTTTTATTGTTCCTTGCTCTATCCGAAAAAAAATTGAACATAGTGTGAAGACGTTTTTCAGAAAACATTGTTTAAACTTTGCCTATATTTAGAGATGAATCACGGTAAAACAGTCCTGATTTTCGAAGAATTGTACGTGACCATAATTAAATGTAAAGAACAGATTTATAAATGAAAACAGTCTCCAGTTTCAACACCAGTGTATTAAGAAGTCGCTAAACAAATTTAAAACATTGGATTTACGTTAACGGGGCTTGGTTAGTAGAAGCAAAACCAAATTAAACATGCTTGATTGCCAACGTTTCGGAAAATATATTTCCATCTTCAGGCTACACAAAATGAAAAGGAACAAATAATGTTACATAAAGCTACATACATGTTTGTTCCTGTATAGTTTTGTCTCTGTATTGTATTAAAATTTGTCGATTGAGATGGAGAACTAATTAGTCAGCATCAATACTGCATTGCCTCAACGGCGGGTCAATTCATTCTTCGTTTGAACATCACATCAAAGTTGTGAAACCGTTCTGAACAGTTCTGTTGGTAGTAGACGGCCATTACAGTAATAACATGAACGTTCATATCATTGGTCAGGAGGAATTTTGTGATGAGGGTGTCGTAGCCACATCATGCAACTCCCAGGCTCCAAAACTCCAAACACTGGACAAAACATTTACGAGGTCATTGAAGACTTATTGCAGTAAGAAGATTCATCTCGTACTACATGACCAACGGGGCACTATCGTTAGACGTAGAAAATCCCTGGGAAGTATACATGTGGAGGTACAAACAGCTCAAAGGGCAATAAATGGCTCCCGAATGACTGGACTATACCAGCTAAATAGATATGCTTTTTTGAGAGGCTGATTTTATTGTGGCAGTTTTTTGCTTATTTTGTTGCGTCTGACAGCCCAGAAAGCGGTTAAACAAGCAGCTCAAAGCGATTCTCTCACTGCATCAAGAGAGCCTGACATGTTAGTTAATCACATATTTGCCCCATCGTGATCCCATCTGCTATTCAGAGTCCTTCAGTATACTTTGCGACAAATTCATCAAGAGAGACCCAGTCTAAGGTCACAAGTGCTTGGGCGTAAAGCAGGACGTTCTGCAGTGATTATTTTATTGTCCTACAAAAAGAGATTGATTAACTCTAATCCAAAACGACCTGCAAGTCTGAGAGCAGGAAACACAGTTGCATCAAAGAAGAGAGCACAAGCACGAAGAGAATGATCAACTACTGACTCGCCATCATCACTTGGATCAGACAGCGATGAGCTTAACGATCCTGGTCAATGTCGACCAGAGTCAGAAGAAGCAGCGTGTTTAATTTGTGACTGAATTGTGGATTCAGTGAATCTTATGCAAAAAGTGGGACCACAGTGATTATGCTGGTCCGAAGACTGCAGTCCTCATGTGCGATTATTGTATTACTAAGTTATTTCTAATCGTGTATTTCTGCTTATTGGACACGAGGAAGGACAATAAACCCGTTTTGTAATACGTAGTAAAATATTCAGTTTTTTGCTCTATATTTTTTTACTATTCCAATTTACATCCAATTCACGGATAGTGATATTTATGAAAATTAGATATTACATAAAACCTATATGTTCCACGACGTTTAGTTTAATACAGTACATTTTATGTTTAACAGTAAGTAACCGCAATGCACTTTTTAGTTGCGGTTATTCTGACACCTTGTAGGTCCCAAGAAAAGTATATATCATACCCCACCTCTTCCCTTACACTAACAAACTGGCCACATTCCTTCCTCTTCTTTGTCCTATCTTCACCCCTTACCTGTACACACACACTTGCACTGCATTGCCGAAAATGTTGGGAGACCAGTCTGGAGACCAGTCTGGAGATTATATCATTATATAACGTCGTGTACAGCCTTTTGAAAATTAGTAGTTTTCGTGCAATTTTTGTCTGAAATAAAGATAATTATAAATGAGTGCTAAATAAGATTTTCTCAGAAAATGGTTCAAATTAGTACGTGTATTTTTTCTAGACTAGAGCAAAGCAGATTTATGAAAACAGTGGTCCCATTTTTGTATGTTTCTAAATTTGCTAGTTAACTTTCCTTTTAGCTGCTTTCCAGAATTATAATATTGTGTTTCGAGGTTTTTAAAATGATTTTCTTACATGAAAACTAAATATTTTAATGCATTCTTTAATGAACATTTTTTGCTTAATTGTGATAAACCACTACAAATAATGCAAGACAGTATGTGCTGGCCTAACTGGTGTATTACTAAATAAGTACAAATTTTGTAAATTATTTCCTCTTTTTAAGAGAGATAATGGTGCTTATCACAAGGAAACCCTCACAGTTACTCTCCCCCACAACTACCAACAAACAGCGCACAGGGCCCGTTCTGCCGATATGGCCGGGAACAGCTGAGAATGAGCAATACCGACAGTTCCAGCCCGTGACAGCGACCTACATATAGATTTCACGGACAGATAAGGAGCGAGCTCGCCCTCCGATTCTGCGAAAAATAGCCAGGAAGGACAATCGATAATGGAATGCCTTTTGCTCGACTCTACTACAGAGACATACATTTTGCGATAAAGCAAATGTTCGGTATTAAGGACCCACAAAATGTGAATTCTGATTACATAACCTGTTAGAGGAAGTAATTTACTACTTAAAGACACATTTATATACTCTTTTTTGATACCTTGACTGCATAAAACGAGTCTACCTGCCGAACAAAATCACCTATTTTAGCCGCAGCATGACAATACTTTTTTGGCTACGTAAGTACGTAGTAAAGCAGGAAAGTAAAAGTATGTAACGTACTCATAGTTAGTACGAGTATACTAGCATCGGAGTGGAGAGGGTTGGAATGGAGTGGGTTGGAGCATGGCGAACCGGGTCGCCACAAATAAAATTATGGGGATGCAAATAAAATTACTTTGTTTACTCAATAATGCCTCATTATTACACATTTTATTGCATTTACTTAATAATATATTGTGTTAAATACATTACTAGCATTACGTGCACGTTCAGTTAATATGACAAAATTATTTTCAATATTACCTTTAAAGTTCAGAAAATAAGTTAATAATGTTTAAGATTGTAGTCTTTTTTCTTATCACTATATATTTTCTCCTTGAAAAACATCTTAACGTGTTATGTCTTTCCAGAGTTATTACATAATTTGCGTGCAAACATAAAGGTGATCCAAAAGTTATTGCCTTCTGCCTCTGGGGAAATAAAACTTGATGCTTCACAACTCACAGACCCCGATCAATATTTCAGTTCAATAAGAGGTGATTATTAAGACGGCTTAATTAGATGGTACTTCTCCCCATAATTGAAGCAAAATATAGAAGTTAATTAAAAGTAAACAGTGCAACTTCATAAGACCCAAAGTAAATGAGATGCTACAACTTACTTAAAAAGCAGTTTCCAAGAAACCACTTGCGTATGTCACGAGAAATAATTCTATTTTTACTTGAACACTCAAACCAAAATTAAACATTGAAATATTCTCAGCTCAATAACTATAGACAAATCTAAATGAAGACGTCATTATTATCAATGAGTTTTATATTACGATATTTGGAGCGTTGCACAAACATTCAAAATGACGTACATTTATTTATTTAACATCAAAGACAGTGTAATGTAGGATGTATGAGAGTAAAGAGCACATTTATAGGGTTAGGCACATTGTCGTGAACTGTAGGATCCTCTTCTAGCTTTTATGCCATATGAAATTTAACTATTCATACACATAGCAAAGGTAAGTTGGTAAGTTTTCAATACAAGGGAAAATAGCTGATTGATATGGAGGGCATTGACTCGATCTGAATTACAATTCGTGTTGCACACATCTTCATTCCTGTAGAATTAAACAGTGCAAATGGAACATAATACTTTCACTTAGTTATGCTCAGTATACTTTCTAACTGAAAAAGAAACAGCTAAGTAGCAAAAATAGTTATTTCGACTTAAACGATTAAAATCGATACACAAGTTTATGTTATTCGGCATTATGTTTTAGAAGACTGTATATGTATTGTTTGTGAACATTTTGTTGTGAGCAGGCACTTAAGGAATGTGAGTCTTCACAGGCTAAAAATATGTACTCACCCTTAAGTTTGTTTTCACACCTGTAAACCAGAGGCTCTGATTCGTATTTGAAGATGCAAGGCATTGGTGACCTGAATGAAGAATGAATGAATTCGAAATAATTCTGAATGTGTAGGATGCATCTATGTTCTTTGACACAACAGCTCTTTACGAGCTAGGGCCTTCCAGGAATGCGTAGGATAATGAACTTAATTTTGTATTAAATTGATATAAATGGACATTCGATTTTGGGTTTGACTGAGTTGATAAGGATTGTTAAAAACTTTTACATATAACCTACTCAAAAAATGAAACTACAAATTGATGCAGTCAGATTATTTAAATATTTTCTATTATTTCTATGAAGAGAAAATATCGAAATAATTGTTACAAATTTCTATAGGGCATTAAGGACGACAGAAGACGAGCACATTTTGCCACTGAATATTTGGTCAGACACATCAAATAAAAATGGTTTTGGAAGTAAGTGGATATCAAACGGAGATAATCAAATTCACATACGAATGCACAAATGAAAGCACCAACGAAAGTACAAACACAGAAAAGAAAGAACACAAAGAAAAGAAGCAAGCAAGGGAGGGAGGAAGGAAGGAGGAAGAACAGAAGGACTAAAGGGAGCGAGGTCGTGCGCAAGGACAGGCGCAAGGAAAGGCGCAAAGACGGGCGCAAGGACGGACGAACGGATGAAAGGGAGGAACAGAAAAGGGAAGGAAGGTGAAAGTATGGGAAGAAGAAATGAAGTAAGGGAGGAAACAAAAAAGGGAAGGGAAGAAGAAGAAATGAAGGAAGAATGGTGAGAAAGGAAGAGAAAGATGAGGAGGATGGAAGGAAGGAATTCATACCCATGTTTCTTAGTATACACTAGTTTTCAGTAGCTTTATCTGTTGTGTGCAACATCGCGGTCAACATCTGTTCCACAAATTTACCACAGATTGAAGGTATATTTCGTTTCAGCGCCTATTGCCAAATTTAGTAATGAAATGGTGGCTCTTACGTATTATGAGCCAGAATAATCTACATTATTGCTCTGCACCTTAACTCCATACCTTCATATGCATCGGATTATCCAAAGACGACATGCATCTAAAAAGTAAGAATCCCTAGGTTATGAACGAAAAGAAAGTACATTTCCGCGGGAAAAGTGTATCCGGACTATGTGGAGGCTTGTCGAGCACCTCGCAGGGGAAATGCTGCATAAGATCTGTTTTGAGTTGTGCTGAGTGTGTCTACCCATGATCTGGATCTCGACACACACACACACACACACACACACACACACACACACACACACACACACACAACGATTTCCATCTTTTACAGTTACGCGTTTGAAGGTGGCTCTCAAACACTGGTACCTGTCCCAGGAGGCACACTTTAACGAGGCAGGGATGCAAATGTTAATCTAACAATAAGAGAACTGTCTCAATTGTGTTGTAATTATGTGGGAAAATAATGAAACCTATGCTGTATCTGCTGCAAGGATTCCATGCATTTTTTGTACTTTTTGTTGACGACTAAGTGAAACTTACATTCTGGATGCGCTTCGTACAACTTGAAATTACAAGAAATTATATCTTTATACTTTAAAATGTAAGACTGGCTACAGGTACCAGCATTCTCGGACAAAATGCCTTATCACTATTAAATGCAAATGAAGTGAATAATTCTATAAATACTCCCAGTGTTCAGAACTAAACAGCAAGACACTAATTTGCATAAATTGTGGCCGAAAACACATCGCAAATTACATATGGCTACTCCAACGTAAAACATATTAACCAACATTTTTTTCAAAACATTATTGTTGCATGTACTAAGGGCTATTGCAAAAAGATTAACAATTTAAACCACTTTTATTTGTGAATACCTTTAGTAGGTTCAACAATTTATTTAGCTTAAAATTCAGTGTCTTCGCACTTTAGGACCAAAGAAAAATATCGAAGGTTTATTTTCTCAAAATACTACTGTGCACTTGCTTGCAATTCTGTCATGGAGCAGCCGCGTAGTCTGTCGTAGTTTGAAAGATGTCCAATGGATTCGTTCAAACTTCGTGAAATTAACTAACTCCTTGCAATAATACGGCACGCGTTTCTCCGGAGCCTAGACCTTGCATATTTCCGTCTCTTTTCAATTACTTTATCGGAAAAAGCTGAACAGACAGCGCAATGGCTAGCCTGAAACAAAAGTGATCTGTGGTACGAATCACAAAGTGATTCTAGACCCTGTTAAGAATTGACTGTCATTAAAACCATTTGCCAATTCTAAAACGGTAATTTCATTATGCGGCACCAACGACAAATGACGCGTAGACCATATAGATGCTCACAGGTTCAAATCAAATTTACCATAACCTGGATTTTAGCCAAACTGTTTCGTAGACCACTCTAGTTCCAGGCCAGGCAAATGTAGTAGTAGTACCTGGGCATTTAACATCTCATAACTACAATAGTCAACTAAACAACGCTAACATGTTTTCCACAAATCCAAGGTATTATACAGCTAGTGCTATCACGCTTACAAATTATTATAATTATATAAAAATAATAATGTAACCACTACATATCCTGAATCGCAATATGGCATAAACAACCAACGGATTCTTATGACCATCTGAAATAAAAGAGATATCACCTATATCTCCTAAACTCGACTAGAATTATAAATGTGAGCCATTCGATTTATTTTAGCATTATAATGTGCACGATATAAAGTTTTTGAACATGATGCACTAAAATTAAAAGTATTTATAAGCAGAAACATTGAAACTTTTGCCCCACAGAAAGACGTGAGAATTCTCTTTTCTCCTTTCGTAATTTTCTTCACTTTATCCTTCAGTAAGTTACAGTTTCTATTTTCTTGAAAAGAATTTCTATACGAAGGCCTCTTGTAGCAATCTCTTTCTTGTTAAGCGAATCCCTTGCCGTCTCAAGGGGAAGTAGAAGAAAGTAGTGGCCATTAGCTATAAATGAGAGAGGAAGCCTGCGCGACCAATTAAATCTGGAGCTGTTGGGCGAAAAGTCTCAAAAATTAGTCCTTCATAAAATACTGTTTTTTTCTCAGAATCGGGTCGGATTACGGTGGTGGCCATGAGTATATACAGTATGCAACATCATCATCATGGTGAATTAGTTGCTATTCAATAGGAGATGGTTTATGTATACACAGCCACAACTCACATTTTACTATGGCCCCAATAGCATAAAATGAATGTGTCACGTTGTCTGAAAGAGTACCAAGAACACATTATAACTAGGTACTACATCGGCACATATTTTATCATCTTATTTGTAACCGATTTGTGTTATCATACTAGTTGAACTCACAAAAACATTTTCCAACTCATCAAAAAATATACGGCAGGGTTGGAACACAAACTTAGCTACTCACTTTCCACTGGCTGGCTTCTTCACAGCTCAAACGTGTGTCATTATGTATGTGTAATTCTCTAAATTCGAGCAAAAAAAAAAACGAAATCTATTGAAGCTATTTTTGAGAAAATTTCCAAAATGTCGTTGAGAGTTTGGTATAAAGTACCACACAAAAATTAAATATCCATTTCAAATCCAGGGGACCGAGACTTCAGTTAGATCTATCGCGGAATAAAAACTTTCATAAGACCTCTGTGCATAGTTAATTCGTTGGTGTTCGTAGACAGGCGTATGAAATGACGGACAGAAAATGCCGAAATTCAATTTTTGGGCATCAAGAACACATAACGAGTTTTCTGTGGAAAATTTGGCACTTTCGCTACAGCTTTGCAATACATTCGAAAGTAAAGTAAAGCAAAAAGTTAACGTTTCAGTTCTGCTTAATATTTTAAACAGTAATCATTCAATAGGCATCTTTCTTCTCTTTTTATAATCCTCTTAAGTTATTGGTCGGGTCTGTGAAGTCAAGTGGATTTGGGAAGTGGAATCGCCCTATCGTCCGGACCAAAAAATGGAAACAATATAGGGAAGCGCGGTCTGTGGTCCATTGTTAAAGGTATTGTTCCGGCATTCGGTTGTGATTAATCGGAGGAAGACACCGAAACAACGATCAGAGTACCTCGTCTCTATAATGCTCTACTGAAATTGGTCGTATAGTTGGCCTCGACCCATCTCTTAAGAGTCTCACGCAGCGGCCCTCAATCGAGCTAAGACCTTGGCTGTTATGTTGCTGGGTTCAATTCCCGGCCATGGCGAACTTTTTAAACAAGCAACAGCGACCTTACTTTTACCACTATGTCGAATTAAGCCGGTGTCTCGAGTAGAATCCTGGTGACCTGCTTTTTTGATGAAAGTTTTGCGAATGATTTTCATCAATACCGGATGAATTAGGAGTAGTACCCTCACACGGTCACAGATCGTTTGCGATCTTTTCTTCCATCATCCTTGTCCCCTCCTCTACTATTACAGTTAGTATTTGATACTTTTAACCACTTGTTGGATATTTTATAAAATTACATTTTTTATTTAAAGTCGCATCAACATCTAGGTCATTACCGACCACTACCACTTTTAACGGCATGGTAACTGTGAAGATGGTGGGTAAGTAACGGGGAAGATGGTGAAGATAGATGGTGAAAGCATGAGCATAAATACAACCACACCGGAGGCGGGATTCGAATTCGCAATTCCCCTGTCCGAGATCGCTACCGCACTACTGTTTCAACGATCTCGGCCATCCGACAATCCCAATTTTGTGTATGAATGAGAAAAAAAAATTAACAATCGAACACTTTAAAACAAGGAAACATAGAGCACCCTTAGTGCGGATTGGAAAATTCCTTTCCTAACCGCATATCTATTTCTTTAAGACTCGTTGAGTAGTGAAAATGTTAGTTTCAAATATTTACTAGAATATTATGATGATATACTAAATCAAGTGTGTAATATAAAGTATAACTAGAACTCTGTAGTGCAAAATTCAGGTGTATTATAACTGAGTGGAATTGTCTATTGTTAATAGTAGGAAAGAAGTGGCGTGTATATTGTGGATGTAACTGTCAAGAAATATATATTACAAATCCCGCAAATTGCTTTCAACAGTAGGCTGAAAAACAAGCTATCCTTTTTTAAGAGGTTTTAGCCCTTAATGGGAGCAAAATAGGCTTATTCTTTTATACATTCATTCATTTTTAAGTAGCGAATATACTTTCTTTTGAGCAGCAACAAACTTTAAAGTACTAAAGAATTCAAGGCACTTTGAATACGATATAAATTTTAAAAATAATCTGGGCACCCCTAGATCATGGAAACCATATCTCCCGGAGCCTTTTCAGCTTTTTCGTTGGCGGTTGTTGACTGCTAGCGGCCGACCTTCATTACCAGTGCTTCCCTCCGTCGCGGCTTTCGCTAAAACCCTAATAAGATTTTGGACTCCCGTGAGTGAGCGGAAGGCAAGCGCTTAAATCCTCTTAAAGATGGCCGTGTGTTGTTCACCTCTCGGCGCTCCAACCACATTGCGACTGGAGAGCCGGGTGAAAGCATTCAGCGGAGCCTGTGAGCTGGCTGACCAACTAAACCACCATAATCCCTTTATCTCAGATAACTAACGGGAACTTACGCGAGAACAAAAAACTTTCAAGGGACACAATCAGCCCTGCGATCTTGTTTACTAGTTTCCTTTACGTAAATATTCTGGGATATGGAACAAAATGTAGATTTAAAATTAAGTACTTCGTATCCGAAAATAAGCTTATTTAAAATAAGACAATTCTTTTCAATTTTACGTTTACAGAATAAACATATTCTATTATTAGATAAATCATTTGAAAAATGAAGTGAAACAAATCTCTTGGTGTTGAAATTGTTTTAGTGATCTGTTTTTAGTTTTTTGTCATTCTGAATGAATTTAAATGACAAATGAATCACATATAAATCATGACGCAGTTACAAACATAAACTTATACAAAATATTTCACTATTTCAATGCTTAAAATACTAAAAATAGTTAAGTCTCAACAAACTTGTGTTGACTATCTCTTTAAATGGCTGAAGCACGGAAAATAATAAGAATCATCTTAATGCGGGGCATCAAAGTTGGCCACAACAAAAATTTTCGAAACCGTTTGAGATAACGGGATGCGGTTTGGGTCAAGTTGTAGGTGATGATGGAAATTTCGTACTAATTTTTATTCTCATTTGTCACATATAATTTTAAAGATTGTTACAAGTTTGATTTTTAAATGGCATTATATTTTTATCCACCAATGTTCTAGATTTCTCGAAGAGGGAGAGATTGATACAAATAACTCTAAGGGTAGGTGGTGGACTTTTACGATTTATAAGCAACGAACGACTCAAAACTCCGTAAGGGTGGTATTTCAGGTAGGAAATTACTCCTCTGACGTGCGTCAAACAGATTTAACGTGAATAGTATAAGTTTGCAGATTATGACTCAAGGAACAGACTACTGCAACTCACATTAAAATCGTAAATAATTCGGACGCGATACGTCATAGAATCTTAAAACCAAGGTTTCGTGTCCAAGGGGCACGATTGATTAATGGATAAGTGATTCCGAGCGCGTCATCTACTAAGGTCATTAGCAGTTGACGCGCCCGGCAAGTAGTGCATGATTTCGTCGCGGGATGTGACGGTTATCATCCACCACTGGATAATGAGATCCGGTGCCGACCTACCCGTCATCGTGTGGCTTTTCCTAACAATGTATCTCCCACCTGTGGGGCACCGCCCCAGTTTAAGCTCCACAAGTTTAAGCTCCCGACTAGTCTCCCAGCTTGTGTGGTAGTTTAGTGTATGTACGTGTGGTAATTAAGGGGTGGGGATTGGTCAAGGAAGAAGAAAGAAAGATTGTGTGTGTATTCATTGCTTTGAAAGCGAGACTGTTTTAAAATCCAAGTCCAACTGTTGTGGATTTTCGACACCAACATAGAACCTGGCGGACGTCCTCTGCCAGTAAGAGAAATCTAAAAGCTGGCTGCTCTAATGGTTTCATTGGTTCCTTCCATGCATTCCAGGAGGGTGCCAGGGTGATCTTACACAACGGGCCTCGTGAGTGCACGCAATCGTCTTCCACCCCTAGTCCCCAGAGATCTTCTTTTCCCATATGCTTAGAAAATGGCAGGGGCAAAGAAAGTGAGGGAGAGGGAATAGGAAAGGCAGAGAGAGAGAGAGAGAGAGAGAGAATGTAGCAGTAATTGTTTGTTTTTTCGACGGTTCAAGAGTACACTTTGGTTTAAGTTCTTAGAATTATCAATGTAGTTTTACATCAACATTGTGAGAAAGAATCAATGCAAAATTTAGCATCCCACTTGTATCGCTGAAAGCGAGAAAATGTGTGATGTCACAAAGCAGAAAATAACACAAAAATATAATGGCATTATTCTTTTGTCTACGGATTTGTAATAGACATTTTTTTCTTCTGTACTTCTTTGAGAGGAGGGTTTTTCATCTTATTATATCTCGTATACCTCCTTCAAACCTCTCTTCTGAGAAGTTTGACAATACCTTATTATGATGGAATGACGAAGCGAAGCAAGATATCATTCGTTTCGAGTCCACTTAATTGCCAAAGATGCAATGAGGTTTGAACCGCAGCTTTATAAAAGTAGAGAGAAGTTTCGTCAATGTCGTACTTCAGTCGCGGAAACTCGAAAGTTAAGTGAAACAACTTCCGAAGAATCATTCTAGTGGAAATTGAAAGGTTGCAAACCAATGCGTCAGCCAGAACGTTTTCTACGCAATAAAGAAATGGTCTATTTTGATCACATATCGCAGTGCCCTTTGTTGAAAAACGTTTTTAACTCGAGTTAAGTTTCTCCTGAAGTTGGAAATTCGGGAGTCAACTTTGGCTAACAAAACGAAAGATAGGGCGTTAACGAATTAATTAATGTTCAAGAACCCGTAAAATGGAATTAACATCTCGCATTGTGGTGAAGTACTGTCCCGAGTAAAACCTACGTTTTATTTGTTTTAGTCCTTTTGCCTCTCTCCGGATCCCTCCCATCATTTTCTTGATTCCTCTCTTCTCTCTTCACCTCTCATGAAGGGAAAGGAAAGCCAACTTCACGACCTCCCATGGTCAGAATTTTCCCCAAATATTCCTCATTCACCAGCAAATTATCTTGTAAATATGAATAAAAAATATAGAATGTAGTGAAATTAAATTGGCAAAATGCGGCTTTAACTTTTTTCCAGAATCGTTACAATACTTTATGTAAGTGTCACAATATTTCCGTTTTAAATGTTTAGACCACGAAAGTTTCAATTTTTGAGCATATACAATTTTCTTTGAATATACATATTTCAACTTATGAATTGTTATTTGCTATTAAAAATAAATTGAAAACACTACAAAACAAATATATTCGTGAAACTACTGAAATTAATGGGGTAAAGAGAGTTATCAGAAATACCAGGCTGGAAAAGTAGTGGGTGGAGAGCGGGAAGTTGCAGTGAAAAATGGTACAGACATGTATCAAAAATGAATACAGGAAAACTCGAACTAGCATGGATTGATCGTAAAGCTCTGTGGACGAAGTAGGAGACAAAGATAGGATAAGAAGAAGACAGAAGAAGAAGGTGAAGATATAATGGAGATGATGGTGGTGATACCGGTGATGACGGATACGAAGTTGTTGACTGCGCTGTTGACAGAGATGATAACAGATGATTTTGAAGATCAATTGATTTGTTTGTACAGAAATCATCATTTTCTATTGTTCCTTTCTCTGCAGTTTTTACATATTTTTATGAACTACATATATACTCTTCAACCGCTACTCATCGGGAAATAAACCTCTTCTTTGTAGTTTATCCATGTTATAGCTGAATTATTTAAATGTTTTCATAAATATTATTTGAACATGCTTAATATTTTTATATTAAGATAAATTGTACAGGGCTGTCGACTAATCGAATGATAGTTTTGTTTAGGAAACATTTGAATTCCTGCACTCAAGTAATGCATTTTTTCATATTTAAATGCAATGCAATTATTCGTCAGTAATACCTTAATATATAATTTCAACATGTGCTCAATGTAGCACATAAATTTTGTACATCAAAGTGTAGTGAAATTCTGAATAGCGACACAAGACAAATGCTTCCATTTGCGCACCTGTATGGATGAAATACGCTGCAAGTATTTCTACAAACACACATAAATTACTGGGAAAAGTCACGAAAGTTGAACAATTTGTCATGAACCTTCGCAAGGACGGACTAAAGGCTGCGCGAATGGCAATTTGTATCCGTGTGTCAAGTGCGACGGTGTCACATTGCATTTCAACGTGAGGAAAACGCGAAGGACGGCCTCATATGTTTTTCGTCGGAAGCTGAGGATTTTAGCGCCTCGTTGAAATTTAAATGCCTAGGCCAATTGCCTCGTTCACTCTCGTAACACAAACGCACTTTCCACTCCGGAGTACGGACTAAAACAAGACTGAATATTCATTCCAGCTGTCTGAAACGAGTAGGGAGATTTGGCTTCGCAACACCGAAAGTCATTCACCGCGCCTGGCGTTTGAAATTCCGCTCTTGGATCCACACGGCCGGCTACTTCAAGGATAGCCCTTCACCTATAGCAGCATAGCGAAGGCCTTGCAGCCACTTGGGCGAGAAGGGCCAGCATAAATTATGCAGAGAACGCGAAACGGCGGCACTCTTCGCATAATTTGAAAACAAACTCCCCTAATTGA
>BOPP01000121.1:535129-550186 GCA_017312745.1 Gryllus bimaculatus | reverse complement strand
CGCCCCGCCGATGGAGATCGGCGCCCTGCGGGGACACTCGCGGAATTCGCCCGGCCACGCAACGCGGCTTCTAAGGCCCTTTCACGGGACATTCGAGGCCCTTCAAGGCGACCATCTGGAAGTCATACGGTTCCCCCGAATATAGCATTCTGTATTGAAATATGGCTGTGACCGTTAATAGCTCTATATTCCAGGAAGGACGTTGACCTCATTGATTTTGTTCCATCGTATGAGGAATAGTAAATTTGTTGAGTACAATAAAAATGACCACCTTTACAAAATATACGAATAACTGGGCATCTTAATGGTAATGGGAGGCGGTTTTTTCTTGATTTATTAATAGAGTAACAGACAAAATTGCTTTTCATTTGAGAAAGATGTTCCAAGGTAACTATATAATAAATGGGCGATAAAAGGGATGAACATGATAAGAAAATTCTTAAGTAATTTGACATTCAAATGTAGAATGCAACGCGTACTCAAGTCATCAGATTTTTGTGCCCACCTTCAAAATATTCCAAGAGAAGGTTACAGAAAGCTTAATTCTAAATATTTTTAAAAGTGCGACAGTTGTTTTTATATCATATTTACTGTAAGTTACGTTTGCGTCACTTACAATTCTGTAGTTTACTGGATCAAATATACACAGTCCGTCCCACAGAAAAGGTGACTGATGTGAAATAAAATACAAGAAGTTGTTTGTTCTTAGTGTAAATGCTTTTTTATTCAAAATAGTCTCCTTGTCAGTCAATACACAACTGGAAGCGTTGGAAAAATTATTCAAAACAATTCTGATAGTCAACAATTGGAATTGCCAGCAGGATCGTTGTCGTAGCCTTCTGGATGTCGGAAATCGTGTCGAAACGCCGTCCTTTCATGGCCATTTTCAGTTTGGAAAATAGCCAGAAGTTACAAGGAGCTAAATCCGGCGAATAAGGAGGATGGTCAAGCGCTGTGTATAATTCTACTTGCCACAATTCTATCCTTTTTATATGCAAACACTGAATATTATATTCTAAGAAGAAATATGGACATTTTTCGTTTATTTCATCGCAAAATATATAAGCATTTTAAGTACATAAGTATAAATACAGTACGTGAACATAAATGCCCTCAAATATGAACTATTGTTCTATTCAACATCAATATATGCAAAAGATCGTTATATGATCACAAAAATGAGACCAGCAGCATTCTTTTAAGCGTTACTTGTTGAATACGTGAAAAATAATTTAAAGAATTTGGATTGTTTTTAGAGAAAAACATAATATACAAAATGGAACAAATTAGACGTGCAATCTGTGTACTAAAGTAAACCCATCCGCTTTTGAATTAATAAAACCAATATTTATAAAAAATGCCTAACATAATGTATTCCCAGTTGCAGTGAGGTAGTTTTCCATTGTGAAATGCCCCCCAACACATGAAAGAAATTTGTAGTGCTACAAAACCACATGTATATTCCTGTTATTTCTAACTTCCGGTAATCCAGAATTCAACGGAAATGTCTGATTTGTTAAAACATTTAATTTGAGACAAAAACCACTATAATCAATATTGAACTAACGCAATGTTCAATGTTGTTTGCAATTTTCGGAAAAAATGTAAAGGTCGATGAGAATATAAAAGCCGACCAGCACCCGTTCACCGAGTTTTAACCGTCGTTGATAAATGGCAGGAGAAAATTAAAGGAAAAGGTTTAGAGTCGTTCTGGAGAAAATTATTATTAAGAACGGACAAACGTGTTGCCGGCTGTCGATTTTTCGGTATCAAGAACCCACAAAATATGGATTCTGAATACCCAACGTGTTAGAGGAAGTAATTCACTACATAGGAAAGCTTATACACATTTTCGATGATCGCGGCAATAAGGGTTTTTTGATTACATCTGTGACTTCCGACGTACAATTAGGATTCTTTCTCTTTTTACGATGCAAGGAGAGAAAGTAAAAAGTTATATTGATCATTTGAGTTATCTAGTGTTCATTTTGTTTCAAAAAATCAAAATAAATGCTCAAAACATTGTGGGAACGTTTGGTATTACTAGAATAAAGATTGATTACAGAATTTCTAAGCCGGAGTATAACGACGTAAAAATTTCCTCTATAGATTAAAGAACTATTAATTATTTATTTTCCATTAAACGGCAGTAATTACAGCAGATTGTACGGTATATATTAATGAAAATGACAATGAATTTATTAATTAGTTCTTTGTGTAGTGCGGTAACATTCTTTTTCGTTTTGCCATACTTCTACTTCTTTTTAATTAAGAGTTACGTAAGCATGTGGTTATATCAACAGATGTAGTGTGTGATTTACTCCGTTCACACCCTCGATTTCATAATAACCAATGGAGTGGTCTGCAATTGTAAAGAGTACGTTTTTGAATTTCTTGAGATATTTAATCACTACGAATAATATCCATAGCTGTAATTGTCACAAATTATCTTCAAATATTTTTCTTTGCCTTGGTAATAATTGATGTAGTTCCAAAATCAACTGAAAACGTGAAACATTCCAATTTAATAATCGTAGGGAGTATGGAAGTGTAGGATTGTTTGGATTTGTTTCTAAGATAGAACTATGTTCCTTTTACCCAATCCCCGTTTATTGAGTGATTGATTGACCAGTAATTATGCGCGCAATTGCGCAGCAATTGCTAAGGTCATTAGTCCCTTAAGTGTAGTGTACGCTTCTTCGAGAGGTAGCGCTGATCTTCCCCCGCTACTTGGTGAGACCTGGGAACCACCTACACGTCGGTTAGCGAGGTTTTCTCCAAGCAGGTATTTCTCACCAGTGGCCCAGTCGGGATAAGCTCCACGCTCTCGACTGACTTCCCGACATGTGTGGTAGTGTAGTGCATGTAAATATAAATGTGTGTAGGTAAAGGGTGATGATAGGACAAGAGAAAGGAAAGATTGCGCGCGGTTCGTGGACCGTTTGTTAGGATATTGCTCCGGCATTCGCTTGGTGGTGCACGGAGGTTCCACGAAAAACGACCGATCAGAGAACCCGGCCCTAGAAATTCTCAAGGCAGGAGCTGAATTCGACCTAGCTATCTAGCTGGTGTTGAAAGTCTTTTCAATGCGGGGCTCAAACCATAGGACCTCCCGGTCAGAGGCACTGCAGTGACATGAGATGTCCTGAGCCACCTAAGCCGGTCGTTTCCCCGTCGAACAGCGCAGACTTTTTCATGTTGTTTATATACAAACAGATCATAAAACTTCTGGTTGTGCTAAAGCAGCATGTAATTTCTCGCCCTATTTTCACGCAAAATTATGCGAGAAGCTCTCGAAAAATTGTATGTTACATTGTTTCAAAATCTATCTTTAAGTAATAGGTTTCGTTAATGGAAAAATCCCTTTCTTCATAATTTTAGTTGTAGGAAGACGCTGAAAAACACGTGAAATGTTACATTTTTTTAAAAATGAGAGTTTTTAATAAAAATGATACCTACATCACTTTCTTCAACGTCTTTCGCACTATAGAACAAAAAAAATAATAAAAAATATAGAGCTAGTTTTTTGAAAATTTTGAAAATGTCCCAGGGGCATCATGTAAGCACCCCCAAAATTCAAATATCGGTTTCAAATTCAAGGGGCAGCGACATCAGAGAGATCGATATGGGAATATCAATTTTTGAGAAAATCAGCAGAACGATTTAGCCACTAGCGTTGTTCACAGACGGACAGACGTTTTGCCGTCATCCGATTTTTTGGTATCAAAAGTCCACAAAACATGGACACCGGTAACACCGCATGTTGGAGGATTTTTTCTAAATTTTGCAACTGTATTTTTCCAATTTTTCGTTACCAGGGCCCTGTAATGATAGTTTTTTGTCTAAATTTTTCGCGAGGCGTTATATAACTTTCTACTGCGTCAGCGGTAGCGAAAAAGTAAAAGAAGTCTAGTAGTTATTCATACTGCAATTGAAATACATATTGTCGGGAAGAGCGAGAATAATACTCTCGAATTGATTATGAACGCTACTTACGCATTCGCCCTCTCATTCGACCCGTGAAAAGCAGTCTGTCGAAAACCGATGAAATTAAGCGACCAAATGCACAATAATTACTTGGTGACCATATGCATTTTGCTGTTAGTTACCCTCTCTTTGCATCAATATTATGGTAGTCAAAGTGCGAGTTAAATCATTATTAATTATTTTAATGCATTATAATCAAACAATTTGTTTCTAACAGAACCTGATTAAAACATCCGGTAATGATCATCGTAAGATTTGTATATTTTATTTATTGAAATGTTTCTCCGTGGTGAATTAAACACTCAATAGGTAATATTTAACACAAACGTTTATTCGTCACAAAGCTACACTACCAACACTTTATCTATTTCTGATGTATTACACAGTCGTTGTGTTCTTCTTCTGATTATTTATTTACACTGTTCACTTCTACATTATCACACAGTCCCTTGCACTGTCCACGGTCCACTGCGCTGACCTCAATTCCATGCGCAGACTACAATACCCTGTGCAGACCACAATTCCCTGCGCAGACCACAATTCAATGCACCGATCACAACTCACAGCGCAGACCACAATTCACTGCGCAGACCAGGGTCCACTGCACTGCAATTTACCGCAATGCACACTTCACAGCTCAGCTTCCACTCCAGACTGCTGACTGCTGTTCACTCACTACACTACTGTTCACCGCAATGCACACTTTACAGCACAGCTTCCACTTCAGACACACTGACGGACTGATTGCTTAATCACTGATTACATACACTAACTGATTCGCGGCTGCTTACTTCCGACTACTCTACTTCTTTCTGACTCACGGACGACGGCAGCGGCGAATTTATACCTGGCCGACGTTCGTTTCGACACAACCGGCAATTGCTCCACATTTTTACGCGACTCGCGAATAGTCCGGAACCGTCCAGTTCGGGGGGAAGGGGAGGCGCCGGCAGCAAATTTCGGCAGGTGATGCAATATTCGTTACATTATTTTTGTACTTATTTAGTCAAACAACTGTATAGGAGATCTGCGCACGTTTTCTTGAGATCCAGAATCCCTTTCCAACATTTAATTTTAACATTTTAACTAACACTCTAATATTAATACTCTGATTATTCTCATATGTAATACTCAGTGAAATCTAATAATCAAAGTGAACAAGTATGTCTTGCGAAATCTTATTTATTATGTTATAGCTGTGAGGATTTTTTAAACTATGTTGTGTTTTGCGAGAATAAAGTGTATATTCAATGCAAATGGCGCGCTGAATATCTTCTTATAATTGTTGTGATGTAACCAAATTAGTAAAAAAAGTCTTTGAGAAACAATAGAACCGACTGCTTTTGCTTCAAACCTATTACGCTCTCTTGTTTGAACCATATATTAATACCGTGCAGTTTTCGTTTCTCGCCCTACTTCATAAAAGTGGAATTGTACTCGTGCGCCGGAAATCAGCGATTTTTCGGCAGAAGGGCTCACAAGTTTCCCACAAATTACTCCCTATTCTGTATTAAAATTTGTTCCCGATAGCGTAAAGGACGCATAAGGAATTGCGCAAGTGTTCCTTGCGTTCAGATCTTTCCCTTAATAAAATCTGTTGTTCAAAGACAAATCTTGAAATAAGGTCATGTGCAGTTTTTCGGAAATATGAATGTTTTGCGCGTAATTTTGTGAAATATAAGCAATCAACACTTTTTAAATAATTATATTCTCAAAACCGCTTCCAATTTATTATTAAGTTTTTTCCTCGTATGTATAAGAATTGGCGGCTTACAAATAATGAAGACGGTAAAAAAGTAATGAAAGTACAAAAAGTGAGGCTGGTCCCATGTTTGGCGAACACTGTAATTTCAAAAATAGCACAAAATTAACATCATAAAAAGTACGTAATCGAACATGGAGAGTATTTTTTAAATAATATTTTGTTTAAAAAAGTGATCTTCAAAACGATCATGTACATTTATTGACGCAAACGAGCAGTTTTTGCTTAATTTCTCTTTGAGATTAATGCAATAATAAAAAAAATATTTTCTCGAAAAAGGTTCCAAAGAATTTCTTTAAATGTTTTTCTTGTACGTATCAAAGAACGATAAAAGTTGTGCTGGTCCCAGTTTTGGTGAACACTATTAAAAACATCGGAGAAAATTAATATCGCAAAAGTACAATATTCATGATAAAGATATTTTTGTTAATTGAAGTTCGTTCTGAAAAGTCATTTCTTTAAATGAGCTAATGGAGAATGTTTTTAAAATATGAGTAGTGGAATTTATAAATTTGAATTTCTTGCAGTTATTTTGCTAGAATCTACCAGGAGTTATCATGTTGCAATAAAACAATTGGAACACTGCAATACGATAAGTTGAAAATCTCATAATAACTTCTCATTAATGGGCGGTGTTTCTTCTGGGAACGGAGTTTTGGATTGTCGAATTTGTGTACATGTATAGCTTTCAATGAATAGAATTTTTGCTCCTGATGCACAATGACTGGTAATGAGTTTACAAGTTATAGCTGAGATATGTTAATATGAACAGAAATTGCGGTATTATATTTTTACATAACTCTTACCGATGTGATAACGTACTTGCAGTGGGAGTACCATTAGTTTGTTAATAAATATTTTTCAAAACAAGAACTTTATATATTCTTATACTAGATTTTTTGACAATAGAAATAGTTTCCTCGTAATTTGTAATGAAATGATATCAAACAAAAATATGTTTACAAGATTTTCTCAAAAACCGGCTCCTACTGTTTGATTTAAATGTTTTGATCTAATAGAAAAAAGTTAGCTTAATAATCGGGTTTAGTATATAAACCTCTTGAATTTAGAAAATGCAAAAGTTCAACTTTGCTTTTGATATGTGAGTTGAAATCCAAGCCCATTGATGGTATGTTTATCCAACTCGGTAGTATATTGAGTAAGAGAGTTGCGCCGAAGTTCAAACCCCGCCCGAAGCAAGTATTTTTTGTTGGGTTGAAACCACCGCAGACGCGTTGGTTTGCGTCAATGGGGCGCCCACAAAGAATCGGTATACACGCTTTCTTTTCGCGTATGATTCCGCAATTGTAGTGGACAAGAACATGCGCAGTGTGATGTCTAGATCTCCAAAGACAATCCTGAGCGCGTTCGCCATCACTCCGGAATCGTTCGTCAAATGGTTTGAAATGTGTGAAAAACGGTTTTAAATGAATTAAATTAACGGTGTCCCCGGTTGTATGTGCACTTGACTTGAAATGTGCTAAATTTTCGCACAGGTTTAATTAGAATCGTAATATTTTACAACTGTTTAATAACTAATTAATTAATTAATTATAATGTTACATCCAGTACTCAATATATACAGTTTTATTAACATCATGAACGAATGACGCCCGATATTTTAACCAGTTTAATGTCTACCTTATTCTTAGGAGTCTTTGCTGTTTTTCCTGGTACCGAGGTGTACCGTACTCTGAACAGCAAACATTTATGTTAAGTAATGCATCGTAACAAGGTGTAAATGATATATCAGGGATAAAATCGAACAAAGCGAAATGACTGAATTGGTCGATTGAATAATCTGCATAACAATGCGCATATGCATCGTGCATCACGCCACACTCAGGGATATTTGATGTGATGGAGACTCCGTGCTCGTAAATTGTTTAAATGTGTGCATTCAAAACCGCGAAGTCAAAAAGAAGTAGTTCCTCACAAAATTGGAAATTGAAAAATTAACCTCGATGCCTCAGCTTTTTCTATTTTTTTACAATGCTTTAATATCATAAACATCATACACCAAATACGTGTTTTTATTTTGCTAAAATAATTATATTTTGCACATTATAAAATCTTAGTTTTTCATAAAATTCATGAACTGATTCGTATAGTATCTCGTATTTCTCAATTTAATCAACATACCGATTTTGGATTTGTTTTGAATTAAAATTAATATATTTTTTTCATTTTCTTGTTCGATTGATTGGTGAGTCCGGGCGCGTCCACTGCCAACGTTTCCGTAAGTGTGGTGAATGTTTTATCGGGGAAATTGGCAGCGATCGTCTTCCGCTGGATCGTAATATCCGGCTCTGACCTACCTGTCGCTAAGCGGGGTTTTCCCCAATCAGGTATCTCTCACCAGCGGGGCACTGCCCCAGTCGAGACAAATTCTAAGCTCCCGACAGGTCTCCAGTAATGTGTGGTAGTGTAGTGCTTGTAAGTCTAAGTATATGTAAGTAAAGGGCGGACTTAGGTCAAGAAATGAGGCCAAGAAATCAAGATATGACGCAGAATTAGAGTTATGAGAAGCAAACTCAAAAATCCAAACGACACAACCAAGATTTGCTTGTTTTGTAACATAAGAGTATTTTTGATCCAACTGAAACGTATACTTTAATTTGGTCCTAGCATACCTCCACATTGCGTATATAAAGTATTTTTATTTTTTCTTACTCAAAGTATTTTATTCATTTCGAAACCTGTTCATATTATTCAAAACTGGAAGATAGATTGTGTGAGTTTTGGTAATTTCATAGAATTCTTAAAAATTAATTTGTTTGTATTCCAGGCCTTGTGTGGTAAATCATTTTCACTTTAAAGAATCATTTGAGTCTCTTCTTCAGAGAAAGAAACTGCATTAGCCAAGGAGGGCAACAAAACGATACAAGAATGATGAGAATATCTCAGTTTAATTTTTTTTGAATCACGTTTGATTTGTACAGGTGGCTTCTTACTGGGAGGTCTTAGATTTGTGTCCCAACGGTGGCAGGATTTTTCACACTAGCTGGCTAGATAGGTCCAGTTGTATTGCTGTCTGGAGGAGAATCCAGACGGGTGCTGCTCCCCTCGGTATTTTTACGTGGTTTCTTCTATCAACACCAGGCAAATACCGTAAGAGAACCCTAACAAACCGGCTACGGACAACGCGCGATCTTTTCTTCCTCTCCCTTGTCCTATTCTTATACTTACTCACACACACTTAAACTAACATGCATTACACTACCACACTTGGCAGAAGACCGGTCGGAAACGTAGAGTTTGTCACGGGTGGGAGATACTTCATTGAGAAAAACCCCACAATCTGACGGTAGGTCGGCGCTGGACCTCATCATCCAGCGGGGGAAGATCACCGCCACATTTCGAGCAAAAACACCCACTACACTTACGGAACTAATGAACCTTTTAGTTGATGCACCCGAAATCAGTAATCAATCAATAAAAAACTAGACAGAATACTAATTGTTATGAAAGTTCACTTCCTGGTACGATTTTTATGTGCATTTGCACAGAACTGACAGTATCTTCGTAAAAGCATTTTTTGTTTAATGGTTGAAAGTAACTAGGTGTCACACACAATTTGCCTACAAAATGGCGGAGAGCGCAATGTTCAATTTGTTACGCTAGTGCCTACCTTTCACCACAGAAATAGTGGGCGTTAGTTTTAACATACATTTACGAAGCTTTTTGAACTTACTCGGGAAATAAGTAGAGCCAACTCCATTTGATTTATTTAAAGGGGGTTTGTTGGTTATTCTCATTTTGTAATGGTGCTTATGAGGTTTTGAAAAGGTCTTTGATAAATATTGAAATGAGAGCTGTTGTATCATGTGTCTTGATGGAAAATCTTCTAAAGACACAGCGGGGCCCGCAATTTGCAGCGTGTGGGATTCATAGCTAGCCTATGCCTACCCACTAAAAACCCCTCCCTTTCCTCCTATTCCTTCCCGCGGAACCGCCGTCAGGCATTGCATCGCGAGAAGGAAGGATGGGCTTTTCGCACTTCACCGAAATATTACGGGAGTCTTCTTCGTAACTGCTCCTCGGAGCGGAGCTTCTTCAGGACCTTTGCGGCATAGGTGGCTACCGCACTCCAATACTCTTGTGTCAGCAGCATCCTAGTGACGATGGTCTCAGGGGTCACTTCCTCTTGCAGGAGTCTGTGAAGTTCTTCCCTTTCCACTGCGAAGCGTGGACAATGAAAGAACACGTGTTCTACATCTTCAATCACCGCGAAACACCTTGGGCATGAGCAGCTATCGTCCAACCGGAATCGGAGCTGATACTGTCGGTAACATCCGTGCCCTGTCAGCATCTGAGTTAGATAAAAATCTAATTCTCCATGTTCCCTTTGAATCCACGTCATGATGTCGGGAATGACCCGAAATGTCCATCGCCCAGTTGATGATTGCTCCCATCGTCGTTGCCATTGGTCCATTGTCACCTCCCTGGGGGACAGTGGTGTTGGTGTGTGTATGTATGTGTGTGTGTGCGACGGAGCATTGCGTCACCTGTTACGATGCTGCGTGCACAGGAAATATTTTCGACATGTGCTCTATCAACTGTACATGCAGCCGCATTCCTTGTGTCAGTAGGACAGGTGGTGGAATTACACCCCATTTCACGGCCTTCCGACTTCCGTCTTGCCACTCTGTCCGAAGCTGTGCCGCGCGGTTCGGGCTTATCACACTGTCAGCGCCGCCGGTTTTCAGTACTCCCGTGCCCACAAGTAAAAACGATAGTTTCCTAGTCGCCTGACGCAAAAATTATGCTTGTCATTGATAACTGCGAAATGGTTTTCAAACGCCGTTCTAGTTGATATTGTATTTCGCAATCTACCTTAATGCAAATTCGCGCGGTAGACCCCACATTATAGAACCCAACATGATTTTGGATAACACAAAAATCAGATTTACTGGATCTCTTTCCGTACATATTTCTAGTTTTCCATAAATGCTATCTGCATTGGCAAATTCTCATGAAAAGGTTGAAACTTACCCTAATAACGTGGAATATGAGTTTACAACAGCACATACGAGTGAGATACGAAAAAGCAGCGGAAATAAAGGAAAGAACATGGATGGTGAAGCATGGAATCCAAAAACGAACAGTGCGCCAAAAAGTAGAATAAAGAAGATCACAAGAAACACCGTGAAAATTACAATCTACAATTTCACGCTGTTTGGTCGTGTTTTAGAAACAACTGGAGGGTGGTGGCGCCATTCTGACATTAGTTTCGGATTCAGCGCATCGAAATACGTAGAGACGCATTAGTCTAGTCTTTGGGTCTGACACCTGTTTGTGTGCCTGTGTAATTAGTGATATTACATGTTTTATAACGCTGCTTAAGAATAAAAAAATAGTTTGAAAATGTTTATGTGGTGTAGTAGTGGTGTAGTAATTTTATAATTGTAGAAGATACATAAATGCATGAAATAATACTATCAATAAAAGTTTATATCGTCGTAATTAATTCCTCTCTTATGTGTATAAAGAGTGTTAAGTCCAAAATTTAGAAAAAAGAATCTTCCTATTTAAAATTGCAAATGTCAAGATGGGTTTACATAAAATAAATTCTAAAAACTCATTGTTTTTTTGTAATGTTAAATAGACAACGCGTGTCAACATTTTGCTGATCGGGAGTTAAAAAAATATAATAGGGCATTTTTGAAACCCATTTTTGATTCTCTTTTCCCAGATGCCCCATCTTCCATCAAATGGAAAGCTTCTGTACTACTGCGAAAACGCGGATGTTGACCAAGGCGCAAGCCAGTTAGTAACGCAGTTGGGAAACTTATAAAAATTATTATATTAATGTTTTTAATGTGTCGCTCAACAGAAAAGCAGATTTTGCTAGAAATTATTGTCATATCGAATCGTAGCTATCTCAAATATCCTCTGTGTGATAAGCGGAAAATATCAGTCATGGCTGCTATCAACTTCTGTTCTCTGGGTCTGTATGTTCCTATTCCATTTTGATGTACGACAGTGTTCGTCTTTATACGATGTCAATGTACGACCCCCCTTTCGGGAGAGGACATTCATTTATTAGAGTGGCCCGTGTATTTTTCAGATCAGCTCAATAGAGTAAGTTTAGTATGCTCTAGAGAGACATGTTACAAATAGATGTCCGCATTAAATCTTCCTGAGATTTGAAAGACCTTAGGAGAAGTGCAAAACCCTGTTATGATAACTCGATTTTAGTTGTTTTCAATACATCTCGTCGATGTAAACCATGTATATCTGTTAGAGACTGGGTCGTATGAATAAATTTACTTTTTATACTCTGAGTTTCTTCTCATGAGTATCAACATGAAAGAGATAATATATCATATCATATAATCCATTGGATAGGTTTATTCTCATTTTGGTAAGAATTAAACGCCTCGTCAAAATAACCAGTACATACTCAAAGCAAACCCAGTTTGTTCGGCAACGATTCGAAATGGATTTATCGATACTGTGATAAACACACAATTCGATTGTGAGTTGTTTTGTTTTAGGAGTGTGGCAGTTTAAGACGTGAGTGTCTTTGGCAAGTGTAATAAGTTATTTTGTTTAATAATCCCAAAATTGATACATCTTTCAATATTTTTACCAAATTCATAAAGAACCCCGTTTTTACAAAAAATCGTAAACACCGATTGTTAGAAAACCTAAAGCAGAAAAAATAATTATAAACGTTGTCATTGCCAACAATATTATTTATTACAAGAGCAGCTTTCGATGGCTTAGCCATCATCATCAGTTGTCTGCTGAATGGAATCCACAAAAACGACTACGTAGTCGTAGTTGAGGAAATTTTAAATGCCTTGCAATCACCACACCGCGAAGTTTTTATCTCGTGTTGGACCGGGTGTTGGCGTTTCGTATCGAATTTGGAACGCTCGATTTACGGAGAGGGTACACTTGGATTCGTTCCAAGTAGTTCATTGTGTGGCAAAAAATTGTAAACAACCAGCCGAGAAAGTTTTTTATTTCTTCAATTCTTCAACATCCTTTGCTCACGCCAAGATACTTGTTGACTTCCATACTGAAGTGAGTTATCGCAAAAAGTCGTATAGTACAAAAACAGTTGTCATCAGTCTGTTTATTGAAATGCGAATTCACTGGTACTGCACAATTCCATACTATAGATTTGCTGATCATTTACGATTTCAATTTCAAGTGTAGATCCACTTTTCCACTCAAATAAAAAGTAGTTGAAAAGTACCTCATCATAAACATGCGAGTTTTATTAAAAACTAATATGGCTAAAATAGAACACAATGTTCGTATTATTTGTGTAGGTCCAAGAACTAGCGTTGAACGTGAGTGAAGAAATTTGTTAAAGGAAAGTCTCCCCGTATACGATTGTGTCAAGAATAGTTCAATAACCTTATGTTATTGTTTAATTGTCATTGTTCGACCTAATTTATAAATTGTATTTAAAATTTAATATTGATTTTCAATGCAATTCTCTCTCTCTCTCTCTCTCTCTCTATATATATATATATATATATATATATATATATATATATATATATATGAATTATTTCAGAATGAAAATCAATATACAATAATTCTAATATTATTACATTTATCATCCCTTTAATATAGCATGGCATGCCACTGCATTATATTGATTCTTTTAAAAGTTCTGGAAGTTTATTCATAACAACGATCTTTATAACCAAGTACTAGCGTTGAACGTGAAGTAGAGTAATCCACCTTTAACCTAATCAGTTACTGTGAGTCGTAGTCAGTCATTGCTCTTCCAGTCATTTATACCTTCTGCCAGGGAATTAATAAAGAATTACGTAATACAAAATTGCCCAATTCAAATTAATAAAGAATTACGCAATACAAATTGCCCACAGTGATTGGCGCATATCATTTCCGAACGGCAGCTCTTTAAACTTGTATGGCTTGTCAGCGCAGTATGCAAAAACATATTCGTCGACATATTGGTTAAATTACTTTTCTTTTTTTGACACATGACAATAAGTACGTCGTTGAATTTGTAATTTTCCAGCCGTAACAAGATGCTCAAAATCTGAATGTAGTCACATTTTAGCAAACAAAGTTGTCTTCGGCATTACAAACATAACAAGTGAAAAAAGTTGTACAATATTGCAACTTTTGGCGTTTCAAGCGGACTATTATACCAAATTTCGGGTTCAAACGAGATCGAAGCCGTGGATTTTTAAAAGTGAAAAAATGCGTGCGCATTACTTCGGAGGGAAAGTAAAATGACCTATCCCATGTTGTAGAGCTTCTCAGTTAATTCTTATCTCCTGTTTCGTCGTCCGAATGATCCCTTCTTCCGTCGCTACATAGCGAAATTTGCGGTCAGGCAGAAGAATAGACCTCATTTCCTGAGCCCCGCCACGTAAAATAATGCATCATTGAATTGAAAATTCGGGTGAGGGGGAAACGGGGCACGGTGGGCCGTTGCAATTGGCTGGGGTCACGCCTCTTTCACTAAACTAGAGCCAATCTCCCATAACATTTACATAATACAATTATATTGAATGTAAAATGTCTGACTTACTATCAAAAACGTCCGAATTGAACACACTTCAGCAGAAGGATTCTTTCTCATTTCTAAAGTAAATGCACATATTTCAACACATTTTTCCACACATATTTGCAGGTAAAATTTAGAGGTCGTTTTGTAAAATCGAGTATTCTATATTCCTCGACTATTACGACAATGTTTGGTGATTTCCATATGCTATGAGTGGAGTGTTTAATGCTTAAATACCACCACTAATGTGTTTATGAGAGTATGCTGTTCAGAAGGCACTTTGAAGATAGAAATGCGTATTATTCATTTTCAAATATGTATAACCCTATATAACGAAAAATCTATTACAATTTTGTTGCGAACTCTTCTGGAGAAAAATATGGGAGAGCGTTCGTATGATGAATAGGTATGTACGGTTCCCCTTTGTGACACACGTCACACAATGCGGATGGAAAATATCGTGCTGAAGCTTGAACAGAGGGAGAAATGACATATGACGTCAAATGAAAACGCGGTTACGATACGTACGGAGACGCAGCAAATATGTAACAACATTAACAACGATTTTCACAAAAATACTCCCTTAATATTCGACTCGCTTTGATGTTAGGAATGGACGGAAGAAGACGAAGACAATAGACCCCAAGCATTATTAGCATGCGATCAAAGAACAGCAAGGTCTTTAGGCAACGGACCTGCGTAATGCTCATTTCGCAGATACCCAAGAAAGTTGAAATTAGGCTTCTCCGGAGCGGGGTCTGCGGCGACTAGCAGCTGCTTCACCCCCACCGCTGCCGTCGCC